>JBBPBS010000207.1:2752192-2775666 GCA_037974835.1 Cicer judaicum
ATAAATTATTATCAAATTGTAAAATAATTTATAAATTATAAATAATTATAAAATAATTTTATAATTTTTAAATTTACTATAAAATAATATTATTAGATAAAGAGCATTTATGTCAATATTTAGGAGTGATTAGTCGGTTTTTTTATTGAATTTAATGATTAATAATATAAATTATTACCATTGGTAAATGACTAATAATATTATAAAATAATTTACAAATTTATTATAAAATAACTTATAAAATAACTTATAAAATAATTTGATAATAATATAAATTATAAATTATTATCAAATTGTAAAATAATTAATAAATTATACATAATTGTAAAATAATTTTATAATTTTTAATTTATTATAAAATAATATTATCAAATAGATTTTGGAGGTATGAAAGAAATTGTGGAAGAAAAAGGAAAAATAGAGTAGGATTAAAGGAGATTAGGTATTGAGAGCATGATTGAGAGGGGGAGAAAGGAGGAGAGGTCCACATCAATTTTTTGGTTGATGTGAGAAATATTTGTATAGGTGGCATTTGGGGGTCTGTTTTAAATATATATAATAGATAAATTATAAATAATTGTAAAATAATTTTATAATTTATAAATTTATTATAAAATAATATTATCAAATCTATTTTGGAGGTATAAAATAAATTGTGGAAGAAAAAGGAAAAATAGAGTAGGATTTAAGGAGATTAGGTATTGATAGCATGATTGAGAGAAGAGAAAGGAGCAAAGGTCCACATCAGTTTTTTGGCTGATATGAAAAATATTTATATAGGTGGCGTTCGAGGGTGAGGTGGTATTCGGGGGTTTGTTTTAAATATATATAATAGATAATAGATAAATTGTATGAAATTTACTTGATAAACAAAAGTAAATAGTACAATAAAATTATGGTAAAAAAAGTTAAAACAAAAATATTTTTATTATATATAAAATGTTTGAAGAAGTCGTACTTAATTAATATTACACTTTATCAGTAAAAAAATTTAATGGACAAATTCAAACAATTGCATTTTCCATGTCTACTAATAAATTATTTTGTATTGATAAAATTAAGTAATAAATATATAAAAATATAATATGGAGATAATTTTTATCATTCTACTTGCTTCAATATTTTTTTTAATTTTTCATGTGGTACAAAGAAAAATTTCTATTATAGTAAATTTTTTAATGACTAGGGCTTAAGGACATATTACACACTATTATATGAAAGAATAGTATTTTGATGGAATCTATGTTAAATATCTAGTATGATATTGAACGAAAATTTGAAAGAATTTGTATTTGTCATCTCTTTACAAATAATATTTCTTAAGAATAGTAAAATATATAGAGTAATAAACTTATGACATGATTATCCGAATCCTTTTTATTAACTAAGAAATTTTATTTTCTCATAAGCTAAAGGGAAAGTGATTGTGTTGATCGCTTTACCTTGCCCTACCTGTTTAGAATCATGCAATGGTTGTTTTTTCAAGGTACGGTGACATATAAATATAGTCTAACGAAGAGGAAATATAAGCAATCATAATTTATAAGACATCTTATCTTTACAATTGTTTTTCACGTGATGAATATCCCCAATATCTGCATAAAAATATTAAAATTTCAAACTAGCCACATCTATCTGAAAATGAGTGACATGTATTTTTTTATTGAAGAAGCTGCATATGATAATACATTGTTCAAAGTTAAAATGAAGAAACTCAAGTGTGTCAAAATTGAACTTACAAGTTATATTTACTATACTATACATCAACAACATTAGAACTATGTTCTTTTCACATGTCCTATCTTGTACTTCCAGAACTCATATTTTTTCCCCTTCTTTTTCATAATTCCCATCTTTTTGTTAATTATACCAAGCAAGGCTACCTTATCACTCTTGTTAATTATAAAGTTGGAGACAAGAACAAGAGTGATTTATATACCAAAATGCCCTACTTTTTGGGGCTATTTGGATTTTGTGGTCTGGAGGTGCGACTAGCTAAAGGAACATTTTATTTCCTTAGTAAGAGGTTCTTGGCTGGGGATGCGACCTCCCAAAGGATTTTATTCATTTTCAATTTTTTGTAATTGTTAATATTTTAATAAATAATTAAATTAATAAATAATTATATTAAATAATACATTTATAATTAATAATAATAATAAATTAATAAATAATAATAATAATAAGTAGGCTAAATTATATATGTAATCCCTTAACTTAATTTCAGGTAACGTTTTAGTCATTCATTCTTCTTTTTTTTTTTTTCCGATTTGGTCTTTTATTTTAATTTTAAGTGACAATTTGATCTTTTATATTTTAAAATTTCAACAATGTTATACTTTTTTGAACAAAAATTCAAAAAAATCATCAAAATTTTCAACCAAAACCCATAAAATTAATAATCATCTTCAATATAATGCAAATTTTATCAAATTCATAACTCATATATTCAAATACACTCATATTTTCATCTCCAACAACATCAAATAAAGAATGAAAATATGAGTTTATTTCAAGATTTAAGATATAAATTTGATTAAATTTGTATTTTATTGAAGATGATAATGAATTCTATGGGTTTTGTTTGAAAAATTTGATGATTTTTTTGAATTTTTATAAAAAAAAGGACAACGTTGTTAAAATTTTAAAATATCAAATTATCACTTAAAATTAAAATAAAGGACCAACTCGGGAAAAAAAATAAAAGACTAAAACGTTACCTGAAATTAAGTTAAGGGACCGCATATGTAATTTAGCCTAATAATTATTATTATTAATCATTATTATTGTTATTATTATTAAAAATTGTTATAATTAAAAATAATTAAAATTAAAATAGGAAATTAATATTATAACTTTCAAAGAAAATACATTAAAAAAAATGATACATCAAATTTGAGTAGATGTGCCCGCAGCGTTTGGACAATGTTTCCTAGTATGACTAGGTACCCGATATAATCCATATTTTTTTGGGTACTCTTTATGTATTGTCCATTTCAGTTCTAATAAGTTTGCTTTTTGGACGACATTTTTTTACTCTCCGCATTAGTGGATTGTGACACAACTTAATACTTTTATATTGTGGCCAATATCCTTTGTTTGATATGGGTGGAAAGGCTTCGTTGTAGACTTTTAGTATTGTTTCCTCCTTGTACACACCAGGTATAAGGCTCCAATAATCATATTTTATGCTAGAACACGTTGTTATGACATGTGAACAAGACATATGTTTAGCTTGATATTTTCCACAATTGCACCACTTGTTAGGAAGGTTTACACTGAAGTGACCAATTGGTCGCCCTTCTGTTGGAACTACTGTCTCATGGACCATGAAAGTATGGTTGCTCCGATCAAAACTATCCACTCTATGACTATTGGATTTACTTATTTCCAATTTCATAAAATTTATGGAAGTTTCTATGTATACCTGACCAGAAGCTAAAATTGACGCGTGCCGTTTTCCCATGGTTAGAAACAGTGTCCTTGTTTTAAAATAAGTTGATTGGACCAAAGCAGTGAGGGGAAGGTTGTGCGTGCCTTTTAATACTCTATTGATTGACTCCACAAGGTTGGTTGTCATCTGGCCCTAACGACTACCTCTATTGAATGCTTGAATACAATCTTGTTGAGGTATATTGTCTAACCATTTCAAAGCCTCCGGGTTTACTATGTCGATTTCTCTGCGGTAGTATCGATATGTAGGCTCATTGATCGAGTAACCTGTATTGAAATAGTAGACAAAACATTATTACACTAATTATATAATTTAGGAATGAAATTATTAAAAATTACACTAATTATAAAAATTAAGAATGAAATTATTACCCATAGAAACAACTTTTTTCTTCAAAGCATTGTCGTTAAATTCCCTTACAAAATTTTGTGAAATATGTCGGACACAAGATATGCTTTAACGGAGGATCTTGCCACCCATTGTTCTGATTATTATAAGCACTCTTAATTAATTCGTGTCTATCTGAAATCATACAAATGTTGGGTTGTGGAGTGACGTATTTTCTCAAATTTCTCAAAAGGAAACTCCAACATTCTTTTGTCTCACCTTCCACATGAGCATAAACAATATGAATTACATTGTCGTTTCCATCTTGTGCAACTGCTACCAATAGAGTTCCTTTGTACTTTTCGTACAATCAAGTCCCGTCAACTTGTACTATCGATTTGCATAATTTAAACGCAAATATGCACGGAACAAAAGTCAAAAATAGTCTATGAAAGATCCTTATCCCATTTATCAAACTATTCTCATGATAAGCTGAGATTGTTTCCATTTCAATTTTGGTTCCTATAGAAAATGTTTGCATAACCAATAACCATTGTGGGAGTTGATTGTAAGACTCCTCCCAATTGCCATAAATTTGTTCGATTGCTTTATTTTTTTTCCTTCCAAGCCTTTCTATAAGTAATTGTGTATAAGTTGTGCAAATCCTGAATCTCAGCAATAATGACCTTCACTTTGATTGAAGGATCCACTTTCACAACTTGCATTATGCTTATACATATCATGTTAGAATTGAGTTTCGTATGATCTTGTGAGAATGCAGAATTTGTGCATGTATGAGGGACATTCAATTTATCAATCACCCACAATTCTCTCTTTTTGCGTTTTGAAGCTCTACATCTAAACAAACAATTTGGATTTGAACAATAAATAACATACCTTTATGAATCTGATTTTTGTACCACAAAATTCAGTGATTGTTTTATATGGTAACATTTGATTGTATATACGCATTCATCTTTATTTTGAAACTTCATTCCAACTTCAAGAGTTTCATCTACTGTTGGGACTTCATTAATGAACAAGTGATGAAATTCACTTGAAAGATCTTGAGTATCTAAGTTGACGCTCTTCAGGTGAGATGGTGGATTAAAGTCAGGTAGGATATGTTGATCTTTTGCTTCCATATCTTCGTCAACATCAATGTCATCGTTAGAATCACCAGAAGATTTATCGAAGTATGTTTCATCCTCTTCACTAGAATCACTTAGGGAAAGACCGTATTGTGGACTTGTTGGAGTAGATTGATGTTGGAGTTGATAACTTTCTGAATGAGTTTGTTCTAATTGGATAGAATATGGTTCATAGTATTGTGATAGTTCATGGTGTTGTGATGGTTGATAGTGTTGTGATGGAGAATATAAGTCGAGTTGATAAGGTATGTTTGAGGTGGATGGTTGATCAATGTTTGTTGATGGAGGAACAGACTCAAAGGTAACATATAACTCGATGGTGTCGAGCTGTGACCAATGTGCATACACATCAAACATCAACTCAACATCTTCTTCGTCACAAACTTTCATCAGTTCAAACCATGTTGTATTTTCACCGAATAACACAAGGTGTCGATAAACTATATCAGTTATGTTGACTCTGTCATCGAGCTATAACTTTTTTTTAATGACATTCTTTAGACGAGCAAGGTTGCTTCCCGAATGTACTTTGAACACTTTTTTATAATCACTTATGAATGTTTGACCTTCAACTCCATCAACAATTGAACCATTGTAATAAACAATACAAATTACTTGTTGAGCAGCCATCAGGTAGTAGGTTTGGTGAGATTGTGTTGAAAATATATAGTGAGATAGTAGGTGTGGTGAGATTGTGTTGAAAAGATATAGTGAGATAGTAGTTGTGGTGAGATTGTGTAAGTTTGTTTTCTATTTATAGAAGATATAAGGTGTTTGATCATTGGTTGAAAACAAGTCACAAGGATTGGATCATCCACATCCGTTGATAATTTTTAATCAACGGACGAGATTGAATCTTTAATAAAATGTTTTCATTGGTTGAAAACAAGTCACAAGGATTGGATCATCCACATCCGTTGATAATTTTTAATCAACGGACAAGATTGAATCTTTAATAAAATGTTTTCATTGGCTGAAAACAAGTCACAAGGATTGGATCATCCACATCCGTTGATAATTTTTAATCAATGGATTGAATCATCAATAAAATGATTTCATTGGTTGAAAACAAGTCACAAGGATTGGATCATCAATATCCGTTGATTATTTTTAATCAACGGATGAGATTGATATCTAATGGTGGCCATGCATGGTTGTGACCTGGGGATGCGATCCCTTTAAGAGGTCGTGGGCTGGGGGATCGACCCGACCCCCTGAAGGCATTTGCACACCTTCATCAGTTAGTTGCCTAGGGCTACAACCTATAAATACAGCATTTGTTCCCCGATTTTACCACAACTTCCTCACTTTTCTTCTTTATCACAACTCTTCCTTACATACATCTCTTAATCAAAAAATTTATTTTTATTATGGAACTATCAACGAATCATAGAGCTGAAATCCAATATATTAAAGCATTTGTAAGTTTATTTTATGGTATTTTATTTTAAAGTATTTTATTTTATTTTATGTTATTTTATTGAATTTTATTTTATTTTATTGTATTTTATTTTATTTTATTTTTAATATTTTCAATTTGGTTACTTATTTTATTTTTGTTAATTTCAGTCACCCTTAAAGGATAAACTGAAATGTCACACTAACGTCAATAAAAAACCAAATGAAGTCATATTACCATATTTGCAAGAGATCGGCTTCGGTAAAGTGATAAAACTCGGAAATTATAAACTAGATGTTGGTCTCATTACTGCTATGGTTGAGAGATGGAGACCAAAAACTCACACATTTCATCTTCTAGTAGGTGAGTGTACAATAACTCTGGAAAATATATACTACATTTTATGATTAAATGTTTCTGGTTTTCCTGTTAGAGGTTCAAATTTTGTGAACGTTAAAGAAATTTGTGAAGATTACTTAGGAGTTATCCCAGCTCAAGGAGCAACAAAAGATAATTCTATTAAATTAAAGTGGCTCAAGGATACGTTTGACGATGTTGGTGAAGATGCATCTGTATTAGAAAAACAAGCATATTGTCGAGCATACATCCTACGTGTAATTGGAGGGTTATTGATGCTTAACCAATCCAACAACCGGGTACATTTAAAATATCTTTCACTGTTAGGAGACCTACAAAAAGCATCTCAATATAGTTGGGGTTCAGCCATTTTAGCTACACTATATAGAGAACTATGTCTTGCAACGAAACCCGGTGTAATGTCTATGGAAGGATGTGCATTGTTGTTGCAAAATTGGGCATAGTATCATTTGTCTTGTGTCGCTCCAGAATCACCCAATCCATGGATAATTCCACTTGCACAAAGGTAACCATTGCAAATAATTTTTTTTTCTTTTTTTAAAACCAACTGCTTACCATTTTCCATTTTACTAATTTTATTATAATTTTTATTTTTAATATAGTTGACAGATTTAATTCTGGTGGTCTAAATTTCGGTAAAGTTCTTCATAACAACATAGAAGGATACCGAAAAACAATTGATCACATGATGGTTGATGAAGTAATATATTCATTAACATTTATTTAAACTTTTTAAATATTTTTGTTTTTAAGACTTGTTATAATTACTTTAGTTTGTTCTTTTAAATATCAGTTCTATTGGAAACCTTATCTCATGTTCCAAGATGAAGTTTTAGAGGAAGAGATGGTCACTTGGACTGCATGTACCTATCTATATTGTTATCATATTGTTGAAAAATATAATACAGATAGGGTCACACTTCAGTTCGGCTTCCATCAAAAAATACCACAACCATCAGAGGACATGAGAGCGTACCATGAGGTCGACATGAGGCATGGAGTTGATGATAATTGGAACTGGGTTGGAGGGAAGAAATTCAACATTGGAACGAGCGTCACAATTACGTGGTGCAAGTTAAGATCATATAAGGTCTTTTATGCCACAACAAAGAATATATGATTTGGTTTAGACATCACACCAAATTATTTATATCGGTCGAACTATATCTCTGTGATCCCCGTTTGCAACCACCGTTATATCCTTTTGTTTTGTCGACCTCCCAATCAAGCCCACAACAACAAAACATGACACAATTGTCTCTATCATCACCTCATCTACATGTCCCTGCTATAGAAGTTCTATATCCACCAACGACTCAGTACTACGTTCCGGTTCCAGAAATACCAACCCCCAGTCATCCAACAAAAAGTGGGCTTTTCTGTAATTTGTTTGGAACTCAGTGCACAACTCTTGAGTCGGCTTATGTTGTGTTTGACTCCATGTATAATAATCAGTCTCAAACTTATATGGAAGCAACTGGTAGTGGTTCTAATCCACCTACAACTAACGTTCAGGATAATGATCAAGATGAACCAGAAGAACCTCAACTCGTTCAAAGGGCTAAGCAAGTTCGACGAAATCCTAGATGTGGAACACGTATTGATTGTACTAGAATTTATGCCTTAAATTTATTACTAACTCTTGTATTTTCTTCAACACGTATTGATTGTATTTATCTCATGTATTTATCTCAGACTTTTTTGTTATTATGAAGTAGGGGTGGAACCAGACTTAGAAAGCGTAGGTGCCAATTTTGTAAAATAAATATTTAAATTATATGCAGATTGTAGTATAGGCAAAGTTATGTACAAGAGAGTCAAAGTATAAAAGTAAAGAACCTGAATTTTCAGAATGTTATCTGAACCTATACAATAATGTTGACATTTTCTAATTTAATGGACTAAATTATTGGTTTGTAAATTTAAGGGACCAAATTAATTGACTCTTGCAATGATCAATTACTAAAATGTCTATTTACTCAAAAAATAATATAGTATAAAACGCATTTAAAAATAAAGTGGTAAGGTATCAAAATATGAGTTAA
The DNA here is from genome assembly GCA_037974835.1 of Cicer judaicum. Lineage (NCBI taxonomy): Eukaryota > Viridiplantae > Streptophyta > Magnoliopsida > Fabales > Fabaceae > Cicer > Cicer judaicum. Next base: position 2,760,947 of record JBBPBS010000207.1, read on the forward strand.
AAGTATAATAGATAATTGAAACTTGATTAAGTTAATAGACTACGACCAAAAGCATAGTCACATTCACAAGGTTCTTTTTATTGGTATAGTTAATTCAAAGCTACATAACTAATTACACGATGTTGGGAATATTACCTTAATTTTATTTATTATTAATTGTATTTATTATGAGAAGGATTGTATCAGTCAAAATCACTTTTGAAATTAAGCTCTTTTTTAAGAATAAAGTTTTTAATTTCTTTAACATGCAACAAAAATTATTTTGCTTCTCAAATAAAAAACAAATTCAACAACTTAATCGAATCACAATGACTTCCAAAAATACCTTTGATAACCTATGAGTTTTCATATCTTCTATATCGGCACACATACTTTTTATGTTTTATTAACTTTAATAAATGTTTCATCTATGTTCTAGGACTTTTCAAATTAGATCGATACAAACTTCTTTTTTTATAAATATAGGTGACACGAGAGATTGTTCTTGTTTCGACTTTTTAATGCACTCAATATGTATCTCAGTGCCAGTCTATATTACATCATGTCATTAATAAACTTTTGCTATATATATGACCATTTAAAGTATCCACTACCTATCCATTTGTCACCAATTTTCATTGGTACAACTCTTAGCTTAAATGGACATTTAGATATTTTGGTAGTTGTCAATGATGATTAACTTGGTTCTTTTATATACCTTTTATCCTTTTCACAACTCAAAACTAATTTTGTATTCTTTCATCTTTGTCTCGTTTCAGCATCTGATCTTATAATAACAATAATGATCTCTTTTTGTTTCCCTATCGATTTTGCCCAATACGCCATATCATTGTGTGTAGGAAATATTTGTAATAATATATATTAAAATAATATTAATCAAATTCTATATAATAACAAAAATAAATGTCATTCTATAAAAAAAATGTACCTGATCGATTGTGAATTGATTATTCGATGCATGAGACATAATAAATTCAATGTTATTCATTCCTAAAAAATATAATTAGTAAAAAATAAGATTCTGAATATTTGACATTTAGAAAATATTTTATATATATGTTGTAAACCGGTTATTTCAGAAAATCAAATAGACGATGTATAATTTAAATACCAGTTATTTGAAAAATTTGAACATTCATAACATAAATTTATATATCGGTTTACTTGTCTAACACAAAATATTCAATATAATCATTTATGTTCCAAATTTGATGGATTCTAAATAGGAATTTACATGAGTGGGTCGAGTCGATTTTGATAAAATTTGATACCCGAACTAATTTATTATTTTTACGTTGGGTTGGATTGAGTTCTAAATTTATATTTTTTCATTTAACCTGAATTGAACTGATCTGATCAAAAATAGATTAGGTTGACGGGTTATACATAAATAGTGACCTATTTTTTATTTTATGCAAAAAATATAAATAAAAATAATAATAATTTATTTGAATGAAAATATACTTAATACTTGAATGTCTCAAAAATCATAAAATTTCGATCACATTATTCACCTTATTTTAGTTTGCTAAGCTACCACAACTTTTTAATAGTATTGCTTCATTTGTTTATTTTTAGAGTACTTTCTATTTTCAAATAAAATACTAAAAACAATGCTTAATAGATTTAAATGTAAATAAATTTAAACTAGATTCATCATCTTTAATATTAATTTTTTAGAAATATTAATCGATTGATATTAAATACTATGATAAAATATATATAAAATCTATAATAATTATTGATTAATCTGAATATTATATTTCATATTCGAATATACCGTAAATTTATTTATCACTTTATCTAAATAAAAAAAAGAAACTCTAACAAAATATAACATTTAAATAAATAGTATTTAACTCAAATGAAAATTTTTTCGAGACAACTTTTTTTTGATAAAGTTTCTTTATAACTGTATTTTAATTTACCCAACATCTTATTAACTAATAAAATTCTTTTATAAAATTCAATTTATCATAAAACTCCATATACTTGATAACTTTTAAAAAAATGTATCTTGCCCGAATAACATAGGTAATTTAGGGAAAAATACTCTACACACCTTACTTTAATAAAAAAAAAAAAAAATTATCTATAATAGAAGAAGAAAGTGGGCGGTGGCACGACTTTAGGAAGTGTGGAACGGAATAAGAAAGTGGCACAGATGTGGAAGAGAAGAAGAAGATGATGTATGACTGCTGTTGAAAGTTTTGAATTGTTCTCAAAATTTTCATTTTGAAGTTTCAAAGTTTTGAATTGTTTGATTGTTTTGAAGTTTCGAATTGTTCTAAAGTTTCGAAAACTATGAAAATTGTCATTTTGAAACTTTCAAAAATTCTGTAAATTTGCCAAGTAAAAAGGGCAAAATTGTATGGTAGAAAAGTCAAATTTCATAGTTTAAAAGGCCTAAAAAGGAAAGCTCTCAAAATTAAAAGGTCCCTAAAATTTTGCAGGCTTAGGTGGGTCTATAGACCCACTATTAAAAAAATTCGATATTTGTTTAAAAATATAAATTTTAAAAATGTTTATTTTATTTTTTGTTCGGGAAATTCATTTTTTAATTTTTTTTCTCCATGTTTTGATTAATATTTACATTGTTGTTTTTCTCGAAATTTTTTTCATTCGAGAAAACAAATTGATTTTTTCAAGAAAACTAATTTTTTTTTATTTTGCTCACAGAATTTTTTGAGAAAAAAATAATTTAAAAATTTTTTTAAGAAAAAATATTTTAGATTTTCTTGAGAAATTTTTCCAATATCTTTTTGAGAAAAATAAATTTTGAATCTTTTTCAAAAAACATCTCAATTAAGAACACATTGATCCAATAAGTTCCTCACTTAAGCTCACCACAAATAATAAAATAATTGACCAAAACCTTAAAAAAATTATTTAAATAGAGGGTGTAATATTAAGAGCTTAGTATAGATTTTTGAAAAAAAAACTTGATACTTTGGAGTTTTATTGATAGCTTTACTAATCATGCAACCTAAATTATAGGTGATGTGTGTATTCTCCTAACAATATAGTGGTAAGTCGTGTGTCTATCAATGTATGTAGAGACGAAGCTTTTCAACACAACAGATAGCCCCCAAAAATATTATACTTTAGAATAAGTGAATATAGCTTTATATTCAATTATTTCAATTTTTTATACTTAAACCTACAAATAATTTTTTTAGTAAAAAATTAAGAGAAATATACAAAATTTAAAAATTTATCAGTTATTTAGGTTAAATTGTACTTTTAAATTTTTATGTTTGATTCAGTTTGCAAATAGATCAGTTTTTTTCTAATTAGGTCATTTAAGTGACACTTCGTAGGTTTATGTTATTGTTCGTTTTTAAAAAGTATCAGTTTTTATTAGTTCCGTTACAAACGTCACATATGTAATGGTATTGATCTCACAAAATTAAATATTTAAAAAAACAAAATAGAAAGTTCTTGGATTATTCAAACTAAGAAAAATGAAATTTATTGGGGTCCTTCAAATTTGATTAATTTTGTTGGGGTTGATTGCAAGTCTCACATCCTTTAATGTGGGAGAATAAAGAGAAGGCCAAGGCTATATATTGGGTTTTGGTCCTTTGTTTTCAAATGCACCAGCACGAGTTAGTAATAGCACTTTAAGCTTGTATCTGACTTAGTTTAAATATTTGCTTTGTAAGAGTGTGGTTGTACTGGGGTGTTGAGTGTGAGTGAGAGAAGTCTATGTGTTGTAACAATTTTCACATAGTGTTAATTCTCTGAGAAAAGTCTATGTGTTGTAACAATTTTCACATAGTGTTAATTCTCTGGTTGCCGGTTTAGGTAGCGGCCGTGGTTTTTTCTCCGGTTTTAGAGTTTCCACGTTATATTCTTGTGTTGTGATTGTGTCTTATTCTTTTGAACTTATATTGTTTTTCCCAACAAATTTCCCATATTTTTAATTTATCTTTTATATTGGATCTTTTATATTTTTAATTTATCTCTTATATTGGATCTTTTATATTTTTAATTTTTTTGAATTTATCATTTAAGTTTATTTCATTTGAATTGTTTGCTCTTTTTTTTTTTCTTCATCATCTTCCACTATAAATCTATTGTTACAAGTTGAGATTCTTATCAAATGTCTAAATATTTTTTATTTTAGCTTCATATTTGCTTTATTTTTTAATTTGGAATTTTTGGAATTTTGTTAAATTTATGGTGAAGATGATGAATGTTCGTGATTAAAAAGATGGATATTTTAAGTTGTCTTGTTGGAACAAGGAATGACATATAAATTGGAACCCTAAACCTTTTTCAATTCTGATTGGAGATGGATGAAGAAATTTTTCTTAAAAATCATAAAAGTGAAAACAAAATCAATAACTAAGTTGTGAAACCCATAAAACAAAAACAAATTATACAATTAGTTTGTGCAAAAAATATATTTTCAAGAATATTAAAAATGGACTCAACAACTTATTTATTTTTAACAAATTTATAATAGATTTCTCTTTATTTACAATAACTTATTATTTTTAGTTCTTGTCGGAATAATGAATTTTTTTCTCTCTAATTCACATGGTTTATGTATTTAATGAGTTAAATGTCAAAAATATATTTTTTGGAAATTGGATTAAAATTATTTGTTTGAAAATAATTTATTTACGTTGCGAAGAATTTAATACCTGACAGTTTTGTTAAAAATATCACTCGTTGATGAAAACTTATCTGTCAATTGAGTTATGACGGGAGTATATATTTTTATCAAAATAGTTTTTGATATAAGTGAAATTATGTTTGTAAGAGTTGTTAGATATTTGTTTGGGTGAGTTTTAAGTATAATATATATATATATATAAGTATATGTATATATATTATTATATATGTTAGAAAGAAGAAAAGAAAAAGAATAAAAGGAACGAACAGAGGAAAATGAAGCCACGCCTTCTTCAACTTTCTTTTCATTCTTTCTTTCAAGAAAAACACAGAGACCAAGTGGGTAGAAAACCAAAACCGTCAAACACAAATCCTCATTTATCTACTAGATCTAAGCTTTGTTTCGAGAAGTGACAGAAGAGAAAGTTGTTCATTGCCATGTTGCAGTGCTAGTAAACTAGTTTTCGACGCGATGTCACGAACTTAAATTTTACCATAATTAATCGCGGTGTCGTAATCGCTTGTTAAAGCTACAACGGAGGTAAGGACTCCTTCCAAACTTTTAGTTTGCATTTAGGACATTATTTATGATTTTGTGGAATAGAAGTTTGATGTGTGAATTTGTAGAAAATGAATTTAATGTGATTATGTGCGATTTAGTGAAATTTAAATTTGAGGTGTGGTTTATGGTGATCCATATTTGATGTGATTTATATGTTCATAATGATTATTATGAATTTTTGAAGATGTGATTTATGTGGGTTATATGTGAAAATATGGAGTTTCGAAAATGGACGATTTATGAGTAAATTTGGTGTGAAATCATCGAGATTGAATTTGATGGGTTTGAGTTTGCTTTGTGGTGAATTTGAAAAATCATTAGTGTTAAATGAGTATTAAAAAAGGGGAATCTTTTAATAGCTGCATTTACTTAATGATTATGGTGAAAAGAGTAAGAGTATGCTCATACATTTCATAGTACATGGTGACCGCGATGGAGCCATGATGAAAGTGGTGACCGTGATGGGCCGCAGGATGATGCCATGTGAATGGTTGGTTCATCTTATCCTTGTAGGGATTGTCGCTTCATGCTGATCTGTGAGAGATTGCACTCTAGAATGTGTTGATCTGTGAGCGATTGCACTCTACAAAATCATGTTGGTCTGTGAGCGACTGCACTCTTGTATGTTGTGCTAATTTGTGAGAGATTGCACTCTAGAATATGTTGATCTGTGAACGATTGCACTCTAGAAAATCGTGCTGGTCTGTGAGCAACTGCACTCTTGTATGTTGTGCTGATCTGTGAGAGATTGCACTCTAGAATATGCTGATTTGTGAGCATTAAAATCAATTTTTTTTTACTAAGAGCAATTCACCTTCTTGCGTATGGCTTTCATACAACACATTATTTGGGGAATTTTTCTTTACTATCCTTTATTTGAAAAATAAAAAATTATATACCCTCTTTTGAATATTATATACGCAAATGTCTTTTTTTTTCTTTTTTTTTTTTTAAGTTACAAGTTACCATTTAAAACGGCGATTTCTTTAGAGAAACTTAAGTTATAAATGGCGACTTTTCACTATAAATATTATATATATAATTAATTAATATAAAAATAAATAAACAGAAATTTTAAATTAAGAGATTTTTTTAGTAAACCGAAATTTTAAATGGACATTTTTCAAAAGTTTTTTTTTGAAAAAAAAAGTTTAATTCCATTTTTATTGAAATAACAAAAGTAATATATATATAATTAATATAATTCATAAAAATAGATAAATATAAATTTTAAATTACGATAAAATTTTACAAAATTCAAGTTCAAAATACCGATTTTTCAAAGGTTTTTTTGATTTTAAAAAAATTATTAAAATTTTTATTGAAATAAAAAAAGTAATATATATATATATATAATTAATATAATTTATAAAAATAGATGCTTAGAAATTTTAAATTACGATAAAATTTTAGGAAGCCCAAGTTCGAAATGCCGATTTTCTAAAGGTTTTTTTTTAGAAAAACATTTATTTCAATTTTTTTTTTAATTTTTATTGAAATAACAAAAATAATATATATATATATATAATTATAATTAATATAATTCATAAAAATACATAAAAATACATAAATAGCAAATTTAAATTATGATAAAACTTTAAATTACATAATTTATTCATAAAAAAATCACAAAGTTTACACAAATTACATAATTTAGGATAATTGACTAGAGTTGGCTGTAACATTTGGACAATGTTTTCGAGTATGACCAGTTAATCGACATAATCCATATTTTCTCGAAACTTTTTCTTTAACGTCCATTTGGACGACCTTTTTTAATTCTCCGTATTTGAGGATTGTGATACAATGTTTCACCTTCATATGTGAGGCAATATCCTTCATTAGGTATAAGTGGAAACTCTTCTTTGTAGATGTTAAATACATTAACAACCTTGTACATGTCAGGTATAAGCACTAAATAGTTTTGACGAGCATAAGAACATGCAACTATAACATGTGAACAAGGAACATGTATAGCCTAAAATTTTCCACAATCACACCATTTTCTTTGAAGGATGACTTCAAAATGACCAATTGGTCGCACCTCTCTTGGGTTTACTGTTTCATGCACCATGAAAGAATAATGATTTCGGTCGAATTGCATGACTTGGTGAGTATTAGATTTGCCAACTTCACATTTAATCTCTTAATGGATTCATGTGTATCTGAAATCAAACAAATATTGACTTGAGGCGTTACATACCTTCTTAGATTTTTCAAAAAAATTATCCAAGCACCCTGTCTCACCTTCCACTAATGCATAAGCAATGGGAATTGTATTTTTGTTTCCATCTTGTACAACAGCAAGCAAAAGAGTCCCCTTGTACTTTTCGTACAACCAAGTTTCATCCACTAAGACAAATGGTGTACAAAATTTAAACCCAAATTTGCACGGAGGGAAAGCCTAGAATAGTCGTTTGAAATTTTTTGACCCCTGTAATAGAGTATTATCATAATATGCAAGTGATACTTCCATTTCCACAATAATTCCTAGGAGAAATTTTTGCATAGCTGTAGTACCTAATTTTTGTCCCAATAATTTAAAAGTAATTTAATAATAATAATAATATATTTAATAAATATTTTACCTTTAGTATTTTACAATCCAAATTTAAATGTATACCAAATTTTAAATAATATAAAAAATAAAGTTGAATTGCAACCATCCAATTTAGATTGGCAACACAAACACATTTACAGTCTGTCTTGCTTTCCTATCAGCAAACCAAAAGCAGCAAACACATTCTTCTACGCTTCCTCTTCTTCACACAGATACACAACCTCCTGCCAAAGAAAACCAACTTTTATTTTCTTTGTATTATCAACCTCCTTGGTAAATATATTAGAAACCAGTAGAGGTTACTTTGAATATTTAGGTAATAAAAGGCAGAAAAATTTATGTTTTCCTATTAGTACATTGCTTAAGATTTGTTGTAAAAACAATGTAATATCCAGTTAAAATTAGTGCGAAATAATACAAGATCTAGAACTTGAGTTTATCTAATAAACAAAAACATTCACTAGTTTGCCTATAAATTGATGAAAAAATCAAAATAAGAAAGGAGGAAGAAATGAAAAAATACTTAAAAAACACTAAAAGATAAGAGGAAGAATAGGCAGAGGAATAGGAGAAAAAACAAGTAGAAGAAGGATTCAGGTATTTATTTTCATTCGTTATTGTATATCCAATGAGTTATTAATCAATGAAATTTGTAGTTGTCATATAGAAAAAATAAAATCAAACCTTTCATCTTCGTTGAATCTTCCAGTCTTTTTGCTTAGTTCCTTTTAGTTTCTGCTTTGCTTCTCTTCTGCGTAGTTTCTTTCTGCCTTGATTTTCTTTTGCTATGCGATTAGTTCCTCTCCTTCATGTGTTGGCAACGGTATTAAGTTAGGTTTAACTTTTATTATTATTATTATTATTATTATATATTACTTTAGTTTGATTTATTTTTATATATTTATTACTCCTCTGTTGATTTTTTTTCTTTTATGATTACCTATAAATTTTATTTTATTTTATTTTTTTGGATTTTAAAGTCATTGGTCCATTATAAGCTTTATATTTTTAACCTTCATTCATTTTTATTATTTTCAAATAAGTCTTATTTTATATATTAAATTCAATTAATATTTATAATAAATATTAAATCTGCTAAATATATAAAGAAATTTTTTATTTAAAAACTAATTGGGTTTATTGCCTTTTAACCTATTAGTTGTCAGGACACAAGTTGTACAACTTGATGGTTCTAAAACTCATTTTTATAATTAAGATGATTTAAAATTTAAAATTTTTATTTTTTAAACAATTCGATTATTTAGATGTGACAGTTTATCTGAGTTATAAGAACACAAATTGTGACAACTTGGTAGTTCTAAATCTCATCTTCACAAATAAATTATAAATTATAAAAAAAAAATTAATAAGTAAATTTTTTTAAAAGTTAACTAAAAATAAAATCTTTTAATCCTAGAGTTGCATAATACAATTATATTTTGATAATTCTAAAATTTATTTTTATAAATAAATGGATCTAAAATTAACCCTTTTTAAAAAAAAAAATTAATTAATTATATGTTTTAATCTTGGGGTTGTTAAAACGCAAATTAAACTATCTGTTGGTTTTGAAACTCAATTTAAAAATAAAAAAAAATAAGATATTCTTAAGAGGATTAAATTAGATGTGACATCTTTTTACTCCTTAAATTTTGAGACACGAGTTGTACAATTCGATCGTCTTAAAATTCATATTTTGAGATAATTATTCAAATCAAACAAGTTTATTTCTTTATGGTTGTCAAAATTAAAATACAATTATTTAAAAGCAATCAACATATCCGCGTTTTCTACCAAGAACTACGTAGCTTTGATTTCTCCATCGCACCGGGAGATACGTAGGAGCAAGATCACACTCTTGTCAAGCACAATAATAAAAACTTTTTTTTTAATACACTTTTATCTCAAAAAATTACATTTATAAAAAATAATTTATATTTAATAATAAACAAAATATGTATATTTAAATTGATATAATTTTGCACAATTAATTATAGGTAACCGTTTTTTAACGGATGTCGTAGGGTGCTAATACCTTCCCTACGCATAATCGACTCCCGAACTCAAAAATCTGGTTTCAAAGACCATTTTTTATTTTTTACATTTTTAAGGGTTTCCCAATATTTTCCCTATTTTAAAATAAATTTTGGTGGCGACTCCATTGAAATCGAGAAAAAAACTCGAAATTTTAGGCCGCTACAATAGCCAACAACCACCTTGGAAGATCATTGTAAGACTTTTTCCAGTTCCCTTAAATCGTTTCGATAGCTTTGTTCTTTGCCATCCATGCCTTTCTACAGGATATTGTGTAGTTGTATCGTACCCGAATATGTGCAATTATCACCTTCACTTTAATTGATGGATCAGCTTTCAAAAGCGACTTTATGCTTTTGTATATGATGTTAGAGTCAAGCTTGGTATGATCCTGTGACATAGAGGAATTTGCGCAATTGTGGGCCCCCTTCAAATGACCAATCACCCATTGCTTACTTTTTTGACTTAACGAAGTCCTGCATTTGAACAAGCATTGTGGATTCACACATTTAATTACATACATGTATTGATCAGATTTTACTACACGATAATCGAGGAAGTGTTTGATGTGATAATGCTTAATTGCATGTTGACAATCTGGTTTGCTATTAAACTTCATTCCAAACTCAAGAGATGCATCGGAGGTGGTTCATTAGATGACATATCAAATTTGGAGGATTGGTAAGCATAATCCAAATTTAGATTATGCATATGGAATGGTGGATCGTACTCTAGATCGTCACCATTGTCATTGTCATCTTCGTCCTCGTCTTCATCAAAGTATGTTTCTTCTTCACTGTCTTCACTTATTTCTTGTTGATCAAAATCGGCCCTATCACCTAATGGAATATATGGTTCAGGTTGAGATGGTTCAGGTTCAGATGTTTCGGCCTGGTAAAAGTATGGTTCGAGTTGGTATGGGTCTGGTTTGTAAGATTCATAATTTTGAAAAGAATAAGTATTTTGTGTTTGAAAATGGTATTCAGGGTCAGGTGTGGTTGTGGATGATGGTTGACCAACATCGTATAATGGATTACCATCCTCAAATGTGACATATAACTTGATAGATCCGAGTTGTGGCCACTGTTTATGAACATCAAACATGAGTTCAACATCTTTGTCGTCTTCAACACTTAACAACTCATAATGAACTAGGCCTTGTCCAAATGAGATAGGGTGTCGAAAAATTATATTAGACACCTTTTGATTTTCTAACCTCAACTTTGCTTCAATTTTTTTCTTCAAGTAGGTAAGGTTGCATCCAAAATTAAATCGAATTGCTTTTTTTCCGTCGCTTTTGAAATATTTACCAATATCTTGTCTTTCACATATTTCACCATTGTAATAAATAAGAAAAACTATATTTTTTGGTGCCATAGATATGAAAATTAGATATTGAGATTGAGATGAAATGCAATGAAAATAATATATCATACTTATAGACAACCAATTGTAATACATGCAATTATGGAAGACCAATTGTGATACATGCAATGTTGTGAAATGCTGCCAACACTTGTGGAATCCGACTGTGATAATTCAACACTTTTCCACTGCCATTGCTTTAGCTTAGACGTGCATGCATGCATTTCCTTACAAGTCGCCTTTTCCAAAGGCAACTTCGTGACATCCCTTTGATAAGTCACCATCCCAAATAGTGACCTCGTGACGCAGCCTACAGCAAGTCGCCATTCACAAAGGCGACCTTGGAAAAAGCTTTGAGAAATCGCCTTTCCAAATGGCGATTTATATGGAATCTGAATTTATTCTCACGTTGGAAACATTCTTGTGTTCAACCTAGTTGTGTTCAGCCTAGTCCTCTCCGTCTAATCTAATCTTTGCCATTGTGTATTTTCAAAGTGCTTGTTGTGTATTGTCTAATCTAATCCTTGCATGCATAATATTTTATTGGTCATTCAAAGTATTGTTTTGTTTATAAATAGGCTAAGTCTTTGATCATATTTCTTCACTCTTTCACTCTTCACAACTTCAATTTTTTTTTTATATTTTCACTCTTTCACTATTAATATTTCTTCCTTAGTCTTTATATTTCATCTAAATGGCATTGTTATGGAATAATGATAATCACAGATCAGCGCTACACCGCATTTAAAATTTTGTAAGTGATACAATACTTTATGTTATATACTCATTTTTATTCTAAAATGTAGTTTTATTATAATATCTTCTAAAATATTTTTTTTTATATTTTATACTAAGTTTCATTCTAAAATATATTTTATACTATGGTATGATTCATCTCATTCTAATATCTTCAAATATATTTTTATTCTTTGCTTATTACAGGACTCATCTCAAAATTTAAGATCACTTAGCCATAAGCACATTGCACCAAATTCTTTAATAATTCCATTGTTAAATGAAGTATGGTTTGGTAACGTATCACAAATAGAAAGTTATAAAATAGACAATTCACATATTATTGCTTTAGTTGAAAGATGGAGACCGGAAACCCACACGTATCATCTTCCAACGGGTGAATGTACCATAACATTAGAAGATGTTGCGTTGTTACTTGGCTTACGTGTTGGGGGTAAAGTTGTAACTGGATCAACTATGGTATCATCGACATATGATTTTTTACATTTGTTAGGAGTCATGCCGCCTGAATCTCAAAGAAAAGGGAATTTTATAAAATTAAAATGTCTAAGAGAAACATTTTCAATGTTAACTCCAAAATCATCTAATGAAGAAATAATTATACATTGTAGATCATACATTTTAGAATTGATTGGCGGCATATTAATGCCTGACAAATTTCACAACAGAGTACATATTATGTGGTTGCACTTGTTGAGAGATTTACGAGAAATAGGACAATATAGTTGGGGTTCAACATGTTTAGCAACACTTTATAGAGAATTGTGTTGTGCATCTGAACCCGGTGTTATGTCGACCGGTGGATGTTCACATCTACTTCAAACATGGGCATGGTACCATATGTTGTTTCTTGCACCAATAAGTAATCTTGAGCCTCATTTTCCATTCGCAATAAGGTAAATATAAAAAAAAAAGTTAAATATTATATTTATAAATATATTAGTTTATTCACTAATATTCAAATTTATTTTCGTAGATATAATGGAAAGGGTATGAAATTTGGCGATACACCTCGTTATCATGCCGCTGGATATTGATCAAAAATTGATCAGATGACCGTTAACGATGTAATATATTAAAACATTACATTATTTTTATTATTTTATTTTTCTTATACATATATTACTAACAAACTTGTTATATATCAGTTTATTTGGAGGTCATATCTAGGTCTAACATACGATCATCCAAAAGACAATTGGCTATGGAATGCATCTACATATTTAATTTTTTTCTACATAATATAAATGCATCAAACTGATAGAGTGAAACTACAATTTGGACTACCACAAGAAATTTCACATCCTTCGAGGAACATGAAAAAGTATTATATGGTAGATTTGCATAAACAAGTTGACTGTAGTTGGACATTATTCTACGAAAATGACAACAAAGAGTGGAATGAACGAGAGAATCATATTCTTCATGGTCAACCTCTAAATGTTGAATTCAAACCAAGTTGAATACATGGTTTAGTTTTGTAAAAATTCTAAATGATTTATTTCTGTAGAAAACCAATTGGTTGATCCTCGTGTTAATCCACCCCAACCTCCACCACAATCTAGCCAACATTTTTTTCACCCTCAACCTCCACCGCAATCTAGCCAACATTTTTTCACCCTCAACCTCCACTGCAATCTAGCCAACTTTTTTTTCACCCTCAACCTCCACCACAATCTAGTCAACATTTTTTTCACCCCCAACCTCCACCACCATCTAGCCAACAATCAATACCCAACACAACACAACAAAATTAATATTATATATCAACACCTCCTGACACTCAACCGCCTTCTCATACTTTTACCCACACACCACATCCTCATACTTTTACCCACACACCACTTCAATCTTACGGGTTCACGCCAAAAGAACAATTTAATTTTGACAGCCAACAACCACATCAAGAAGACAATCGTCGACTATCATTTGCATCAAGTGAAGAGGAATTGTTGTATAACATATTCAACACTTGTCATAATACACTTGAGTCCGCTATCCAGTTACTAAATAATATGTGTCAACAAAAGTTTCAATTTCCAAGCTTTGAGAATGCATATACTTCGTTGAATCAAATATCTAATTGGACTCAAGGTAAAAGTAGTTCTTCTGCAACACTTCCTCCTAGACATCCTCCACAACAAGAAGACGAAGATCAAGAAGAAGAAGATCGAGAAGAAAAAGAAGAACAACAACAATAACAAACTCATGATGTACCAAGGCGTCGCCAAAATCCCGTACGTGTGAGAAAACTTTGGCAATGTGGTACTAGAGGCCACCTTCGACATTAATTATCGTAATTTTTGTAAAATTTATAATTTTTTATGAATAAATTATGTAATTTAAAGTTTTATCGTAATTTAAATTTGCTATTTATGTATTTTTATGAATTATATTAATTATAATTTCATATATATATATATATATATATATATATATTATTTTTATTATTTCAATAAAAATTGAAATAAATGTTTTTTTTAAAAAAAACCAGAAATCGATATTTTCAACTTGGATTTCCTAAAATTTTATTGTAATTTAAAATTTCTATTTATCTATTTTTATAAATTATATTAATTATAATATATTACTTTTGTCATTTGAATAAAAATTTAAATAATTTTTTTATAAATAAAAAAAATCTTTACGAAATCGGCATTTTGAACTTGAATTTTCTTAAATTTTATCGTAGTTTCAATTTTTTATTTATCTATTTTTATGAATTATATTAATTATATATATATATATATATTACTTTTGTTATTTCAATAAAAATTGAATTAAAGTTTTTTTTTAAAAAAAAACTTTTGAAAAATTACC
>JBBPBS010000207.1:2782449-2795140 GCA_037974835.1 Cicer judaicum
TCTTTTCATTCAACGGATCATCATTATACTGATTTTTATTACCATTGATTCATTTTTTTCGGTTTCTATTCATTCAAATGATGACTATTATAATGATTTGTATTACCATCAATTTATTTATTTTAATTCAGTTATACATTTTTTTTATGATTTAGAAAAAGAGTGAAAATTTCTAAAAGGAATTAAAGGCAAATAGAAATCAAATGCATCTATGATTTTCTAAAATTTTAAGGCCTAACTATTTATTTTTATTATTATTTTTATAATTATTATTATTTATTTAATTTTTTATATGTTAATTATTTTTCATAAAAAAAACTAAAAGTAGCGGACAAAATTAGGTGTCAACAGCTGTCTCCATTTACTTAGAATTTACTTGAGAATCAAAGTAAATTATAAGTAAAGATTGCAACTCTAATTTCATTTGAATATGATTTTTGTAAGTCATTTACCCAATTTCAAGATATTGGTCGTGTTTCTCAACTTTGGGTTCGACTCGCTTTCTTGGTTTCAAGATGTGGATCATTTTCTCACCATCTATGTGAGTCATTTTCCCGACTTCAACATGTGGTTTGTTTCTTCGGCTTTGGGAGCGATTCGTTTTTACGGCTTCAACAGGCAGGTTGTTTTCTCGGCTTTGGGTGCGATTCGTTTTCCCGACTTCAACATGCGGGTAATTTTCTCGGCTTCGAGTCCGAGTCATTTTACCGACTTCAACATGTGGGTAGTTTTCTCAGCTTCGGGTGCGAGTCGTTTTCCCAACTTCAAGACGTAGGTCGTTTTCTCGGCTTCGAGTGCGAGTCGTTTTCTCGACTTCAATATGCGGGTGATTTTCTCAATTTCGAGTGCGATTCGTTTTCCCGACTTTAACATGCGGGTCATTTTCTCAGTTTCAAGTGCGATTCGTTTTCCCGACTTCAATATGCGGATCTTTTTCTCAACTTCGAGTGCGAGTTGTTTTCCTGGCTTCAACATGAGGGTCTTGTTTCGGTTTCAGGTGCGAGTTATTTTCTCGGCTTCAGGTGCGAGTCATTTTTCTGACTTCCATATTCAGGTCATTTTTTCGGCATTAAATTTATGAAATGTCATGAATGAATGAATGAATGAATATGTTGGTTCTTATTAATATTTTTGTTGGACACGACTATTCAAATCATGAATGAGAAAAACACTTATACGTTTTTGTTGAACTTGATATCTTTGATCTCTCTTTTGTCCTATTTTTTCTTCCCTTTTCTTTCTTTCTTTTTTTCTCTTTTTGTTTTTGGAAGAAGAATTAATATTGTAATCTTAAGCTAGATCTCATGTTGTTGTCTGCCTTGTACTGTAAACAACCTCTACTATATCCAACTTTATCACTATTTGTTATATTGAGGTATGGTATATGTTTTACTTTCCAGTACATGATAATCTTAAGATGCATTCGAGAAAGAGGGTTAATTTATAAAAATGATAAAAGTATATACCAATATAGTGAGGTTCAACATTTGTCGTAAAAAAAGAAATGGGTGGAAGAACCAACTTGGTTACTAGTAATTCAAAGGTACGTTATACTAACTTCTTGTGCCATAGTTCGATCCATATGTTGATCCACTTGTTGTTGTTATCACGCCTCATTAACATCAACACATCTAAGGAGTATCATATCACGATTCCTCTTATACAAAATATATTCTTTCACGAAAAAGCTCGCGGTTACCCATCTCAGAATTCTTTTCTCATTATTTGATATTCTGAGATGATATTATCTATTTATAAGATAATATTTTATGTCGTGATACCATGGTTTCCCGTCGATTTCTTCTTCCATTACGTGGCAGTAGGCAGGATGATCTAGACTTTTTATTTTAATTGATGGGATTTCATTATTTCAACTTATTTGAAACATCGAGGATAAAATAGCCAAAGCATCAGCCAATTGATTGTTTTCTCGAGGGACATGGTGAAAAGTGATTTTGTCAAATTGTAAAGATAATTCTTATATGTAGGTTAAATAAGGTATTAACTTCTTATCTCGAGTTTCCCATTCTTGGTTAAGCTGATTATTGTTAGGTTGAATCTCTATATACTTCCAAAACTTTTGCTTTTGATTCCAAAGCCACCAAAATTCCCATGGCACAAGCTTTATATTTTGTCGTACTATTGGTACACTCAAAACACAAGCGCATTGTGATAGGTATGAACTATTTTTTGGGAGATATTAAAACAACCTCAATCCTATGTACCATTAGTTTTGAGGCCCCATTGAACAACAAGGTCCATTTCCATTATCGCATTCTTCAGACAAAACCATGATGCTTTCGTGTGAGAATTCACATTGTATTGACTTATAATCATCCATAGGTTGATTAGCTAGATGATCTATTAAGGCACTCTTTTTGATGGCTTTTAGAGAAGCATAGGTAATATAATATTATGATAACATCACCTTCCAACGAGCAATTCACCCTGTTAGAGCAGGCTTTTCAATAATATACTTGATTGGATGCATTTTGGATATCAAGTAAATCGTATGGCAAAGCATGTATTGCCTCATGCGATGGGCCGCCCAAACTAAGGCACATCAAGTACGTTCTAACATTGTATATCTTGTTTCAACATCTATAAATTTTTTACTTAGATAGTAAATGGCTTGCACATTTTTTCTTGTTTCATCATGTTGCCCCATCACGCATCCCATGGCCCTGTCGAGGATTGTAAGATACAAGGGTCGAACCAGAACTGGGGGGACTAGAATTGGAGACTTTTGCAAATATTGTCGGATTTTCTCAAATTCGTTTTGACATTATTCGTTCGACACAACTATTTGATTTTTCCTTAAACGTTTGAAGATCGGTTCACAAGTGGCAGATAGTTGTGATAAGTCTTGAAATATAATTTTGTCTCCTAAGCAAACCGCGAACTACTCTTCCTCTACTCGGGGGAGGCATTTCTCAAATGGCTCAAATCTTATTGGGGTTAACCTCTATTCCATTTTGACTAACCACAAATCCCAATAATTTTCTCGACCTCATGTCGAAAATGAATTTGGAAGGATTAAGCTTTAGCATAAAATTTATAAGTCTTTCGAAGAGTTTCCTTAGATCAATGACATGTTTTTCTTCTGTTTGTGACTTAGCAATCATGTCGTATACCTAAACCTCTACCTCTTTATGTATCATGTCATGGAACAAGGTTACCATAGCTCTTTGGTAGGTTGCTCCAGCATTCTTTAGACCAAAAGGCATTACATTGTAACAAAATGTTCCCCAAGGGGTGATGAAAGTCGTTTTTTTCATATCTTGAGTTTCCATCTTAATTTGATTATATCGATGTGAGGTAACAGGAAATCTTCTTTAGGATTGGCTTGGTTAAGGTCCTTATAGTCGACACATATTCGAACATTGCCATCCTTTTTCGGCACCGATACAATATTGGTTATCCATTGGGATAATTTGCCACAACGGGGAACCTTGTGTCAAACTGTTTTTTTACTTCTTCCCTGATTTATAATGAATTATCGGGATTCATTCACCTTAATTTTTGTTTGACCGGAGAAAAACTGGGTTTTAAGGGCAATTTATGCTCCACTATGCTAGTATCCAATCTAGGCATATCTTGATATGAACAGGAAAAAACATCTTTGTATTCATGTAGGAGTTGGAATAGTTCATGATAAACTTCTTTCTTTCATATGGTGCTAACCTTAATTTATTTATTTCTTTCTTTTGTCCCTAGACTAATTATTTCTATCAGTTCTTCATTGGGCATGATACTTTTGGCTTCCCGTTCCAGCGCTCTTAACATCTCTAAAGGTGGTTCATTATCTTTTTTTTGTCTGACTAACAAGATGGTCAAAATTATGCGGCGAGATCTTAGTACAATCATATGTGAATGAACTATTCCCAAATCTACGGGATTCAAGACTAGGATAAGGAAGAGAAAAAAAAAAGGAACAATTTTGGCGAATGAATGATAAAATATGAGAGCGGTAAAAAAGAACAATAAGAAAACAAAATGAGAATGCATTTATTGAAATTCAAAGTATTGGGGAAACAAAATTGTGTCAATCCTAAATATAATGAAACATCTTAATGCTTTTAGAATTACATGGGAATCAGATTAAATATTATAGGCGACTTGACTATTGTCCAATTCTTGATTTCTGCCCCTACACCACACAGACGAATCAAATTAGCATCCTCAGCAAATGTGTCATCTCCAACTGCTGCAATATGGATCTCACTTGTTGGTTTTGCACTTTGCAAACTCTACCAGATGTCATATATAGGAATCCTTTCAATTCTTGGCTCTTGGTTATCAATTCGAGCTAATTTTTTTCTTTGACCAATCTTCGTTTATCAGCCCTAGTAGGTTTGTAGCCTAAATCCCACTTATCTATATTCTCAATTAGCACTTCCCCAAATTGTGCCATGGATGGTGTCCTATGCTCAACATGAACTTAGCCACCATAATAGCATTGTTTGACATATGTGGTTCTATAGGGGTTGTCTTGACGTAAGTGGTGTCCACGATTTCTAGTGTTTGGAAGGAAATCTCTAGAGCTTCTTCTGTTGTCTTAACATAAGGTGTGGTTAAGAACTTACCAACAAGTCTCCTTCTCATGACACTATTACCCATTGATCATTTACCATATACTTCAGCTTTTGATGTAAGGTTGATGGCACTACACTGACAGAATGGATCCATGGCCTTCCCAATAAGCAATTATAGGCGGGTACAATATCCATCACGTGAAAAGTGATTTCAAATGTGATCGGGCCTATTTGAATTGGGAGTTTGATTTCTCCCATTACTTCTCTGCGACTCCCACCGAAAGAGTTAACAACCATGGGACTTGGTATCATATATGTACTATCACAAGGTAGTTTTGCTAACGTCGATTTTGATATGACATTCAACAAAAAACCATTGTCAATGAGGACCCTTGATTTTATATGGTCGAGGCACATTGTTGATATATGTAGTGCTTTATTATGCCATCTCCCTCTGATTGGTAACTCATCAGTTGTGAAGGTTATGTGGTTGTTGGCAGTGATGTTATTTATGTTGCCTCCAAATTTGTCCAAGGTGATGTCGTGTGTGACATGGGTCTTGTTTAGTATTTTCATCAATAGATTCTGGTGGGACTCGGAATTCATCAGTAGGGACAACAATGAAATCCTTGCGAGAGTATGGTTGAGTTGATGGACTATTTTGTATTCACTCTGTTGGATGATTTTGAGAAACTCTCGAGCTTCTTCATTAGAAACCTGTTTCTCATTTTCTATTTTCTCCTTTTCAACTTCATCTGTTACAATTACTTTCTTTTTCCTTTAATCTTTGTATGCCTTCTCATACGCCACTATTATTTCTCTTTGTGATGTTCCTAGGGAATATATTCGACCACTTCTAGTCATCACTCTTATCCCTGAAACATTCATGATAGTGGTGGTTTTCGAGCTAGAAACATCTTCGTTCTTCTGTTCAGCCAGATGTACCTCTACATAATAGTTCCTAAGTAGCGCTTTATTGTTTTTATATGGAAAAGGGATTGGTATCTGAACTACGAAGGTCCTTAGATCGTCGGGGGCATTCATAGTTTCCTCTTTAGTGAAGTGAACGTCCAATCGCTTTGGGATGGGTATGCCAAGTTTTTCTTTTGATTGGGTTACGATAATACTATCATCGTTTTCCCAATGACCTATTTGAACCATGCATGTGTTTATCAATTTTTAAAGTTCTTTTTTGAACTCATTGCATTCTTCCATGGATTGATCTTCATTGAGGTGGAAATTGAATCTTGCTTTTACATCAGCATTTCCTCGGATAAACCCAAATTTACATAACTTTGAGAAAATGAGTTCCATCGGGGTCTTAATTTTCTCGACCTCCTTTATTAATTAGTGATTTTCTTCAATAGCATTCCCTATTGGCCCACCGTGTTAGGGGATTGTTTTCATGCAAGGCTCGTTTTCTTTTAAATTAAACCATCAAACTTTAAGAAAATTGTGAACCTTAAATTTAAAAGCTAGGAAATTTTTCAATAGAGTGTCTTATAGTCCCAACATTGAAATCACGCATGTCATTCGAGTCATATCCTTCAGGGTATGGTGGTACTATAGGTTTCCATTGACATAGTGCAACCCTAGAATTGCTAACTAGTTGCGGTAATAATTATGCATAAGTCACACGGATTGAGTCGAAAAGTACAAACTTCCTCCCGCGATAGTTTCTTTCCCGACTTTCATATGAATCTTGATTCCCTTGTAAGTTTTGACTTAGGGTACCCGAGTTTTGTGAGGTTGCAATGGCGTAGGGGTGATGCACAAAAAAAAAACGATTAGTTGGGCTTGATGCCACAAAATGGTTTTCTCCCTCCTTTTTCTTATTCGCATATGCGAACGAATTTTTTGTGTTATTTAATTTGTGGTGGTATGAAGCAATCTTTTTGCTTTTTATTCCCATTTCTACTTTTCCACCAATGATAACGAGATCTGAAAAATTCGACGAAATTCTACTTATCATTTTGTCATATGAAGAGTGTTTCTAAACATGGTCACCATTTCTTTTTTAGATAACGGGGTTCAAACCTAGGAAACTAGCTTTCTCCATCGTTGGGCATATTCCTTGAATGTTTCATTGTTTCGTTTTGTCATATTTTGTAGTTGTTTTCTATTAGGAGCCATGTTGGGATTATATTTGTATTGTTTCAAAAAGGCATCCACCAAATCATTCCAAGAGCCAATATAAGCTCGCTCAAGTTGCATATACCAACTCAGGGAAGATCTTGTCAAACACTATTGAAAGAAGTGGATTAGCATCTTTTTGTCATGGATGCAAAAACCATTTTTTGTGGAATTCAGGCAATTTGAATTTCTGAGGTATTATAACATCAGAAACGAGACATAGGCCTGAAGCATCAAATCCATAATTGTTTCCCCCTTCGATAACTCTCAAGCGTTCTTCCAAGGCTTGCCATTTTTCTTAGGATTGATTGATCTCGAGCAGTCGAGATTCATGATGTATGTTTAACATCACCGGCGTAGCTTTGGTAGCTTTTCCTTGCGACAAAAAGCCATGAAAGCCCGAAGTAAGGGGTGAAGGTTGCACTTGAGGGAACTCCTGGAAATTGTTGTGTCTTCCCTTCTTGATAATTAGTGTGAAGTTGTGGAGCGACGTCTGTTGAGTGAACAAAAGTGTTTTGGGGAAACCCCTCATCTACCAAAGGATTCCCATCATTTATATTTTCAAGTGCTTGTAGAATCTCTAAGATCTTGGTCATTTTCCCCTTGAGTTGGTTTACGTCTTCTCTTATTTTTTTTTTCTCTAGCTTATCCATGATTTTTTACTGGGATAGTGTTCAATAACGGTGTCATAGCACCAATTTTTTTGTTTGTTGTGTTATTTTTTCTGTGAAAGAATATAACATGAGTATGCAACGTGATATATGAAAATGTAATTGTGCATAAATGTTAAATACATATTTATTGCTTTTTGTGAATATCTTAACCTATATAGGGGGGGTCATGGGATCAAAAGTAGGGCCAAATATAATTCATTGAGAATAAGAAAACTACTAGTTTTACCACAAAACTAAAAAACGAAGGTAGAAAGTTAAACACAAAATTTGAAAATATTATGAGCAATCAATTTTTTCATTAGCTCGATTAAAATTTTATAATATTCAATAAAAATGGAGATCTCTTTAGGGGTAGAGAGAGGATTAGCCATCCTGTCAGCAACTCTTAATTATGATGGAATGTCTCCGATAGCAGAGTTAGTCGAATAAACTAGTTTAGAGAAACAATTCATCCAAAACATTCCTTGTTGAACAAGTCTCTCGATAGTGTCTTTTTGTGTATGTAACTCGTCTTCTTTTCTTGCAAGTTAAACTTGGTATGCCTGAACGATCTCTTCTTGGCATTGCCTTTCTACAATGAACTTGTTTTTGCATTTCGTTTTTACCCTCTTTATTTGTTGCTTTAGATTTGTTTCTTGTCGAAGGATGACTTCATGTTTTTCACCAGATTTCTTTAGAAACACTTTAATCCTGAGACATGTAGTCGCTACATCATCCATTTCTTGATGGTTGAGTCTCAACTCTTCATTGGCACCCCCACAAACAAATTCAAGTTCTCTCATTGCTTTCTTCTTTCTTTCTTGCCATTTCCTATACTTTCTCAAGGATAAGGGATTGTTAGGTATTCTTATATTCCATATTCGTATAAGCCTGGTGAGCTATCTCCAATTCTTTTTTGTAATTTTTCAATTTCTTTACCTTTGAGAGCTAAGTCAGCCTCTAAACCTTCAGTACTGAAAAATGATTATGTTGTTACTACTTCGGGAGTAATTGTGGTGCTATAAAAAGGCAACTTGATCTCTAATTCCCTCTTTTTCACCAAATTATGATATTCCTCTCCTATACCACAACTTCTAGGCCCTAATTCTTGACCTCTTCTAACAACATCTCCCTAAGACTTACGTATTCTTCTTAGCAAGCTAGCATCATTAATGTCTCGTCCACGAATGACAAAAGATTTTGTTACATCCATCATCAGAGGTTTCGTCATAGGATAACCAATTTGTTTGAATGTCACATAGGGACTATAATTTATACACCCTTTAGTTCCCATGAGGGGAACATCAATAAAGATAACACATCTAAAAATCACTTCATTTATATCCTGACTCTAGAAGTACCACTGGATTGTTCTTTCAATGAGATTTTCTAGAATGTTGGCCCATTCCTTTTTGCTCGTAGTTCTTAACTGATGTATGTCTTGGAAAATATGTTTGACAAACCAAAGATAAAGTAATGGCAAGCATCAAAGGATTAGGCACCCCTCTTTCTCATTACGGAAGTCGAGCATGCAATAAATATCAGCCAGAACTGTCGGTACTAGGTTCTCCCTTTTATGCTTATAGGCCAAAAAGACGTCTACCGCCGTAAAATCCACAAAGTCCTTAATACTTGGAAATAAAACAATTTCATATATAATTAAGGCGCGCACATCCATAAAAATGTCCCATTTTCCATCTCTCGCTAAGTTTACTACTTTCTCTCAAGATATTGTATTGGGAATCCGATCAAAGTATCTTTGTTGATTATATTGTCTTCTATTTCCTTTATAGGGATATCAAGTGTTTCAACAATTATTTTCATTGAGGGATAGTGTTCCATGTATTGGTAAGGTTTGCTCCCCTTCATCGAATATCCCATTACTCATCGAACTCCTCCAACATTGGGGCCAACTGAAAGTCCTTAAAGGTGAAACACCTGAAAAGATGGTCAAAGAATTGGCCTAACGAGGTAAGGACATCCACTTGCACATTAACTTCAAGTAAATCAAGAATTTTGTTGAATTTCCCCATAAAATCACATGTTGTACTTTTTCAACTTCGAGCAAGATTTTTAATGTTGCTTACATCTGGTTTGAGAACTCTCAATAGCAAGGTCTTTCTTAATGGAGTAATTTTTGAGCCACCATTTGATCCCATGTTTCCTGTTGTTAAAGTTATTCACAACAAGTCTTAATTTTTATGGTTTTGAAAATGATATCATAATGATTTTTACAAAAGTGACCATGATAAAGAATATGATGCAAAAAAAAATGATGATGAGGAGAGTGAAAAAAATATTTTGGTATACTAGAAGATAAAAGTGAACATAACATATATTAAGTTTTTCGTGTGATTTACACAATTCTTTTATTTTTTTTATATTTTTTTTTCATATGAACCTTTATTATGAGTAACTTTGTAGTTCTAAATCGGTTCCTAGAGCACACAATTCAATTCTAAAATATTAAACCAATTAATAGGTAAATTATTAAAATGGAAATATTATAGAAAATGTCAACTATAGGTGAGACTTTCATGACAACCAAACAGGATGTACATCTAGAAGATTATCATTACACAGTCTCTAACTTATCTTAGGTTGCACTCAACCCAGATATAGAGCTCACTCATAAGTGTGTGAATCGTGTTTGGGTGTATAGAAAAGTAAATAAAATAAAATAAAATAAATCATCACAATGAAAATAAATTAACAAGACACATATAATTATATTCACAATATAACAAAATAAATAAAACAATAGGGGGTAATATAAATAAAATAATAAATAATAAAATGATTATATAAAATTAATTAGATTGGGTTTGACTCTCAAAAGTCTCAGTGGAGTCGCCATCAATTTTATTTTTAAAGGAAAAATGAGATAAAACCTAAAATAAAATTTTTGAACCAAAAAAGTGGATTCAAGAGTAGTTTACGAATAGGAAAATTAATATTACTCTACATCATCCGTGAAAACGTTTATCCTATAATTAATTGTACACAGATTATTTATTTATTTAATTACTTATTTTACCTCCTAAAAGAATACTAAAGAAGAAAAACAAATTATTTACATTAATAAAAGAATAAAAAATATTTTTTATTAATTTGGTTTGACAAGGGGAAGACCTTGCTCCTACGTATCCCCAGATACAATAGAGAAATCAAAACACACGTAGTTCTTGGATAGAAAATATTTATGAGTTATCCGATTTTTATTATATACACGTAATAATAATAGTAATACTAATAACAACAAAAAAAGAGGAGATATTTGTTCACAAATTATATCTTCTATTTTTGCCTTAAAGTAAAGAAAAATAATTTTTGTTAAAAAAAATAAAACAAAAATGTAATAATAGTAAAAATAATAATGAAAAAAAAGAGGTGAGATATTTATTCACGGATCTAGTCTTTTTATTTTTTTTTTTGTTTTAAAGTAAAGAAAAATTGATTTTTATTAGAAAACAATGTAATGCGGCGGTATGTGAAAGAAACAGATGGACGCGACAATGAAGCAATCTATTAAAGGATTTGTGCATTGTCGGATAACTTGTGACACAAAGGCCATCTACGGATGGAGGTGAATGATATGACGCGGTGAGCTAGGATGAATTCTATTCGGCGGCAACGACCATTTATTTTAATCCTAAGAAAAAAAATATTTATTTGTTGTTATAATGTTTTTTTTTTTTTTTAGTTATTTGATAAAGATGTGAGACGAGTTTTCAATTATATTACAATGGGCTGAAATTTGCTTTCTAGTGATTGATTTATAAACATCAATTAATTATATTTTTTTTTAGTATTTTGTGTTGCAAAGTAAACAACAACGTTAGAAAAATAAAAGCTTAATATATGAGTTTTGTTATTTTTGTTTGCATAAACATAAACAAATTAGAAAAAAATTTCTTTTTTTTTTGTGCTCTCCATAGTGCTCCTCCTTTCTACTTATTGTTGTCGAATATTTATTATCATTAATTTGTTTCTTTTTGTTTCTTTTCATTCAATTGATCACCATTATACTGATTCTTATAATCATTGATTCATTTTTTTTTTTCATTCAATTCATCACCATTATAATAAATTTTATAACCATCAATCCATTTATTTTCATTCAGATATACATTTTTTTTATGTTTTAGAAAAAAAAAAGATAAAAATTTCTGAAAAGGAATCAGAGACAAACAAAAACCAAACACAACTAAGATTTTCTAAAATAAAGAAAACATTGATTTTCTATAATGATATGTTGTGACACAAAGGCCACCAACGATTGGGGGTGAGTGATGTGGCACGGCGAGCGAGAATGAATTTCATTCGGGGGCAACGACCATTAATTCTAATCCTAAGAAAAAAACTATTTATTCGTTGTTATGAATTTTTTTGAGTTGGTTGAAAAAGACATGATATGAGTTTTCTGTTATATTACAATATGCTGAAATTTGTTTTCTTGGTGATTGGTTTATAAACATCAATTAGTTATATTTTTTTTTAGTATTTTGTGCTGCAAATAAAACAATTTTAGGAACAGACAACTTTAGAAAAATGAAAACTTAACATATGAGTTTATTTTTTGCATAAACAGAAAAAGAGAAAGTAAAAAAAGAATATTTTTTAGAGAAACAATAAGAAAGTGATATATTACTAATGAATTGATTTTTGTTGGACTGTTTTTCTCAAGATCAGATTATTTGCTCCTCTTTGGTTTGTTAATTTTTCTTCTTTCTTTTTTTTGTGTTCTCCGTAGTGTCCCTCCTTACTTCTTGTTGTCAATTATTTATAGACTTTTTGGGTGTAAGTTACAAAAGACAAGTGAATAATTGTCAACTGATCACCATTTTTATCACCATTAATCTGTTTCTTTTCGGTTTCTTTTCATTCAATTGATCACCATTATACTGATTTTTATTACCATTGATTCATTTTTTTTCATTCAATTGATCATCTATTTTTATTACCATTAATTCAATTTTTGTTTTTTTGTTTTTTGCATTTCAATGATGACCATTATAATAATTTTTATTATCATCAATCAATTTCTTTTAATTCCATTATACATTTTTTTTTTATGTTTTAGAAAAAGAGTGAAAATTTCTAAAAAGGGATCATAGACAAACAAAAATCAAACACATATGTGATTATCTAAAATATAAAGATATAATTACTTATTTTTATCATTATTATTTTTTATTTAATTTATATATATATATATTATTTTTCATAAAAATCTAAAAATAACTGATGAAATTAGATGTCAATCATATATATGTATAGATTTAATTCATTTTATATATAGGTAATTCGTTTCCTTTAATTAATTTATAGTAATAAACATAGTTGATTTTGATTGATTGATAATATAAC
>JBBPBS010000207.1:2814862-2889487 GCA_037974835.1 Cicer judaicum
CATTTTAATTTTAATTATTAAAATGAATTAAAATAAGTTGTGATGATTATATTTTAATTATATACTTTGTAGTCATTTAAGATAGTTGTTACATTTTAATTTTAATTATTAAAATGAATTAAAATATTGTGATGTATTTATATGTAATGTATTAACTTAATATGAAATTAAATTTTTAATAATAGCTATGTTTTTAATTGTTAGTTTTCTAATCATAGAGATGTATACAAAGTTATGGTTTAAAATTATAGAGAGAAATTATTCTTTAGAGATAAGGTTAGGTTTGTTGGTTTATTGTAAGTTTCCTTCACCAAATTCATATTATTCAAAGTGTGTTTAGCTATAAGTATGGACAAACTTAATATAACATTAAATAAGAGTTATATTTTTTATTGTTAGTTTTAATCATAGAGTTATGAAATTATGTTATGATCATTATGTTTTAATTATATACTTTTTTATTATTTAAGATGGTTGTTAGATTTTCATTATTAAAATGTAATTAAAATATTGTGATGTATTTAAATATAATGAGTTATCAATAATAATTTAATATGAAAGTAAATTTGTAATAATAGTTATGTTTTGTGTTGTTAGTTTTTTAATTGGAGAGATGTATGCAAAATTATGATATAAAATTATAGAGAATGATTATTTTTTAGAGATAAGGTAAGTTTTGTTGGTTTATCATATGTTTTCTTCACCAAATTCATCTTATTCAAAGCACCAACTATAAGCATGAATAAATTGTATTTTTCTTAATTATTTGTCTTTTCTTCTTCTTTGTGGTTTTTATATGGTTGTTACATTTAATTATTAAAATGTAATTAAAATATTTTGATATATTTAAATGTAATAAATTACCAATAGTAACTTAATATGAAATTAAGTTTGTAATAGTAGTAATGTTTTTTATTGTTAGTTTTTTAGTCATAGAGATGCAAAATTATGATATCAAAATTATAGAGGATTATCATAAAATTAATACTTTCGGTTTATCATAGGTTTCCTTCTCTAAGTTCATCTTATTCAAAGTGTGTCGAACCATAATCATGGACAAATTGTATGTTTGTAATTGTTTGTCATTTCTTCTTCTCATTTTTGTTGAAGAGTTATCTTGTCCTCACTACTTTTCAAATTTATATATTATTCTTTTTATACATATGCTTTAAGCATAAAGAATATAATATTGTTCGATTGAGCTAGCATATATGTGTGCAACCATTTGCCCATATGCTATTGGGTTAGTTCTTAAGACTAAACGATATTGTAATATCTTGTCTAAAGTGAACTGTAGTACTTGTTTATATTCAATTATCGATTATATATAGTTGAACTAAAAATATAAAAGAATAAAGGACACTACAACATTTTTGAGTTGTGGTAACAATAAAAATGTGTGGCGTAACTCAAAATATTTGTGGCCTAAAGGTTAGGCAACAGTTTGGCAACGGTTTACAAAGTGCGTCGTAGGTTGTCGTGGCCTATTCTTTAAGGCAATAGTTTTTTTACTTTTTCCCAAGAAGTCTAAAAAACCGTTGGTAAATACACTCAAAGAGGCCACGATTTGTTTGAATGCTTATGGCCACGGTTTTATGAACTACTTTTGCCAACAGTTTATAAATGTTGCTTATACAGTTAGGTCACGGTTTTGTGTAAATTATTTATGTTTCAAGCAACACATTTATAACGTTATCAAAAGAATATGCAACATTTTTTGTTCTAAGACAATAGATTTGTATGTGTTGCATATAACTTTATACCACAATTATTAAAACGTTGGTAACACGTTTAGCCCAAAAACATTTAAATGGTTGAAGGTACACATTGATATCATTTCCTGGTAATTGTGGTCTTGGAATCAATAATGACAACATTGTATACTCAGATTTCATACACATCTAAGGTGAATAATTGTATACCACCATCATGACAGACCATGTACTATGCGATATGCTCATAGTTCTAAACGAATTGAAACCATCACTTGATAAGTCAAGTCTTACATTATGATGCTCAGAAGCAAAATCAGGATGAAGCACGTCAAAGTCCTTCCATGCTTGTCCATCAGCAGGATGCCTTAATGTACCATCCTTTTATCTACCTTCTTCGTGCCATCTCATTGACTCAACCATTTTTGAACACATAAATAGTCTTTGAAGTCTTGGAATCAGTGGAAAGTGCCTCAAAACTTTTGCAATAACTTTATGATCATATTTTGGATCCTCAAACTCTGAATCTACTTGAGTAAATTCCTTCCATCGTGAAGCTTTACAAGTGCTGTAGATATCGTCATTTTCATGCTCTTTCCAATACAACATACAATCATTTGGACAAGCATGAATCCTTGATTATGGCTTTTGTTTTGTTAAAAGATTCGGGAATGTTTAGATTAGGCATGACTTATTTCAATAACTCCAAAAGAGCATTGAACGATACATTGCCTATCCATGAAGACATTTTAACAAGTAAAGTCGAATTATAAATAATAAAGTAGTGAAGTTTTCACATCCTGAATGCAACTCTTGCTTCGCCTCATTAATTAAATTATAAAACTTCTTAGCATCCTCGTTAGGTCCCTTGTTGCCTTCCTTTTCTTTTTCAACGTGCCTAAATGTGTCATAAAGTAAGCCATTAATGTCATCACGTGCGTCCACTTGGTTTACCCAAACGTTGTAGCCTTGTACAAAACCGAATCCTATTAGGTGATCGCGGACCACTTTTCTTCTTCTCCAACAACGACTTCTACACTTGGCACAAGGACATAAAATTGTGCAGCCTTGAGATTCTCCTTTGGTGAAGGCAAAATCTAAAAAAGATTTTACACCTTTCCGATACTCTGAATTAAGTCTATGAAGTGTAGTCTACTTTTTATCCATCACTCTAAATAACAAAAATAATAACATACAATTGAAGTTTAACACAAATGAAATTATACACAATGATAACTATGGTTAATAAATCCAAATATATTAAACACAATGATAACTATGGTTAATAAATCCAAATATTCTGATTAGCAACAAAAAACACCAAAATTAAATTAAACCTATAGGAATTCAGCAACAGGTAACAAGACCAAACATGGAACAATTCGAGATTACTAACTAACTAACCCACCAATACAAAAAGTCATTGAAAATGCTTTTAAGCTATTTTTAGATATTGCTTTTAGGCTATTTGTAGCAATTCAAGTCATTGAAACTGCACAATTGGTATTGCTGGTCCTAATTAACAATTGAATTTCAGAATTGAACAAGTACTGTTGGTCCTAATTAACAATTAAATTCCATATTTTAGTAGCATAATTAAATCAATGTAATTCAAGTTCTAATTAACAATTAACAGTTGTTGAAAGTCCTAATTAACATATTTGAAAGTAGTTTATGTAAAGCATAATATCTTATTAGTAGAATATTTTATTAGAATATCACAAACAATCACAATTCACTAACCCATCAATACTAAAAGTGTAAAGAAAAATATCTTATTAGCAAAGGAAATCAACATTCAAATGAACTTATATATTAGAATAGATAACACACTCTCATTGCATATATTAACAATTAAATTTCAGAATTAAATTGGTATTGTTGGTCCTAATTGAAGTAACAATATCGATTTACAAGGAAGGGGAGTTTGAATTATAAATATACCTTTTAAAAATTCCTGTTAAAAATTTAAGAAAATAACTCAAGATTGATCTTGGTTATGAAAACAGAAAACGGAGAACGTTCTTGATTTTATTATAAAACAGATAACGTTCGTTGATTAGCTTAAAACAGAAAATTAGTTTGTGTTTTATCTTAGTTAATCAATTAAGTTTAACAAATAAAGAGATAGGATAAAGAATACCACACAAAGAAATATCCTGGTTCACCCAACTTGGGTTACGTCCAGTCCTCACACCGTGAGTTTTTGCGATAAGTGTTTAAAACAAAGAACCTCCTTGATTTTACAACACCTAATCTAGGTCAACCTTGATCTGTTTCAATCTCTATTACTTTCCTTACGGAAAGCAACAACAACACCTATATAACTTTGATAGGATTCAACACAATCTAAACAAACTATAAAGAAACTCTTATAGTTTGAGTTTTTACAATAAGATTGTCTTTGACAGAATCTGAGATATCTCAACTCTTGTTTGAGAATTGATTCTTTGAAAAGAATTCAGTAATAATTAAGCAATCTGATCTGAGACTTTGGGATTGCTTCTTCTTTGCGAAATTTCAGAACTTAAGGTATGTGTATGTGATTGATTTGTGGGATTTTACAACACTTGAATTTCTTGCATTATTCCTGGATATTGGCCTTCCATTTATAAGCTTTAGAAGCATTTAATGAAGGGCAAAAAGAGATGTTGGTAGTGCTCTGTATTTTTGATTGAAACCAATATTTCAGAATAAAAATAATCCAGCCTTGAATTGATTTAAAACTTCTTTGACTTTTCTGTTACAACTTTAAATCAATATTTTCTTCTAGTTAAAAAGCCTTTGAAGTTTCTCCCTTAATCTTCAATGGTACATTTTCGATCTTGAGTCTTGAATGTAGCCAAAATAGTTTGGAGAACGATTATAAGCGATTGCAGAAGAGAACAGACTGTTGCTGGAGTTATGCAGAAAACAGATATTGATTACCAATCTAGATCTGTCATTTTGATTTTTCTAGAGATTTGATGATCAATCTGGAGTTCATGTTTTGATCATTCTGGATGTCTTTTGCAATGTCTTAACATATATCAAGGTTGATCAAACTTTTTTGATAGTTTGATTTTAGAGTTACAAACTATTGTATGTTTGACTGTTTTTGAGTCCTTTTATTTTAGAGATCATATAACCTTTTTGATTTGGGATGAATCCTACTTGTTGCTTGCCATGTACTGATTCTATTTGAAAAAATTTCCGAGGTAGACTCTTTGTTAAAGAGGTAGAAAAAGATTGGTCAATATGTTGTGATGATTATTTTTGAAAATGGAGATCATTCTCCATTTTAATATTCTTGTTGCTGTCTTTTCTGCTTTACTTGATTCTGTTCTTTATTAAATTCACTCAAAAGCACCAGTTAAATTAACATAATATTTTAGAATCATAATTAAATTTCTTAATTAACCTTTGTTTACTTTCATTAAAACTTTAAATATGGAGTTTGCCTCAACAATCTCCCCCTTTTTTGATGATGACAAACATGTTAATTTAGATTTTAATTCTGATTCAAATATCAAGTATTTAAAGAGCTTAAAAGTTCCCCCTCAATTTATGCAGTTTTTAATTTGATAGAATTTGAAACACTATATGCGATAAACTAGTTTTTCATTTAATTGAGAACAAAATTACATAACTATGAGCAAAATTACATAATCAGACTTTCTAATACAAATTAAAAGCTAACTTAATTCTCCCCCTTTGTCATTCGAAAAGGTAACCGAAAAGCAACTAAGAAGCTAAGGAGGGAGAGGATCCTTCTGAAGAAGAGGATTTTCCTGGTGGAGGAACTTGGGGAGGAGGAGGAACCGAATGAGGTGGTGGAGGTGGAATTCCCAGCTTGGGAGCAAGTTGCTCTGTGAGCCAAGTTCTCAGCAGAGTGATTTACTGATCTTGCTGAAGCTATCTAGCCATAATGATCTGCAGTGCAACCATGATATCTGAATTGGAAGGTTCAAATTGGCGGGGTGAAATGTGAAGATGAGTTGCTTGTTGAGTGGTAGTGGCAACAACTGTATTGGGAGACCCAAAAATAGATGGAAGAGTGCCAACATATGTGGACATGGATGGGAGAGATGCAGGCGGGGTAGACAAATTTCTAGATGGGGCAATATGTTCTGGGAAGTTTAAAAACTGACTAATGCTAAAAACAGAGGAGCAGATTTTTTGTGGTGAAATAAAGAGTGGTGACATGGTGCTCGTGTTTTGATTAGCTAGAAAAGTCCCAAAATTCTGATGTGGGGAGCAAAGAAGTTGAGAGAAAGAGATGAAGTCAGTTGAAGAAATGGTGGATGAAGTAGGGAGAAAAGTTGAAGGATTCTAGTGTTTGGATGGAGAACGTTCTTGAAGAGGTGAAGAACGTTTTTGAGCAGGTTTAGGAACTGCTTCTTGTGAGTGATCAGATGAGGATGGTGAAAAAGGAATGGGAATGGTGGTAGGCCGGAGTCGAGCTGATCTCTTTCTTTTAAGAGTGGTGGGAAAGGAAGATGTGGTGGATGAAGGTGGGGCATAAAAGGTCTTTTTCATATGAGAGAGATTTTTGGTGGAGAATTTGGAGATTTTGATTAGAGATTTTTTAGAAGAAAGGGAAACTCCAAAATACCTTAAGACTTTAGTCAATACCATTCCATAAGGCACAATATTCTTCTTGTAGTCTTTGGTTGCTGCACAAATCATGAGTTGGAGAATCACATGAGGCAAGTTCAAACGCTAACAGTTTAGGAGATGGTGGAAGAGTAACGCGTCATTGTTAGAGACATACTCATGACTTCCACAGTGAGGAATTAGAGTATGCTGGCACATACTATTGAACACCTTAGGGAGGGGCTTGAGGTATGTTCACAAGTAGCGGGTTGATTCTTCTTGAAACAAATCAGAGAGTACTTTAGTTTTTCAAAGATTCAAAGTTGAGTACCAGTTGTGACCAAACACATATGGGCCTTCTGTGGGCAATTGAAGAATGGAAGCCAGAATGTATGGGGTTAGTTTGATCTCAACTCCCTTAATCGTGGAAATGATAAGGGTTTTGTCAGCAAACGTCTTTGTATTGCAGTAAAATGCTCGGGCAACATCTGGGTAGTAGCATTCATATGTTTGTAGGAATGAGTTCCATCCAAGAGCATCTGTGCGATGGTGGACAACATTGCCTTCAATGATGAGTTTTTCAAAGACAAAGACTCGTCTGATCCCAACTGGGCGTTTAGCCCATTTGTTTTTGAAGAGTTTTAATTTGTTGGGGGAAATTAGAGGTAGAGTATTTTTGTTTGGATTTTTTAGAGGGAGGAGATGGCTCAAATTCAGAATAAGTGGAGGTAGAGGAAGGTTCTAGAGTGGGAGAATGTTTTGCGTTTGTTGATGGTGAAGGTTGTGGGTGGGGAGACGATTCTGGAGGAGGGATTGTGTGAGCAGGAGAGTGTTCTTGATTTAGAGAACGTTCTTGTGATGGAGGAGAAAAAGGAGTGTGAACAGGTGAACGTTCCTGATTTTGAGAACGTTCTTGAGGTTGGGGTGGGGAATAGTGTGGAGAATGTTCTGGAGAGGTGGGTTCTTGAAAGTGTTTTAGGTTTTGTTTAGGAGTGTGGATTTTTCTCCTTTGAGGATTTGGGAGTTTCTTGCGAGCAAGGTATTGTGCAAGTGTCATGGCAGATTTTGTTTTCATGGGTTTTGTTTAGGGTTTGGATTGAGAGGGGGGTTCATTTTGTTTAGTAATAGGGGAGATAATTT
The DNA here is from genome assembly GCA_037974835.1 of Cicer judaicum. NCBI lineage: Eukaryota > Viridiplantae > Streptophyta > Magnoliopsida > Fabales > Fabaceae > Cicer > Cicer judaicum. The sequence goes on from JBBPBS010000207.1 coordinate 2,822,290, forward strand.
CATTTATCAATCTCTATTTTTGGTTTGGGGGAATTGATTGTGAGGGTTCAGAGTAGAAGGCTAATTTAGATGGTGTGGTAGGTTTGGTGTTTGTTGGTGCCCTTGCTGATGTTGATGGTTGAGTGTTTGTTGGTGTAGTTGCTGTGTTTCGATTGGAGTTTCTTCTTCCTCATCCTTTTTACTTATATCTAAGTCATCAAACTCATGAAATAATATATGCATACTTATTTCAACAACATTAGTTCTTAAATTAAACACTCTATAACATTTAGACTCGGTTGAGTCTCCACGAAAGATTGCTTTATCATATTTTGCATCAAATTTTCCAATAAGATCTTTGTTGTTTAAAATGTAACAGTAACAACCAAAAATATGAAAGTAAGAGATTTTTGGTTTTCTATTTTTCTATATTTCATATAGGGTTTTGTTGATGATCTTTCTGATAGATACACAGTTTAAAATATAGCAAGATGTGTTTATGGCTTCAGCCCAAAAATATCTTTCAACATTTGATTCTTCTAAAATAGTTCTTGCCATTTTTTGTACTGTTCTATTTTTTCGTTCAAGAACTCCATTTTGTTGTGGAGTTCTTGCACATGAGAGATTGTGAGAGATGCAAAGTTCATCAAAAAAAGTTTTAAATGAAGCATTTATGAATTCTCATCCATGATCCCTTCTTACAGAAATGATGCTGGATTCTTTTTCATTTTAAACCTTTTTACAGAATGTTTTGAATGCTTCAAAAGCATCATCTTTTTGTTTTAAAAATAGAACCCACGTAAATCTTGAAAAATCATCAACAATAACATAACCATATTTCATTCCTCCTATACTTGTTGTTTTGACTGGCCCAAAGAGATCTATGTGAAGTAGTTCAAGATTTCTATTTGTTGTTACAAAATCTTTTGAGTGAAAGTTACTTTTGACTTGTTTTCCTTTTGCACATGCTTCACATATTTTATCTTTTTCAAAGTTAAGTTTTGGTAATTGTTTAACAAGATCTAGTTTGGAAATTTTTGAAATGGTTTTCATACTGATATGCCCAACCCTCTTATGCCAAATCCATTTATCTTTATTGATTGATATAAAGCATGATTCATCAGGTAGTTCTTCAAGATATAAAACATATAAATTTTTCTTTCGATTTCCACAAAATAGAATTTCTCCAGTTTTAGTTTTCCTGATTTCACATACCTTTGGTTTGAAAATGACTTCACATCCATTGTCGCATAGCTGACTTATGCTTAACAGGTTGTGTTTTAAACCTTCCACATATTGAACAATATTTATTTGAGCAGAGTTTGTCTTACCAATGGTTCCATTTCCTTTAATCTGAGTTTGATTATCGGATCCAAATCTATTTTAAATATCCGGTTAAAATCATATGGTTATAATCCGGTTGAATAACCACTTATGTTTTATATTTAGATTTTGTATTTTTATCCACTACCGATATTTTGTTAATTTTGAAATTTTATTTCTTGAAAAAAATTTTAAATTTATTTTTTTCAAAAAAATATCGGAAAAAAAAAAAATTTCTCTGAAAAATTCTAAATCGATTTTTAAACTATGAATAAATGATTTTTTAAAAAATAAATATTAAAAAATACTCAAACTTTAACCGATTTTGAAAAAAAAAATTGATTTTAAAATTAAAATTTTCAAAATCGGTTACTTAACATTCTCAATGAACATTTATTCTTTGTATTTAAGAAGAAATCACTTAGTCCTTTACGGTAAGCGAGCAATGAAATAGAATGACTGAGATAAGATGAAATAGGATATGTGTTGAAAGAAGAAAATCTGAAAAATCTAATAACACATCAAACTAGTAGAATAAGTGTGTTATCCTCTCACAAAGAGATATTAGAGTTGATGTAAATCAGTCAAAGTATTTTCAAACACTTGTACTGATATAGCATTTAATCTGTAAAATCCTCTCAATGAGAGTTATATTCATAACAACAAGCTTTGTGTCAAATCGGACACAAACTAGAACTGATGTAAATCAACCTAATAGTGGCACAATTTCTCATCCTCAAAGAGGTACCTAAAAAGGTAGAACGAAGCTCATGAACCTTAACAGAAGGATGTCAGTATATTGAAGAAAGGTTATAGGAACGTTCGTATAAGATGCTAGAGAAAAATACTCAAAGCCTAAAGAGGCAGAGTAAAGAATACTTGTACAACTATTTATGGAAATAGTGGATTAAACCTTCGACTGTACTGAGGCAAAATCTTTTTGTATAGGGAGAGCTAGAGGTAGCAACACTTTGTTGTGAACTAGTATAAAATATATATTTCTCCTTTGTTCCTTTTTAATTCTTGCATCTTAGTTCTTTATTATTCAATCTTACCTCTTCTACACCTCTTTTAATAATAGGTTGAATGTTGTGATAAATAATAATTTTTCTAAAAAAATATAAATAGTTTTGAAACAGAAAACAAAATTCCAACATCTCCTGCCTTTTGCTGTGTTTTCCAGCAACTTCAAGGACACCTTCAACCTTTTAGTTTAACATGTGTAGGTAATATTTGTTTATATGGTTTTATTACAACCTCTGGTGCCGGTGGAGGTTTGACCTCAACGCCGATGAGGATTAAGGTGCCAAACGTCATCCGCAACATCAAGATCGTGGTGCACAATGTGTACTTGCCATTTCCACATATTAATCTTGTGGTTGCGGCTTACGACAATATCCTAGGAGGCTCAAAAGTCTCAGGAGGAGATCAGACGATGGAAGGAACATATGCTGTTCTAGATGGGCATAGAGGTTGCGGTGAGTCCCCGATGCCTCAGGTCAAGCCAATGATGGAGATCGAAGATCACCATGGCCTGTAATTAATCCTGAAAGTGTTGCTTTGGTGACACATCTCCGTTTATTTGTTGTCTTTTTTGTGGTTAGTCAAAGACAGAAGAAAGGGGCCGAGGAAGGGGAACCCCATCAAGTACCAATCTGGTCCATGTGCTGGTCATTCTAAAATTTAGTCAGACTATAGCCTGAGAAAAATTACATATAAAATGAACGATGAGCTAGGGTAAGGCATGGGTGAGGGATTAATTTGCGAGTATTTGTGTTTTTTATAACTCTTCAACATATGCATGTTTTTAAGCATTGATTTATCTTTTAAATAAATTGTTGTCTTATGATTCTTGAATCAATTAGGTATTTATGTTTTTAATTTCTCCATTAACCAAATATTTCGTGTAGTTTTTGTTTTTATATCAGAGGTTCAGTAAAATTAAGAGCATCACCAGCGATCTCAGAAATCTTTCTAATTTTTATTTAATTATTTATTTCATGAATATAGCCAGCTAATTTGTTTCTCATTGTAGCACTTATATATGTAATTATAAAGTTAAATGGTTGAAATAGTAAATCAATAATTACAATATAAAAATAAGATGATTCAAATTCTCCAATCACTTTTCTTTTATTAAATTTTCTCGATCAAATTTTAAGTTATTTCGAAATCTATTAAAATAAGAACTTTAGAAATATTAGCATATGTTGGAATTTGAGTTTTAAAAACTATTTAAAAATTCACAATTTGTGCCACCGAAGATATTAATGGGTTGAGTCGCGGACTAGGTCGCTCTCTTTAAGACGTTTCGAGGCACTACCCAAATTGTGCAAGGCAGACTATCAACCACGAAGTCCCCAGGATAAAACAGCCCAGATCACTGTATCGGAGTTCTACTGCACTGTAGAAAACCGTTCTAGAATTACACCCTCAATATGGCGCTTAAAGCCACTCTTAATATGACGGTTAAAGTCACTATCAATATGACGATTAAAGTCATTCGCAATATGGTACTACGACCACTCATAACTACGGCACAACGACCGCTCTAAAAAACAAAAGGACTACGGCATAACGACCGCTCTAAAAAACGAAGGGACTACGACATAACAGCCGCTCTAAAAACCGAAGGGACTACGACGTAATAGCCGCTCTAAAAACCGAAGGGACTACGGTATAATAACCGCAATAAAAACCGAAAGGGACTGCGGTATAATTACTGCTCCAAAAAAAATCGAAAGGGACTACGGTATAATTACCGCTCTAAACCGAAAGGGACAGAAAGAAAGGGGAGAAGTGACTCAAAATTTGGCAAGCAGAATATAAGAGGGAGAAAAGAGAAAGTTGGGAAAAGCATCCAACTTTGGTGTGCTTTTCACAATAATTTGATGCTCATTATATAGTGATGAAAGTAAACTCACCTTTCTTTTCTAAGCAATGTGGGACTTTAGTATGTATAGATTTGAAACTACTCAAAATACTAGAGTTTTCCAATGTGGGATTTCAAAATAATTTCTTTCCAATGTGGGACTTAACAAGTTTCTTTCCACTTAAATTTACAAAAAATATTTCTTTCCAATGTGGGACTTCAACAAATTATTAAATTCACACAATAAATAAATATTTTCCAACAATCCCCCACTTGAATTTAAAAAAAATGTTTCTAAAATAGTGTCAAACACTTCTATAAGATTGTGCATAAACAAAGGTGTCTATTGACTTGAACCTTTGCATAGTAAGTAAGATTCAGATTCAACAATAGTGACTCGTAGTTTTGAACTCTATCTCTGACATCAAACCCACACACTACCTTTTCATAGGGTGTATTATCAAAAGCTCGTGCATTAATGGTCCTGCACGTGTAACCCAGTATAGTGAACGCTCTAGGAATTCAGCCTCAAAATTCCATAGGAAGCTGCCCCACTTCCACATTCACATAGGTGAGTCTATCAAGAGTACTCTTGTAGCTAGGTACTCCCTCCACGTAGAGTATAGATCTCATTAAGAGTTTCTATTACCTCATCCTATCATCGCTTCAGGAATCATGCTTCTCTAATTTATAATAACATGTTCATCTCATATCACTTCACGACTTGTTATTACCCATTGAACCTAATTCTAGGGATCTCTAGTCTTTTAGGTCGGGTTACCATCATGAGTGATTCTATAGGCATTAGTCTCATCCTTTTGGATGTATTTATGACTTTCTCTATAGCTAATCCTTTCGTCAAAGGATTTGCTAAATTCTCATCAGTGCATACATGACCCACTATAACAACTCATTTAGTAAATAACTTTCTAACAATGTTCTACTTACGACAAATTTGTCGTTTCTTATCGTTGTAATAACGATTCTCAATCTTCGCAATAGCTGCGGTACTATCGTAGTGGATCAACACATATGTCATAGGTTTTTCCCATATAGGAATCTCAACTAGCAAGCATCTCAACCAACTTGCTTCTTCACTAGTAGTAGCTAGTGCTATAATTTCAGACTCCATAATGGATTGAGCCAATATCGTCTGTTCTTCGATTTCCAAGATACAACACCACTCACTATATTAAAATATAGTCATCAATTGCTTTGGAGTCATCTGATAAGATGTTCCAATCAGCAACATTGTATCCTTCAAGGACTATAGGAAATATTTGATAATGTAACCCGAGACTCATGGTCCTTTTAAGGTATCTCATGACCCTTTCTATAGCGTGCCAATACTATATACTAGGTCTACTAGTAAACCTGCACAACAATCCCACAACATAGGCAATGTCGGGTCTAGTACAATCAGTGGCATACCTGAGGCTGCCAATGATGCTCGCATATTTAGTTTGTCTAACACCTTCACCAGTGTTCTTGAAAAGTTTCACACTTGGATCGTATGGTGTGCAAGAAGGTTTACAGTCAAAGTAATTATATTTCTTTAGGATATTTTCAACATAGTGAGATTGATCCAAAGAAATTCTCTTTTCTGACCTAGTAATCTTGATTCCAAGGATTAAATTTGCTTCTCTAAGGTCTTTCATATCAAAGTTGTTACACAACAATGATTTCAAAATGTTATAGCATGAAAGTTTGAATCAAATATAAGTATGTCGTCTACATAGAGACATATGATAGTGCAAATGCCATTTTCAAATTTGTAGTAAATACATTTGTCACTTTCATTCACTTTAAAACCCATTCGATTTAATCAAGTTATCAAACTTTTCATACCATTTCTTAGGAGCTTGTTTAAGACCATATAGAGATTTATCTAACTTACAGACCTTGTCTTCTTGTCCATGAATTACAAAACTTTCAGGTTGTTCCATATAAATTTCTTCTTCTAGGTCACCATTTAAAAAAAATGTTTTAACATCCATCTGGTGTATCACCAGGTTATGAATAGCCGCAAGTGATATAAGCACCCTAATGGATGTTAGTCTAGTGACTCGTAAGAAAGTGTCGAAGAAATCTATATTTTCTCTTTGTCTAAAATCCTTGGCTAAAAGGTGTGCCTTGTACTTATCAATACATCCATCGGGTTTTAGTTTCTTTTTCAAAATTCATTTACAACCTATTAGTTTGCAACCAGGAAACAAGTCTACTAAATGTCAGGTCTTGTTAGACTCTAGAGAATCCATTTCATTGTTTATAGCTTCTTGCCATAGATCTGCATCCAAAGATGACAGAGTTTCTTTAAGATTTGCAGGATCCTCTTCTAAATTATAGACCATATATTCAGGTCCATAATCTTTAGCAACTTTGACTCTCTTACTTATTCGAGTTTTTGTTTCACCTTGTTTGTTGCTTTCAGTGCTTCTTGTAACATGAACGTAACTTGGTTCGCTGCCCCCACTATTTCTCCATTTTACAGGGAATTTAGTTTCATAGAAGTCAACATCATTTGACTCTATGATCACTTTTGCATTTAGATCATAAAACCTATACGCTTTGTTATTTACCGCATACCCAATGAATTCTCATTCATAGGTTCTACTAGCGAGTTTAATTCGCTCGGGATCGGGGATTCTGACATAAGTCAGACCACCCCATGTTTGAAAACAAGACAAGTTCGATTGTCTTTTCTTCATTATCTCATAAGGAGATGTTTTGTTTTTAGCTTTAAGAACTCTATTCAAAACATAACAAATAAGCAATATATTTTCTCCACACTAATGAGATGCAACAATATATTTAAGCATACTAGCAACTACTAGTTCAATAAGAGTTATATTTCATTTCTTTTCAACTTTACCATTCACATCAAGCAATTATGGTGCAGTTGTTCCAAATATAATTCTAGACAATTTATAAAACTTATTTAAACAAACTAGAATCATACTTGAAACCTTTTAATCTTTCTACTATATTGATTTTCAATTTTAGTTACATAGATTCTTAACATATCAAACGTTTCATTTTTTTTTTCATTTCATGTTAACTTTCCCATAATGTTCCCATATATCAAGGTGTAATAAATTTAAAGACTTGAATTCTCTAACTACAAATTTATGTGAACTCTTTATTATTTTAGTTTGACTACAAAAAATCACATGTTTCAAAATCATTTAACAATAACTTTGGAATTAAACCTAAGTTACTTAATTTTGAAATCAAATGGGTTCACATCACATAGTATAACATGTCAAAAATTAAAATCACACAATATGTATGCAAAAAGATACATTTTATTGATTTCAACAATCAAACATAAAGAGACATATTAAATTTCAACACTTAATTTAAATATGTCACGAGTGACGTACCTTAATAGATGATCTCATGAGCTATCTTCTGAATTTTACGTGAGTGTGCATCCACGGATCTGTCATCAGTCATCTGATACTCTGGGTAGTAGCTCACTAAATACTCATTCAGAGCATCTCAAATATCTCTATCAGTATTGCGGGAACTGTAGTAGTTATACAGATCATCAACAAGTCCATTAAGAATATAATTCTTATCATTATTTTTCGATGGGTTAATTCTCCAGCTTTCTTATCTTTTCCTGTTTGCTTCAAACTAAAACAGTTTATTGAAACTAGAGGCAACATAACCAATTCTAGTAATATCTTCGGTTGAAATGGCAGAACGATACGTCTTAAAATTGTTGGAATTTGAGTTTTAAAAACTATTTAAAAATTCACAATTTGTGCCACCGAAGATATTACTGGGTTGAGTCACGGACTAGGTCGCTCTCTTTAAGACGTTTCGAGGCACTACCCAAATTGTGCAAGGCAAACTATCAACCATAAAGTCCCCAAGATAAAACAGCCCAGATCACTGTATCGGAGTTCTACTGCACTATAGAAAACCGTTCTAGAATTACACCCTCAATATGGCGCTTAAAGCCACTCGAAATATGACGGTTAAAGTCACTCTCAATATGATGATTAAAGTCATTCTCAATATGGTACTACGACCACTCATAACTACGGCACAACGACCGCTTTAAAAAACAAAAGGACTACGACATAACGACCGCTCTAAAAAACGAAGGGACTACGACATAACATCCGCTCTAAAAACCGAAGAGACTACGGTATAACAACCGATCTACAAAACCGAAAAGGACTGTGGTATAATTACCGCTCCAAAAAAAATCGAAAGGGACTACGATATAATTACCGCTCTAAACCGAAAGGGACAGAAAGAAAGGGGAGAACTGAGTCAAAATTTGGCGAGCAAAATATAAAATGGAGAAAAGAGAAAGTTGGGAAAAGCATCCAACTTTGGTGTGTTTTTCACAATAGTTTGATGCTCATTATATAGTGATGGAAGTAAACTCACCTTTCTTTTCTAAGCAATGTGGGACTTTAGTATGTATAGATTTGAAACTACTCAAAATACTAGAGTTTTCCAATGTGGGATTTCAAAATAATTTCTTTCCAATGTGGGACTTAACAAGTTTCTTTCCACTTAAATTTACAAAAAATATTTCTTTCCAATGTGGGACTTCAACAAATTATTAAATTCACACAATAAATAATTATTTTCCAACAGCATATTAATACATGACTATGGAATTTTAATTAAAACGAGTAGACAAAATGATAATACGAGGAATTCCCAAAGAGCAAAAAGGAGAATTTTCTTCTCTCTTTCTTATGTTTTATTCTTTACGGGGAAAATACTCGATCATTCTCTCATTTTCCCTTCTCATCCCCATATCCAGTTTGATGGATAACCCAATTGTTTACTATTCATCAGACCTTCCCAACAACCTTGCATGTGGGATTCAACCTCTCAAGGTTCAAGAATCAAGCAAGATCCGTGAAGTGGAAAAGGAATAAACCAGCAAAACAGGGAATTTTGAGCTGAAGCAGAGGTCACATCTTGAAGAGGAACCATAATTGTTGGGATAACTCCTTCTTCAACTGATGAGAATTTTGAAAGTTGTGAGTTCTATTACATTAACTTAATTTAACATGAGGGTTATGACATTTTATTCACTGAAATATTTTACTTCTTGTCATAAATTATTTTAGGGATTTTACGGGTTAGAAGAACTTAGATGAGTGAGAAAAACCCTTCGAGTGTACTTTTTTTGATATAGAATCCCAATGATCAGATCCAAACTTCCTCTAATTATAATTCCTCTAGTTAGATTTCCTTTTATATTAAAATCCAGTTATTAGATTACATTTGATCCATATTTCCTCTAATCAAGCTTTATCTGATCAAATGTCCTCTAATGTTGAATTTATCTGATTAGATTATATCTAATCCAAACTCCCTCAAACTAGACTTTATCTAGCTAGAGTCCCTCTAATCTAGTTCTTCCTCTGTCCAAGTTACCTCTGATCAGATTATCATGGAATACCGTTCTTCTTCTAATCAAATTATCTATGATTAGATTTTCATATGGTATATCTTTCCAATCAAACTTTCTCTGATCAAATTTCCCTCTGATGTAGTTCTTCTTCTTCTAATCAAATTATCTAAGATCCGATTTTCCCTCTGGTATAGTTCTCCCATTGATCAGAGTTCCTCTGGTCAGACTTCTTTTGACTCAATTTATAATAGTAAAAATGTGATTTTGAATAAGGGAAATAATAGTATGACATGTAAATCTCTTAAATAAACATAATAATCATCATTGTTTCTAATGGTTTTGTACTTCCATATAAAGGAATCAAACCTCAAATACTAATGTTTATGTGATTACCTTAGTTTATAAAGTGATCTAAAAAATGATACACCCAATTTCCCTTCCTTTGATTTCAAAACAATCTGGATTGTCTCATAAGAATAATCTCCTTCAAATTTCCATGAAGGAAGACTGTTTTGATTATTCTTTTATTTAACAACTCAATGATATTCTTTAGTTTCTCACCATTCAAATCTTCAAGTAGTGTGAAAAGCATAACTGATCACACCTGGTGAAGGCATGTACCCTTGAAGTGGAGTTGTATGTTTTCTAACTCTATTCCTTAATTGATAGCAAATACCCATGTGTACCATCATGATTGTTATCATTTAAATCAGCTACTACATGTATTTTAAGTTGATTCTTCCGATGGGTTTGTTGAGATCAAACTTTGGCTCATTTTCACTTTCAGGTTCAACCTCAATATTAAAATTGTCTAATATATTTGGAGGATGAATCTGATCCTCATTGTATCTTGTAACTTGTAGAGTTTTTCTCCATTAACTTTGACACCTTACGTATAACACACCTTTTATTTCAATGCATCAGATTATGTATTCCTTCACTTCATTAGAACATCCAATAGAATATCCATTCTTTACGTTAGGTCCCAATTTCCCATTTGTTATGATAATATGCAATCGCTCAAAAACCTTAACGTGACTATAGTATGAAACTCTACAAACCCAAAGATCTGGAGGAATTTTCAAATTATGGTTTTTGATAAGCTTATACTGATTTAATGGTAAGTTGTGTGAGCAACTCGAACCCAAAAATTGTATAGACATACTTGAGTTGGACAATACACACCTTTTGTTTTTCACCTTAGTCATCAATAGAGTCTAGCAGGCATGTTCAAAGCAGAGTTACATAATTCATTAGAAACCCTTACGAACCGCATATTGGTTCGTGAGTACCGCAGTACTTTTGCGAACCGGTTCACCCAAATTTGCAAACCAGTACTTTAACTGCATTAATATATAACTTTAATTGTATTAAAGTATTGCCACATACTCATGTACTAATGTGGTATAAGCACACTTACAATTACTCTTGCACCGAAAATTGTTGTACTTATATAGATAACTCAACTTCTAGTATTTTAGAAACAACCGATGTGGGACTACTTAGAAGTGTTGTACTCATATAGATAACTCAACTTTTAACATTTTAGAAACAACCAATGTGGGACTAGTATTACAAATTCTTCCATTTTTTACATAACTCAATACTCCCACTCTTGTGTTAAGACCATTAATTTTTTTTGTTTTTTATTTCAACATACCGATTTATATATTAAAACGTACCACGAACCGAAACTGCGTACCAACTATGTATACGCCCCACGTACCGAATACTTTGAAGGTTACGTACCGCGTACCCGAACCCGTACCACGTACCAAAGAGAATTGCGAACCAGGTGACTATGGTTCAAAGCATGTGTCTTAATTTGCAACATGAGCTTTTTGGTGTTGCATTATCTTAGATACTTAAACAGACTTGAAAGTGCCTCTGGTTACAATGTGTCTGTCTTAAAAAATCCTTGAGCCTGCATTTCAATATTGGTACAGTGTTGACTAATTGGGAATTGTTCTTATGCAGCTTGACATATACACAATTTTCACAAGAGCACAACTCTACGTTGCTATCTCCATCTAAAACCCCTTACTTACTCATAATCTACATTCTCTTAAGACTCATGTGTTCCAACCTTTGGTGTCACAAATTTGTATTTCCTGATTAGGTAATATAGTCTCTGTGTCTCCAAATATAATACTTCCATCTAAGACATAAGTGCCACTTTCTTGCGACCTTCATCCCCATTATGACACCTTCATTAATTTCAATGTACAATGTTTAGTTTGGTATGAACAGCCAGATTCCTCCAATGTTCATAAGGGATATTAGATTTCTCTTGAGTTGAGGAAACACATCTTATTCCTAATGGTACTACCATTGTACCATTTTCAAATGCCCAAATTCGTGGAACCAATTCCTACAACCTTATATTATGAATTATTCACTTTAATGACCTCTCCCCATCAGTTTCTTGCATAAATTATTTTGGAGGTTTTAAGGGTTAGAAGAACATCTTATGGTTTCCATTAAAACATCATTAATTAAGTAATATTCTGCAGTAATTGACATTGTTCCATCATTCTCTCCACCATCATCGTTCCTTGAATTTCCTCTTAAGATGATCCTTTTTAGTGTCTCTATTGTTACACAAAAAACATATATGAATTTCCTTATCATTATTCTTCCTTTCAATTATAAATCCTATTGGGATTTTTTTACTTTTATGCTTGATTTTTACAAACAAACTTTATTGCTTCCTTCACTCTTCCTTTTGATTTCTTTCCAATTCCTAAGAAGTTAAGTAATGATTACCCTGTCTCTTTCCATATGTAAGTTCTCAAATTTTGAGGGCTCAATATTATTAAGGTGGAGAATGTAACTACCCGTTTAATTAAAGTCTATTAAAATAAGTATTTTATTAATTTTAAAATATTAATTTAGGACTAAAGAATTTTAATTAAAATATAAGTGGAAAAAAGGTAATATGAAGAATGTCCAAGTGGCAAAAAAAACAGAATTTATTTATTTCCCCTTATTTTTTATTCTTTTCAAGAAAAATACTCAATAATTCTCTTATTTTTCCCTTTGTTTCCCATAACCAGTTTGAATGATAACTCCATTATTATTGTTCATCATCTCCCTCAAACCATCCATTTCTCCTTTTTTAAACTCCCAAAACACATCAATTTATTGATGAACATCAAACCAGTCTAACAACCTTGTATGTGGGATTCAACTTCTTCAGCTTCGAGAATCAAGCAAGATCTGTGAAGTAAAGGAATAAACCAACAAAAAGGGGTAATTCGAGAAAAAGCAGAGGACACAACTTGAAAAGGAACCAGAACAGTGGGAACAACTCATTCTTCAATTGATGAGAATTCTAAACGTTGTGAGTTTTGTTACATTGACTTATTTTAGCACAAGGGTGTAAGATTTATGGGTCAGATATGTAATTAATTAATAAAGTGTGTTAGGGTCATTATATAATTAGCCAATAAACTAGGGGTCAAATAATATATAATAGTTTATGGCTAAAGAGCATAATAATTATGAAAATTAATAGTGTAGGGGCTGAATTAGTCATACTGCAATTTGGGATATAACTAATAATAGTTATATATAGGGGTAGTGGTCCCCAAGGCAAACACAACAAGACTATTTAGTTTCACAAACCCTAAAGAGAAAACTCTCTAGTTCTCTTGTTCTCTCTATCCCCATCAAGAGAGCAAGGTCTTCAGGGTGTTTTGCTGAGGAAGATCACCCAACACATTGGCTCTATCATCATCATCCCAGGATTTCATCAATGGCAATTCCAACATGTACGCTTCCGCCTTTGGTTATTCATCATGTAATTGGCATGAATTATTGAGTATAAGGTTGTAGGGTTAGTATTCCAATAGTTGGTATCAGAGCCTACCATGTTTAATTCATGATGAAATTCGGTTATTGTCTTTGTTTTAGGATTCAATTTGGGAATTTTGACATGATTGAAATCTTAGGGTTTGTAATTTGGGAATTTGAATTTAGGTTTTCAATATTATGTGTATTGAACCCTAGAAGTTGTTATAGGTATAGCAGATTACTCAGTTTGGTTCTATTATAAACTGTAGTTAAATGAAAGTGGTATAATAATATGTTATATCATGAAATAACTAGGGTTTTAATTTGTGGTTGCTTGGTTTTTGATATTACGAAGAATCATAGTCAAATACTACTGCGATTGTGGTTTTGGTATAAACTGTTAATGTTGCTGCTTCCATCATTTGTCATGATTGTACACACCCTTAGATTGAAACAATGAATTGTTTATTGTAATTATTAATTTATGAGTCGGTGTAAGAAGCTATGGTCAATTTTACACATGGGAATGCTCTGTATATCATGTGAATTCTTAAATATCTGTTCACGATTAAACAACACAGGAGTTAGTTATAAGCCAGAAGAACAATTGGATTGGGATTATCATATAAAAAGAATTATTGTTTTTTGTCTACTTTGCATTTTAATTTGCTTTTGTGATGCTATCATCTGCTTGATAATTCTTACTTTGGAGATGAATTGCAGTATTTCTAATTTTTGATAATTATCATTTTTTGATAAAAACAATAATTATCAAATACTAATGAAACACAGTTTATATTAGTGAACAATATTTTTTTAAACATTGTTTTATTTGGATATAATAAATATATGTTCAAGTCAAGTTTGACATTTTGAATGAGTTAATTGAAACTTGACGTCGCCAAAGTGACCTCTCTTGTCTAAATTACTCGTGAAGAGTGTCAAATGGCTGTGTATATGTTTATTCATGCGGATATTGACCGGCCCAAAGGAAGGTTAATATTTGGCAGAATTACATGTACACCTGCGATGATAAATGTGTGACAATTATTTGGTATACATGTGAGCATTAAATCGGCCCAAAGGAAGGTTTACTGTTTGACATGTCTTATTGTCAATATTTGATCGTTGCATCAAGAGTATCACTAGCAGTTGGTGTTACTGTCCAAAGACTTGACATCAATGGTGCACCGGGTATCTTGAGATGGGTTAAATTCCATGATTTGAACATATGTATTTATTTATTTATTGATTTATTTTCCTATAATGTGAGTTTCTAAGTTTCGTTCTTTATTTAATCCACAACATCTATTGCTTCTATATCTGCAAATTTGAGTTCTATTCCTGTCCTTGATGGGACAAATTTTAAGGAATGGAAAGAGAACATTTTGATTGTTCTTGGCTGCATGGATCTAGACCTTGCATTAAGAATTGATCGACCCCCTACTCCTAAGGACTCTAGTTCTTCTGAGGAAAAATTAGAGTATGAGAAATGGGATCGATCAAATCGCATAAGTCTTATGATCATAAAGTGTGGCATTCCTGAGGTCTTTAGAGGTGCTGTCTCGGATGAGATAGTTACAGCTAAAAATTTCCTTGTTGAGATGGAAAAACGCTTTGAAAAAAATGATAAGGCTGAAACAAGTTCTTTGCTTCAGAATTTAATTTCCATGAAGTATCAAGGCAAGGGAAATATAAGAGAGCACATTATGATGATGTCCAACATTGCTTCTAAGCTTAAAGGACTAAAGCTTGAGTTGTCAGATGACTTACTCATTCATTTAGTATTGTTGTCTCTTCCTTCGCAATTCAGTCAGTTTAAGGTGACTTATAATTGTCAAAAGGAGAAATGGACTCTTAATGAGCTCATTTCATTATGTGTGCAAGAAGAGGACAGGCTGAAGCAAGATAGGACTGAAAGCGCTCACTTTACTAGTATCTCTAAAGACAAGGGCAAAAGGAAAAGAATTGAGGAGCCCAAGAACAAAGCTGCTGCTAAGGGTCCAGAACAAAAGAAGCAGACTAAGGATAACAACTGCTTCTTCTGCAAGAGTCCTAGACACGTGAAGAAGGATTGTGCCAAATATCACGCTTGGCGTGTTAAGAAAGGTATAATTTTGTCTTTGGTCTGTTCTGAGGTTAATTTAGCTTCAGTACCTGGAAACACTTGGTGGTTAGACTCAGGTGCAACTACTAACATCAGTGTTTCAATGCAGGGTTGCCTAAACTTTCGAAAGCCTAGTGATGCTGAAAGATGCATCTATGTAGGAGATGGGAAGAAGGTAGAAGTTGAAGCCATAGGAAAATTTAGATTATTATTAAGTTCCGGTCATTATTTGGATTTAGAAGACACTTTTGTCGTACCGTCATTTAGACAGAATTTGGACTCTATTTCTTATTTGGACAAATCAGGATATTATTGTTCATTCGGGAATAAAGAATTTACTTTGTCTTTAAATTCGAATGTTGTTGGAACCGGTTTACTTTCTGGTTATGATAATCTTTATTTGTTGGAAACTGTGGCTAACTATAATGAAACCTTGAGTGTGGAATCACGTGGCACAAGCGTCTAGGTCACATATCTAGAAATAGAGTTGAACGACTTGTGTTAGATGGAATTTTAGATTCCATTGACTTCACAGACTTTAACGTTTGTGTAGCATGCATTAAAGGAAAACAGACTAAAGATAAGAAATTAGGCGCATATAGAGCTACAGACGTCTTAGAATTGATACATACGGACATCTGTGGGCCATTTCCAACTCCTTCTTGGAATGGCCAACAATATTTTATATCATTCATAGACGATTATTCTAGATATGCCTACCTTTACCTAATTCACGAAAAGTCTCAATCAATAGACGTGTTCAAATCCTTTAAGGCAGAAGTTGAGAATCAACTTAATAAGAGAATTAAAAAGGTCAAATCTGATCGTGGTGGTGAATACTACGGCAGATATGACTGGGACCATTTGCCAAATACCTAGAGGAATGTGGAATCGTACCACAATACACTATGCCAGGGTCACCCAGCATGAATGGTGTAGTTGAAAAACGAAACAAGACTCTTAAGGATATGGTAAGGAGTATGATTTGTCATTCCACCTTTCTAGAGTCACTCTGGGGAGAGGCATTAAAAACAGCAGCATACATTCTTAATAGAGTACCAACTAAGGCAGCGGCTAAAACACCTTATGAGCTTTGGATTGGGCGTAAGCCTAGTCTGTAGCACCTTCATGTTTGGGGATCTCCAGCTGAGGCAAGGCCTTATAGGCCGAATGAAAAGAAATTTGAACCCCGAACAATTAGCAGCTATTTTATAGGGTACTCAGAAAAATCAAGGGGCTATAAATTTTATGATCCAAAATTGAGAACAATTTTTGAGACGGGAACGACAACGTTCTTTGAGGATATTGAGTTTGGGGGGAAGATTAAGGTTAAAGATTTTGTCTTTGAGGAAGAATCAGTAACAATTCCAGAACTGATTCTTCCACCAGTTGACTTTCCCATTATTGAACAAACTCAAGATGATCTGGTTGTTCAGGAAGAACAAACTCCATATCAAATTCAAGATCCTCAAGAACATGTGCCTCAAGAGCCAGCTCCATTGGGGAGATCCACTAGAGAAAGGAAAAATGCTCTTTCAGATGATTCTGTAGTATTTATCAATGAAGTAGAGGAAAATGTTGGCATGACGGAAGACGACCCGGTCAACTTTCATCAAGCCATGCAAGATTCCCATTCAGATAAGTGGATCAAAGCAATGAATGAGGAGTATAAGTCTATGCAAGACAATTCAGTTTGGGAACTTATCCCATTACCTGAAGGAGTGAAATCCATTGGTTGCAAATGGATTTTTAAAACCAAGCGGGATTCCAATGGTAATGTGGAGAGATATAAGACACGTCTTGTAGCTAAAGGCTATACTCAAAAGGAAGGGATTGATTATAAAGAGACTTTCTCTCCGGTTTCATCGAAGGACTCTTTAAGAATAATCATGGCTCTTGTTGCTCACTTTGATTTGGAGCTTCATCAAATGGATGTAAAGACAGCGTTTCTCAATGGCGACATTGATGAGATGATCTATATGGTGCAGCTAGAAAACTTTGTGTTAGGAGACCCAAAGAATATGGTGTGCAAACTAAGAAAATCCATTTATGGGCTAAAACAAGCTTCTCGTCAATGGTACCATAAATTTCATCAAGTAATTCTCTCATTTGGTTTTGAGATGAATACAGTTGATGATTGTGTGTATCATAAGTTCAGTGGGAGCATACATATTTTCTTGGTCTTGTATGTTGATGAGATACTGCTTGCCACTAACGATATAGGCATGTTGCACGAAACTAAGAAATTTCTATCAAAGCATTTTGAGATGAAAGATCTTGGTGACGCCTCTTTTGTATTAGGAATTCAGATACACCGAGACAGATCTTGAGGTATTCTTGGATTGTCACAAAAGAGCTATATCGATAAGGTTCTCAAAAGGTTTGGGTTACAGGATTGCAAACCAGGGGACACCCCAGTTGCTAAGGGAGACAAGTTTAGTCTCAAATAGTGCCCTAAGGGAAGTTTGGAAATTCAAGAAATGCAAAAGATCCCTTATGCTTCAGCTGTAGGGAGTCTTATGTATGCCCAAGTATGTACGCGTCCAAACATAGCGTTCATAGTAGGGATTTTAGGCAGATATTTAAGCAATCCAGGTCTTGACCATTGGAAAGCAGCCAAGAGGGTCATGAGATATTTGAAGAGAACAAGAAACTGCATGCTCACATATAGGAGGTCAGACCAGTTAGAGATCACTAGGTACTCTGACTCGGATTTTGCGGGATGCCAAGACAGCTTAAGATCAACTTCAGGCTATGTCTTTCTGTTAGCTGGTGGAGCAGTTTCTTGGCGTAGTGCCAAGCAAGGTCTTACTGCTTCATCAACCATGGCAGCAGAATTCATAGCAATTCATGAGGCATCTGACCAGGGCATTTGGCTGAGAAATTTTGTCACGGGGCTGAAAATAGTTGAAGGGATTGAAAGACCACTCAAGTTGTATTGTGACAATAGATCAGCAGTCCTGTATTCTAACAATAATAGGAGCTCAACCTAGTCAAAACACATTGACATTAAGTTCCTAGTTGTTAAAGAGAATGTACAAAGGGGACAGATATCCATAGAACACTTAGGGACAAACTCCATGATTGCGGATCCACTCACTAAAGGTCTACCACCCAAGGTCTTTCATGAGCATACTGCTCACATGGGTGTGCTACAGTTTGTGGAATCCTGATTATAGTGGGAGTTTCGTCCATTATGTAATTTATGTTCTATGTTTAATTGTAAAATACAAATACATTGTATTTGGATTTTTTGATCAGAAATAAAGTTTAAAATATTCAGTTTTGGTTACTTTGTACATTTAAGTTATGGTATGATCTCATTCGGTAAAGTAGGATCAGTTGAAAATTGACATGCATTGACCAACTTCATGTAATTTTCATGCTACAGTTTTCATAATGGGTCTATGTCATTTAGTTATGTTAGTGCGGGTGATCATTGATGGGTTTAGTTATGCTTATTATGACGAGAGCCTGTTTGGTTCCATGTGCTGATACGATTAATGGACAGGACAATTTGGATTAGGCTCAAGGTAATTATAATGACATTTTTGACGTCATAAAGTCTAACACACTCCTAAGGATACATGTGTGACCAGTGGGAGATTGTAAGATTTATGGGTCACATATGTAATTAATTAATAAAGTGTGTTAGGGTCATTATATAATTTGCCAATAAACTAGGGGTCAAATAATATATAATAGTTTAAGGCTAAAGAGCATAATAATTATGTAAATTAATAGTGTAGATACCAGGCGGTTTCTAATTTAATGAGGGGCTGAATTAGTAATACTGCAATTTGGGATATAACTAATAATAGTTATATATAGGGGTCGTGGCCCCAAGACAAACACAACAAGACTATTCAGTTTCACAAACCCTAAAGAGAAAACTCTCTAGTTCTCTAGTTCTCTCTATCCCCATCATGAGAGCAAGGTCTTCAGGGTGTTTTGTTGAGGAAGATCACCCAACCCATTGGCTTTATCATCATCATCCCAGGATTTCATCAATGGCAATTCCCACAGGTACGCTTTCGCCTTTGGTTATTCATCATGTAATTGGCATGGATTATTGAGCATCAGGTTGTAGGGTTAGTATTCCAACAAAGGATTATAGGAGTTTATTCACTAAAAACATTTACTTCTTGTCATAATTTATTTTGGGTGTTTTACAGGTTAGAAGAACTTAGATGTGTGAGAAAAATTGAAATTTTAGCATATAGGTGTTTGAATATGCACCCAAATGATTTTTAATTTCCATGCAGGTTGTTTTTTTTCTTGTTGCTTGTTTTTTGTGTTATTAGTTTAGGAAATCTCATAATATTTAGAAAATATCTGTAATTCAAGGTGTGAATCGTGTTACTAAAAGAAAAAATGCACAGGCCTTGGATGTTCAGTCACCCTCACTGCTGTAGTTTTGTCTCTATTGATGACAATAAGACCAGCCTAACAACATTGCATGTGGGATTCAATCTCTCCAGCTTCGATAATCAAGCAAGATCTGTGAAGAAAAGGAATAAACAAACAAATAGGGGTAAATCGATTAAAAGCAGAGGACACATATTGAAAAGGAACTAATACAGTGGGAACAACTCCTTCGTTTGATGAGAATTTTGAAAGTTGTGAGTTTTGTTACATTGACTTATTTTAGCACAAGGGTTATTAGAGTTTATTCACTGAAATCACTTACTTCTTGTCATAAATTATTTTGAGGGTTTTACGGGTTAGAAAAACTTAGATGTGTGAGAAAAATTGAAATTTTAGCATATAGGTGTTTGAATATGCATCCAAATGATTTTAAATTGCCATGCATGTTGTTTGTTTGCTTATTGCTTGTTTTTTGTGTTAGTAGTTTAGGAAATCTCATAATATTTAGAAAATATAAGTAATTCAAGATGTGGATCATGTTACTAAAGGAAAATGCACCCGCCTTGGATGATCAGTCACCCTCGCCGTTGTAGATTTTTCTCTAAGAATCATTTAGTAACTTCGGGGTTTTGGTCTCTCGTTCTTGTTTCAAAAACCCAAGTATTTTTACCTCTGATAATTATTTTTATATTGTTGCCTCTGATTCCTAACTCATGATTTTGGGCATTATGTCTCTGATGATTAACTTACGTTTCTAGGCATGCTGCCTCTGATGCTATTTCTCAATTTTGAGTATTTTTGCCTCTGGT
Organism: Cicer judaicum; assembly: GCA_037974835.1. Lineage (NCBI taxonomy): Eukaryota > Viridiplantae > Streptophyta > Magnoliopsida > Fabales > Fabaceae > Cicer > Cicer judaicum. The sequence continues at coordinate 2,842,935 of JBBPBS010000207.1, forward strand.
TTCTACTTCTGTTTTTTTTCCCTAGTTGTTTCCCTTCTGTTTGTTCCTCTAATTTTTCCTCTAGACATGTATCCTCTGATTCTTCCACTAAACACTTATCCTATGATTCTTCCTTTGGACACATATCGTTTGATTCTTCCTCTATACACATATCCTTTTTTTTTCCCGCTAGACATGCTTCCTTTGATTTTTCCACTAGACATGTATCTTTTAATTATTCTTCATGACATGTATCTTCTGATTCTAACTCTGGACACGTATCCTCTAATTTTTCCTATAGACACGTATCCTCTGATTTTCCCTCTGACCACGCTTCCTCTAATCCATGTATCTTCTTATCATAATCTACCTGTGATCACAATGCCTTTGATTCATGTATCCTCTGATCGTGTTGACTTTGACTCTTCTTTATTCATGCTACTAATAATAAGAATGCCTTGGTCACGTATTCTCCGACTCTGGTCATAATGTCTCTAATTTGTTGTTCCATAATGCGTTGCCTCTGGCTAAATTTGTCTATAATTCCTACTTCTGATCTAGACATGTATCCTCAAGACATGTATCCTCTAATTCTTCCTCAGATCATGCATGGCCTTATTCACGATGAAGTAGTTCATGTTGTTCCAAGCATGGTTCAATCAGTAAAGGAGAACAATTAAGATATTGATTGGGGTTTGGTCAGACCACCTTTACTGCTCATGACTCAATTATCTTGGTGACCCACGTTGAGATAATTAGACGACTTTTCCTTCTTTAAAAAGAAAAGATTTTAATTTCATTCGCAGTTTTATTTTCAAAATCATTATAAAAGAATTTTTTCAGTTAAGTTTTATAAAACAAAATTTAAGTTGAGAGCTTTAGCTTGAGATGCATCACAATTTCATGTTTTTATGTATATTTGTGAAAGAAATATTTTAAAACCACTCATCCCTTTATTTTCAGAACTCATTGAGATGTTATCTCACCCATTTTTATTTTGTATACATTAGAAGTTGAAGGTGATTGATGCTCAATCCAAGTATTAGAAGATGATCCGCAAGCCCTTTTTAAACTAGTGCTTTATTTTTATTTGATATAACCTGTTGTATTAGGAAATAGATTTATAATTCCAATACTTCTGTTGTAATTTAATTAAGTAGCTCATCAAATTGAGTTGTAACCTATGTTGTTCAAATGTAGTTACAAGTTACTTTAATGGTTATTATTATTATTATTATTATTATTATTATTATTATTATTATTATTATTATTATTATTATTTGTTTTATAAAGGTGTATGGACTCAATTGCCAAACTTTAGATAATTGGTAATGGTTCTTACATGGTTAACGAGAATGGACACGTTTTATCCTTGCGGAAATTATTGAGTCGTGATAACCCGTGATAGGCATCATTGATCTAGTCCATGAGTGACTGCACTTTAGTGGATCGTTATGGTTTGTAAGCGATTGCACATTTGTATTAACGCCCCTCTACGAAGAGTTATATATTTTGAAATTAAGTGCGCTTTCTATAGGTATTCCATTACTAATTTTAGGTTTGTTGCTAAAAGATATATGGAATAGATGCCTCTTTTTGGTTAATGATAATTGATACATGCAAAATTTGTTTACTCCATATTGCTATCTACTTCGTATCTATTTTTGGTTGGTGATCTTTGCTATTAGTGTGGAAATGGGGTGAACGCCCTAAGTTTTAAGGAATGAGTTACATAGGAATCAGCATAATGATGAAGGCGTAGCAAAGTTGGTAGTCATTGTTGAAACCTTTATGTTGAAACTTATTTGAGTTAAATTTCGTTAAGGTGAACCGACTTAAAAGAGCTTCGTCCTTTTAAGTCGGTTCAACTTAACCGACTTAAATATTTGTGTTTATTAAGTCGTTTGCTATTAAATCGGACACAGAAATGACTTAAAATGTATATTTTAACCGACTTAACAGAGCTTCGTCCTTTTAAGTCAATTCAACTTAACCGACTTAAACATCATAAATTCAGTTCAACAAGTCATCTTTTTAAGTCGGTTCTTTTGATCAACAGACTTAATAGATAGAGTTAAAATATATATTTTTTTATAATAATTTTATCATTTGTTTATGCTCCTACTCCATACATACATAAATACAATATTCCGTATTAAATTTCAAATTAAAATTTTGTACTTAACCACAATTTTATATAGCTATATAATAGCCAAAATATACCGTAATAGAAGTTCATACAAAATATAGAGTACAAAGAATGTCTATCATTTCTGATTACTCTTGGCAAGATGAAAAATCATATAGATGTCAATTAATAAAATTACAAAATCACATTTAGCAATATTCAATAGATATATATTCAAGCACCGTCATTTTCTTCAATTAATTTCAAAATAAAATCCACACAACGTTCTTGAACTTCTTTAATTTGATCCGGATGAAATGATCTCGAGTCGTCAAATATCTGGAAAAAAAAACTCATTCAATAACAACATATAATTTTTTATCATACGAACATACAAAAACACAATCAATAAAAACTTTTAAGAAATTTACGTACTTGCATCCATGAATCAACAATACCAGCTGTTACAATGTTCAACATATGTAACATGACATAATAGCCACACTCATAATTTGAAGCTTGTTTTTGACTCTAAAATTGAAATAAAAAAAAATGTTAAATGCATAAAATTTGTTTAATATTATAAATAAAGTTTTTATTTTTAAACAACTTACTATAGAAAAAACTCCATGTTATCTTTGGTTTAACTCTTAAACCTAGCAACTTATAATAACCTTCGAATGCTCTACAAAATAAAAATAATTATTAAAATTGTGTTATAAAATATATTACAATACTTATGAACAATATAAATAAATTAAATACTTACAAATCAACAATCTGACATATTTTTTTATCTGGCTTCCTTCCCAATGAACATATAAAGACTATATTGCGCTCCTTAGGATTGATAATAAGCAATTGCCAATGACGACTACAATACACAATTAAATATATGTTATATTCAATTTTCTCTATTATAAACGATGGCTATAATAGAAAATACTTACTTTATGAGATAAGGTGCTAGGTAACAAGTTCTTTTTTCCTCGTACAACTTCTTCTGAATGTGGACTTGAGCATTAGTTGAATCATTTTTACTTTGGATGAAACATGGATCAATGAATCCATACACTTCACTCTTTCCTAAGTCAATACAACGACGATGTAGATACCTAAGATATGAAACTTAATTTTCATTATAAATGAAATTCATAATTTGGCAAAATTTACAAATAAAACATACTTACGTTAGCCAAACTTGTAAAATGGTGATGCATATCTCTTCTTTACCCATACACAACTCTATAACATCTTTCAATGGAAGGAAAAAAAAAAAACTAGTTCCACCATGTTCCAACTTAAATTCTAAAGGCTTTGACATTTTCATTGTCATTACCATCAATTGTTCAACATAATTTAGTTGAAAGTTTTGTCTTTTTGGTGGAATATCATTTTTCTTTGATACCTCAACAGCCTAAACCATTCAAATATTATATCAGCCAACATAATTAAAAGGACTCAAATATTTAAGTACATAAAAAAAATTATGTATAATGAATACCTTATTAGAAACAGGTTGCAAGAGTCTTTTTGGCCATTGAATAAAATTGTTGGGGGCTTGACCAACTGTTGACACCTCATCAGTGGGCATAGGTACTTGAGCATTTGCATCTAGCACCTTCGTAACCACAACCCTCACCATATCATTATTTAGAAGTTGATTGTGTATAGTGGGTCCTAACTTGTACACATCAGCATATGCCACAATATGAGTATGTCTATCAACATATAATTCACAATGATCTGGGATATCATCCTCTTCATCTAGTATAGGTGGCACACCAGAACAACTACCTTTTGTGCTTGCATGTAAAGTGGTATTAGGAGAGCCAATTGGGAAATTATTGTTATGTTTAGAGAAAGCCATAGATGATATATCTTGCATCACTTGCTCTCTAATCACCTTAGTAAGCTCTGCTTTTATGATCTCTATTTGGTCGCTACTCATAATAGGTGGATTAGAGGATGGACGAGAATGTGATCCAAAGTATTGGCGAATCCCCACACCTCTACCAACTGCTCGAACACGACCAGGGTGTTCTGGTTGCCCAATAGTTTCCGATAAAATATCTTGACGTCCTTTTGGATGGAAGTTTCCTTGAGATGTTTGTTCCATAAGCGAATCCTAAAACATACAATTTAATATATATATATATATTAGACCTGCTATGCATAAATATGTATTTAAGAAATTAAAATTACATATTTACTTACAATTTTTTCAACAATAAGACGTGTTTCTTCTGATGTGTACTCTCCTGATGGTGTTTGTTGGGCTCTCTTCCACATCTCATGGCGCGATGGTGGAGATGGACGTGAAACTTCTAAATCTCCCGCTGATTTTTGTCTTTCTTTTAATTTCTCTTGAATCATTTTCTTCTCTAGCAATGCATATCCCCCACGAGATAATTTGTGGGGGTACTTATTAAAAGATTGAATCATTTGTGCCTTCTTTCTTTTCTCCTATTGTAAATAATAGACCAATTAAATACAATACTAAAATATTAGAAAGAACAATCAAATCATATATACAACTAACCTAAAAAGAAGGATCTTCTCTCGTCTTAATGAACGTTTGCCATATTTCATCATCAATAAAAGGATATACATCAACAAGAGATTTATGACTCAGGTCCCCATTATTTAAGTATCTCCTTGTTAATGTAGCTTTAAATGCCCTCCAACGTTCACCCATATATTGAAAACATTTCTTTTTAATAAATTCATTATTGGGAACATTCCATTTTTCCTACATTATACAACAAATATAATAGTTAGTGTACAACAATACTATAATTAAGTATAATAATAACAAAGATAATTAAAATTACATCAATTGTTGCCCAAATTTTTTTCTTTACGTCTTCATGTACTTCATCCCATTCATTGGTTAAAATACTGACTTTGTCTCGAGCAAGGGAAGCCACATGACCAATGAAAGCTTTCCTGTTATCACTTATAGGCAGTCTAGTTGATTGATCAAAATCAATTGATAACTTATCACCGTCCTTACACTTTTGCAACAAATTTGTCATCCGTGTACCGCGTCTACTCTTTTTTTGGTTAGAGTTAGAATCTGATCCATTTTGTGAAGAAGTTGGGGGATCACCCATGTGTCTTTGTTTAAAAAATATATAATTATGGTTAGTAACAATTCAAAATTCAAAATAATGAATAAATAACATGACGTTATAGATAAATTATCATATAAGGATGACACTATTGCAAGTAAAGAATTATAAACAAAGCAAAGTTTATACAAAACTATGATATTGTACCGCTTTATTTCCTAAAATTGTCATGTTTGAATATTCTCCCATATCCCTTCTTGATGATCATCACGAGTGGCATACACATCGTCCTCTATATTTTCCACAATGAAACCAGGTATTTGTTGTGAAAAAGAAGGAGTCTCATAAATATCTGGTAATCAACTTAGACTTTCATCGTGTCCATACATGTTTTTTCCTTAGAGAACCACTGACCACTTTTTGTTAGAAGGGTCACTAACATAAAACACTTGTCTTGCTTGAGATGCCATAATAAATGGCTCATCCTTATAAGCTACTTTTTCAAGGTCTACCAATGTAAAACCAAATTCATCAATTTTAACCCCATTGTTTATGTCAATCCATTTACATTTAAAAACAGGAACTTTAAACTTAATAAAATCAACATCCCAAATCTCTTCAATGATCCCAAAGTAAGATATTGATGCCACAACAGGATTTTTATCTTTTGAACTTGAAAAGTGCATTGACTCAGCAACAACCATAACTCCACTATTTTGCACTGTACTTTTGTCATCTTGACCCTTTGTATAGAAGGTAAAATTATTTATATCGTAGCCGGTCCAAGTTATGACATCAAAATTAGGCCCATCTGCTAGCCATTTTAATGTAACAGAACATGTATTATCTGTTAAAATGGTTTCTTTAAACCACTTTAAGACAGTCTTGTTATGCTCATTCAACAACCATTTTTCATTCATCCGAGGATTTTTTTCCTTGACAATATTTTTGTGAGCAGAAAGGTAAGGTTGAACCTCTTTAGTATTATTCAATATATACAAATGTGCTTGAAGTAATTCCTCACGCCTCATGCTCTTAATTTTTAAACCTCGTATGCCCTTACCTGTGCAACTATCCTCATGAAGAGACTTAGGAACTCCTATAGTATCCGCTTTTGACATATATTCTGAACAAAATTCAATAGCTTCTTCTGCAATGTACCTTTGAACAATAGATGCTTCAGGATGATTTGGATTCTTCACATACCCTTTTAAGATTTTCATGTATCGCTCAATTGGATACATCCACCTTAAATAAACAGGATCACATAATCTAATTTCTCTCACTATATGAACAATTAAGTGAACCATAATGTCAAAAAAAGAAGGAGGAAAATACATCTCCAGTTGGCACAAAATAATAACAGCTTCATTTTCCAACTCATCTAATTTTTTAGGATCAATGACTTTGCTACATATGGCATTGAAGAATAAGCACAACCTAGTTAAAACATCTCTCACTTTTTTAGGCAATATTCCACGAATAGCCACTGGTATTAGTTGTTGCATTAATACATGGCAATCATGAGACTTTAAACCAACTAATTTTAGATCTTTCATTGAGATAAGACTCTTTACATTTGAAGAATATCCCGTTGGCACTTTTATGCCCCTTAGAGTCTCACAAAAAAGTATTCTCTCATATTTTGATAAGGTATGACAAGCTAGAGGCAAATACATTCGCTTACCTGATGGTTGTGGAGCTAATTCTTGTCGTATACCTGTCTCAACCATATCTAAACGAGCATTTAATCCATCCTTTGTTTTTCCTAGAATGTTGAGAAGTGTTCCAATTACACTATCACACACATTTTTCTCCACGTGCATCACATCAATACAATGTCTAACATCTAGACTGGACCAATAAGGAAGATTAAAGAACACATACCTCTTCTTCCACACAATTTTCTCAATAAATTGTTTTTTATTCTTTCCAAATTTAACATTGACATCCTTCAACCTTTGATAAATTTGCTCTCCAATTAATGCTTTTGGAGCAATTCGATTCTCTTGATCTCCATTAAACGCTTTTCTCAACCTACGATATGGGTGATTAGGTTTAAGAAATCTTCGATGTCCAACGTAAACAGTCTTCCTTCCATGTTTTAATTGGAGGTAGCATGTGTCTTCTTCACATATAGGATACGCTTTATGTCCCTTAACACTATAACCACTCAAGTTTCCATACGCAGGAAAATCATTGATGGTGCAAAATAACATTGCATGCATTTTAAAATAATCACAAGAATAACCATCAAACACTTCAACTCCTTCCTCCCAAAGAATTCTCAAGTCTTCAATCAATGGACTTAGATAAACATCTATGTCATTTCTAGGTTGCCTTGGACCCGAAATCATCATAGATAACATAATGTATTTGCGCTTCATGCAAATTGAAGGAGGTAGATTGTAGATAATTAAGAGAACGGGCCATGAACTATGGTTACTACTTAAGTTACCGTATGGGTTCATTCCATCTGTGGCAAGTCCAAGTCTAAGATTTCTTGGTTCATTCCCGAATTTAGGATACAATTCATCAACTTTCTTCCATTGTAATGAATCAGCTGGATGACGAAGTTGTCCATCACGTTGTCTCTCATCAGCATGCCATCTAATATTCTTTGCATCATTGGCATTAACGAATAATCGTTTGAACCTTGGAATTATTAGAAGATACCATAACACCTTTGCAGGAGGACCTGTTGTGCTTTTATCGCAATTGGAATCACCATCCTTCCCTTTATAGCGTGATAACCCACACACGGGACATTGGTTCAACTCTTCAAACTCATTTCGGTATAGTATGCAATCATTAGGGCATGCATGTATTTTCTTATACTCCATACCCATTGGAAACAATATCTTCTTTGCATCATAATAACGGTTTGGCAATGTGTTATCTTCAGGAAGCATTTCTTTCAACAACTCAAGCAGTTCCGTGAAGCTTTTGTCTGTCCATCCATTTCTCGCTTTCAAGTTGAACAATCTCAGCACCGCAGATAACTGTGTGAAGTTAGTGCATCCCGGATACAAAGCCTCTTCTTTGTCGTTGCACAAACTATCAAAAACATGTGCACGCTGAAAAGACTCTTGTCCAACATTAAGAATCATGTCCTCAAGCCGATTGTCCATATCTTCACAAACTTCTTCTCTTTCTGATACATTTGTCATGTTTAACAAATCACCATGCCATACCCATTTTGTATAAGTTTGGTATATTCCATAACAAATAAGATGATTTCTTATTTCTTCAAAATCGATTTCCATTTAAACATTTAACACAAGGACAATAAAACTTTCCTTCATTTTTGGGAAGTTTTTTTAAAGCAAATTCTAAAAATTCTTCCACACCTTTCTGATACACTTCACTTAAACGATTAGCATTCATCCAACTACGATCCATAACTACTTCTGTTAAAAATAAATAACAGTAAATATTAAGGTAAAAGATTAAAACTAAAACAATTCACTAAGTTCTAATGACTTGTTTGTATTATTTTTAATGTAGTTTAATTTATTTTTACTTATAATTGATTCCGAAAAAGTAGTTTACTAAACTCTAATGACTTATTTGGATTTTCTTTTACTATCAAGACATCATTTTATTAATAGAAAAATAAAATACTATTGCAAAGATGGAGAAATAAATAGATTAAATTCAGCCAAGACCTACCTCATATAATCGAACCATAAATTTATTTACTTATCATAAAAATAAAAAGATTGAAAAAATTCACTTATCATATCTACATAATCAAAGGAAAATAACTAAATGTAAAAATAGTCGGTCATATTAACATATAGGAAATAAAAAAGCTTTAAAGTATTGCATAAGACATAAAGATTTAATGTGCAAGATGAAATTCGTGAAATTGCTGAAATTGCTTAGATTTATTTTTTTCATCTAATTTAATAAGAAATGATGGTTATTCTTATTCATAATAAAAATGTGATACAATAATACTAATTAAATAGTACAAATAAAAAAGGCGAGTAATAATTTAAAAATTGAAAAGATTGTTTATATAGGAGAAATTTAAAATAAAATAAGAAAGATTGTTTATTGTAGAACATAGAGCTTACTATTTCGAGAATAAAAGTAGAAGTTTAACACATGTTTTACACACAAATGATTAAATACAATTGGTGTCCTCATTTACTCAAATGTTATCTCAGGAATGCATCAACGCGGCACCGTTTCAAGAGTTCCACGTTTTTTAAGTATTTTTCATTTATTAGTACTTCTTATCGTAATTGATTTGAACAAAAAATTGCTTCTAAAGTTTCCAGCAATCCCTCCATTCTAAAACAAAAGAACGTTGCAATCCCTCTATTTTAAAACAAACTCACCCTAAAAATATTCATCCCTCCATTCTAAAACAAACTCACCCTAAAAATATTCATGTCTAATGTCTTTAATATATAAAATAAAATACTACGTTTATATGTTTACACCTTACTATCTATATGCTTTCTATATAAAATATTACTGTTTTGCTCCCTATTATGTCCACACACAAATTCTAAAACATGAAATTTCTAAAAAATAAAATATGTAAAATATGTAATTTAATTTGAGAATCAAACCTGTCTTAATGAATTGATGAACGATACAGAGGTTAGGAATAGAAGGAAGAAGTTTAGAGCGCAGATGTTATGGGAGTGGGAAGATAAAATGCTAAATATTTGGCATCTTTTATTTTTTTTTATCCTGTCTTAAATCGATTATCAATATAACCGCATTAAACAAATTATAAATATTTACAAAATTGCCACCGCCTCATTTTATTAAATGACGTTTTATCCTTAAGTCGGTTATCAACGTTAGACAAATGTTAAATATTTACAAAATTGTCACCGCCTCATTTTATTAAATGGCATAAATATTTACAAAATTACCACCACCTCATTCTAAACGACCTTTTAACCTTAACTCGGTTATCTATATATCCGCATTAAACAAGTTTTGAATATTTACAAAATTGTCACCGCCTTATTTTATTAAATTGCATTTTATCTTTAAGTCTGTTATCAATATAACCGCGTTAAATAAAATGGGATATATTAATTCTTTAAGTCGGTTGTCAATTTATAAGTCGGTTATCAATATAATCGCGTTAAATAAAATGGGATATATTAATTCTTTAAGTCGATTGTCAATTTAACCGTGTTAATAGTGTTTTTAAATATTTACAAAATTGTCACCTCCTCATTTTGTTAACTCGTTTATATGGACAACCGACTTAAATATACGTCCGCTTCATTTGTTAAGTCTCGTGGCACATAACCGACTTAAATCTGCTGAATTAAAAACTCTATTTTCTACTAGTTAAAAATAGTGTTTTTTTTTATTGGTTCTGAAAATAGTTTTGAACAACTATTTTGATAAAAGAATTTTAAAAGTATAAAGTTACATTTTGGAAAAGTAATTTATGGCGACCACAGTGAGTTTAAGTTGGCCTGGTGCTGGTGGAAAAGGACCAAGAATGTCTCGTCCCAAAGTATTAAAGGGCCAAAATGTTCCAAGCATTTTCCTCATCAACAAGTGGTGTTTCGTTGGAGAGAGAAGCCTTAATTTCATTGATCTAGCTAGAGCTAGTAGTGACGACATGTATTTCAATAATGCTTGGTTCTTGTAAGGTCTAATAAAAAACTATGGACCTATGTTGTCCTAATGCATGCTCTAATTTGGGTTCTTACTTTTCGTATGCTCTACTCCAAATGGGAGGGGTATAACTGCAAAAACACTCATACCAAAGTATGGCATCGTGAATGCAGATAACAAGTATAGTGAATATTGAGTAAATGTGTGTGATATATGTGGACGGATCCTATTTATAGAGTCGTTAGACTCATATCTATTGTAGTTAGTTGCTATTACTGTTGAGATGGTCGTTGAGGTCATTGTGGAGTTGCAGTTACATGAGATGTAACTATATCCAAAGATAAGCATGACCATCACTTTCTAGTTTACCTGTGATCCACAATGCGTTGAATCAAAGATAAGCATTTCATGCTAAAGCTCTCAGCTTCCATTTTCATAAAAGTTTTTACTTAAAACATTCTTTCTTTCTTAATAGTTTTGAAAAGTATATGCATTACCTCAAATATTTTCCTTGGAATATGGAAAAGTCTCTCAATTATCTTAATATAGGTCACCAGGATAATTAAAACTTGATTGACAAATCAATTAGAGAAATTGTTTTAGTTACAGACCAATTGCCAAATCAATTATGATGAAATATCAGTCGACTGTGTAATCGATTGTTTTGATCTCGTTTGTTTGAACAAAACATTCCAAATCGATTATCAAACGATGCCAAATCGATTCATTCATATGTTTTCAAGATTCAAGAAAAACAAGAAACACGAGAATCGATTGGGCAATCGATTGGACTGTTTCAAAGCTTTATAAAATCGATTGGTAAATCGATTTGACTGTATTTTTCTGAAACATAAAAACTGACTCAAATCTTTTTTTCACAGGACTAGAAATTTTGACATACACATAACTCATAACTTTGAGAAAACCTTTGAAAACCTTTTTACAACTTTGAATACACTTTTTCATAACCCTGAGATTCTGAAAAAGTACTTTGTGAAAAAGGATTGAAATCACACAAAACACTATCTTGGTAAATCTTATTGTGTGCATTTCATAGATTGATTGAGTCGCTGTTATTGATCGTTGATCTTGTGTAATCTCTGTAAACTACGTTTCTGTAAAGAACGTCTTGTAAAATCCAGTATTGAAACTGGTAACTATCTTCTTGGTTGAGAGGGCTCATCAAGAAGAAGTTTCACTGTGATCTTGGGATAGTCTGTTGAGTGACTTGAGGGATACAGTGGTGAGCAATAGAAGCAAGAGAGTGTAGTCTTAAGATAGATAGGCCGGGAGTGCTGGACAATCTGTAAGAACTAACTCTGGAAGATTCTATTGAAAGAAATGCTGAAATCAAGTTGATTTTGGGACTGGATGTAGGTTGTCTTACAGACGACAGAACCAGTATAAATCTCTGTGTATCACCCTCTTATCCCTTCTCGTTTACTTCTATATTGTTTGGTTGATTAATCTTGAATGCATGTTATGTTTGATATTGCTTGAAAGGTTAAATTAACAAGTTTGTATCTTGATTAATCTGTTGAACAATTATTGTATCTACTGCATTATTAATTAGACAATACATGTAATTGTGAACCTTCTCCTAGAATCAATTCCTTGGGACCTTGATTGATATTCTGTTTAATCAAATTGGTGTTTGTTAAACTGTTTGGCATTCTTGTGAATTTTTATTTGACTGTCATATACATATTCTAGCATTAGAAGTCATATATTTCCTACAATTTAGACAATATTTGTTTTATTTAGTTTTAATTAAATAATACAGATTATTTGATTTTCAAAGTTTGGCGTGTGAGAAAGATTTAATTTTAGGAATTTTGTGGTTAGAAATTTAACGTTTAGTGACAGTGAAAATCTATAGGTAAACATAATATTTTCGTGGTATATAATTAATTTTCGTGGTAAACAGAAAATCTACAGCATTAGTTACGTTTAGTTCCTAATGTATAAAAATAAATGGGTAACTTAAAATCTTAGTAACTTTTGAAAATAAAGAGGGGTAGTTTTAAAATATTTCTTTCATAAATATGCATAAAACATAAAAATATTATGCATTTCATGCTAAAGCTCTCAGCTTCCATTTTCATAAAAGTTTTTACTTAAAACATTCTTTCTTTCTTAATAGTTTTGAAAAGTATATGCATTACCTCAAATATTTTCCTTGGAATATGGAAAAGTCTCTCAATTATCTTAATGTAGGTCACCAGGATAATTAAAACCTGATTGGTAAAGGTGGTCTGGCCAAACTCCAATTTGCATCTTGATTGTTCTTCTTTACTTGTTATTCTAGCCTAGAACAATTTGATTGTCCCATCGTGAATAAGGTCATGCATAATGTAATTAAAAAGAATACAATGCACTTGAGGTTATGTATGTAATTCCTTTGAATTGTCATGTATGCAATATATCATTCACTCACCACATTTATAAATAACTTAATAAAGTAATGAAAATCATGTGAGGATTAAATCCTAAGTCCCTGATCAGAAGCTAGAACCAGAGGCAAACTTAGCAAGAGGCATAACTCCTGACCAGAGACGATGCATTGTGGAGTAATAGATTAGAGGCAGTATGACTAGAGGCAACATGACCAGAGCATATGGGTCTAAGGAAGTATGATAAGAGGAAAAATCTAATTGGTAAGAGGTAGCATGATCAGAGCACATGGGTCAGAGTTAGAGGATACATAACCAAAGGCATAGTAAAAGGATACGTGACTAGAGGGAAATCAGAGGATTCGTGGCAAAAAGCATAGTCAGAGAGTACGTGAATTAGAGGCAACGTGATTAGAGATTACGTGGATCAAATGTAGCATGATCAAAGGATAGACATAAGAGAAACAACATAGGCAAAATGGAAGGAGAAAATCAGAAATAAAGTGGAAGAAAAAAAAAGCAGAGGCATCGTAGAAAAGTATTATCATAGGCAAAATAGATGCATTTCACTAGAGACAAAATAGAAGTAATTTACCAGAGGCAAAATACATAGAATCATAAAACAGCTACTAGAGGCAAAATACATAGAATCATAAAACAACTACCAGAGGCAAATTGCTCAAAAATATAAAATGACAATTAGAGGCGAAATGCCCAATAACGTAAAACAAAAATCAAAATTAGAATTGGAAACGTAATAGAATTAGAAGCAGACATAATCATAACAAAAATGAGTCATGAGAAGACAACATCAGAAATAGGAGTAGATTCAGAGGCATAATAAATAGTAAGAAATCGGAGGCAACTGAACTAAGCATCAGAAGCAGCATAATATTCTTCAAATCCTATAAACACATTTACCTTGTATTTCACCCATTAGATTCACTCTAATCCTTCAATTCTTAACACATCACAAAAATCAAATATTCTAATAAATTGTAGTACCCTAATTTTATCCGACCAATTAAATATAATTAAGAAAAAATAGTAATATATTTAATAAACATTTTGCCCTTATTACTATTAAATAAAAAATCATCATTTTAAATATGGTCCAATTTTAAGTTTATATAGGTTTCCATTATATTACATTTAACACAAAAAATTAAATAAAAGAAGTTAAAGAAATATTTCTTATTGCATACATGCATGTATTTCTCTAGTGCACTTGCTTTCCTTTTCTCATTTCTTTCCTTTCTCTTTATTTATTTTGTTTTCCTTTTTTCTTGATTTATTTTCTTTTCTGCTTCTCAGTTGCAAGTTTGCAGCAGTACCCCCTCCCCTATTTATTATTTTGTTTTGTTTTGTTTTTATCCTATAAGGTTATTATTTTTACTACTTGTGCACTCAATAAAAAAGATATGACATATGTTTCCTTAATTGTATGAGATTGCTTATTTTTTACTAGAAAACAATAAAAAATCAAGAACTCAATTTTATTTCATGGACACATAGATTAATCGTTTAAGTCTATATATTGATAACAAAATTAACAAAATGAAGGAGTTTTTCTTACTACTGGAGATAAATATAAATAAGAATGAAAATATCATTGAAAAATAAACATAAATCAAAATAGAAACAAAACAAACAAACAAAAAAGAAAATGAGGAGTCATTGTTACGACATCACGCGTTTCCTCATTACCATTTTTTCCGTCTTCCTTGCCGCCAACATGCATTTCCTCAATACTATGTTCCTTTCCTTTTTCCTTAGCCTCAAGCCTTTTTTTTTTTTCTTTTCTTTTTTCTTCTTCCGTTCTTCTCCTTTTTTTCCCCCTCTTTTTCTCTCTTCTCTACGCTAACTCACTCTTCTCTTTTCAATAATTTTTTTCTCCGGTTTTGATTTTCTTTTGTCCAAATTGCTTTATATATTATTTATATTTTTTTCTTCCTTTTTTAGTTATACTAAAAAAATTAACCTCCAAACCCAACTTTTTTAATTACTATTTTTTGATTAAAATTTATTTTTTAAGTTCAATTCCATTTTACTTTCTTAAAATATGAGGATTAGCTTTTTTAATTTCTCCTAAAAACAAAACAAAAATATTAACAATAAAATATTAAAATTGATTGAGATGGAAAATCTTAAACTCCAAAATAACAATAATATTTTATAAATTGGATTGATCAAGATATGACATCTTGTCAATTCTAGTTTAAAACATATGAGTTGTGACAACTTTGTGATCTTAAACATTTTTAACTAAATTCAAACAAACAACCAAACATACTCATCATAATCAACTTCTTAAACTCGAGATCTTTTTCCTTCATCAAATCAACAACTTTTTTTAACCAAATTTAAATTTCTGCAACAAAATATATTTCTTTAAAAGCAATCAACATATCCATATTTTCTAACCATAAACTATGTAGCTTTGATTTCTCCATCGCATTGAGAGATACGTAAGAACAAGATTACACTCTTGTCAACCACATTAATACAAAATTTCTTTTTAATAATAAGGAGAAATAAGTATATTTAAGTTAATATTAGTTTTGCACAATTAATTATGGGTAACCTTATTTCAACGGATGTTGTAGGGTGCTAATACCTTCCCTACGCATAATTGACTTCCGAACTCAAAATTTAGTTTCAAATATTATTTTTATTTTTTTTAAGGGTTTTCTAATATTTATCATATTTTAAAATAAAGTTTGGTAGTGACTCCATTAAATTCGAGAAACGCTCGAAATTTTAGGCCACGACACACATCATAAACATCGCGTATACAATAATGCATGATTTCCAAAAACAGTTTAGTGCAATTTCACAAATATTTCCTACATGCTAAAATCAACAATTTCTCTCACTATCAAGTTTTAGAAAAATCCAAATTAAACCCAGGAAATCATTTAAAACAATAGAAAGAATCGTATTTGAATCCCAGAACCTTCATTAAATGTAAAAGCAGTTCTAAAAAGAACTCAGCGTTTTCTATGGAAGTTTTCGCCCTTTGATTTAAGTTGATTTGGAGTAGTTATCTACATTCCCAACTCTTTAACTCTTCATTCTTCGCATCTTGCTTCAATTATATTTTGGAGTTTTTTCCATATTGTTGCTTGTCTTCTCTTCAATGTGATTTGAACCCGCACATGCAATGGATTAGGGCCAGTCTTATGAAGTTTAGGAAACTATTGTTTCTGGAGATTTTGAAAAAGAATGAGAATTTGACGATTTTGGAGAGACGATGAACAGTACCAATGGAGTATTTTTTTCATTGGCATTTTCCCCGAGAAGGAATAAATGAGAGAAAATGGGAGAAATTCGTCTTGTTGCCTGTTGGATATGTTCTATATTACCTCTTTTGCTCATTGTTATTTTAATTAAAATTATTTATTCTTAAATTAATGTGACAATATTTTTTTTAAATCTTTATTTTAATAGATTTTAATTAACCGGATTGTTTTAGATACGGTGTCACATGACTTCAGTAGTGTGAGTTTTTAGTAGTATTTATCATCTCGTGTTTGAATCCAAAAAATAAAAGAAGTTTTGTTTTAAAAAATAAATTTGTATAATCTTTTATAAATATGTATAGATTTATTTATTTTATCATTTAATATAATTTATTTTATATATAGGAAATCCTTTTACTATAATTATTTTTTAGTCACATGTATAATGGTTATAATTGATTGATAATATAAATTTTTTTATAGTGATAATGTATATAATTAATTAAACTCTTTTGATCTAAGAAAATACTAACATATATTCTAAGTAGTTATTTGACTATGAAAGTTATATCTGTTTCTCAAAATTGATTTTTTTTGGCAAAATAGTTAATTAGTTTTTCTTCTTGTTATTATTATGCTATTTAAAAAAATATATAGTATTCCATCTTATTATTTGGTTATCTAAATGTTACTCAGTTATCCATTAAATAAAAACATCACCAACTAACGATTTCTTATTTTTGTTGTCGTCACTTGATATCTGGAAATCATACTTTTTTTATTTTATTTTCTAATCGTAGATAATTTTCTCTCTCTAAATTTCGCTTGATGTACAAACAACAACAACCAATAAAATAAAATTAAGGGTTAAACTTCAAAAGTCAACTATCAAATGATAACTTATATTGCGTAATATCTTCTCTTTCCATTGATGATGCCATAAGAACAAACATTCTATCAAAGAGATATATACATTTGTTGGAAGAATGTATTTCACCTTCATTTTGATTGGATACACGTGATAAAAACCTATACCAAAATTTAATAAGCATTATATAATGATTTTTGATTATATCCTTAGTTGCCACCAAAGAACATGCTATGAAATATGGTGAAATTCTTAACATTATATTGCATCAAAATATCGGTTATGATTTGACTAGTTGTTGCTTCAAACATTCTCATCATAGTGTTTTCCTTGGAGATTTGAAAACTTGCGTTGAGCTTTCTGAAGCTATCACAATCGTGATGGGTAATTTTAAGTCTAAGGTATTTTACTCATACAAATTTTAAACCATAAAAGGCACAAACTTTTCTAATTTATATGATTTTAGAGATTTTTGTGTTAAAATGTTTAGACATTTAGTCCAATTGAATTTTATTTTAGAAATTAAATTTCAAAAATATATTTTATTAGATTTAATAATATGTTTAATATTTACATATATTTTAATATATATATATATAGAGAGAGACCCGATTAAGCCTATTTGTCAATGAATAATTTAATTATGTTACGAAAAATTTAATATCGATTTTTTTTTTTTAAATATCACTTGTTGCTGAGAAACTCATGTCAATTGAGTTGCAGCGATAGTATATATTTTTTTTAAAAAGTAATTTGAGAAGTGATGTATAATGATGTTTTTTAAAAAAATATATATAAATATTTATTTTGTTGGTTTTAATTATAATATATTTATTTATAAGGATGAAAGGAAATAGAAAGCTAGAAAATACGAAACATTTTCCTCTAGGGCTTGCCGTTTCATCTTCTTTCTTCCTCTTAAGTTGGTGATTTCAAAACCCAACAAATATAAATCATCATTTTTCTTCTAGATCTAAGCTCCAGCCTTTCCAGAAGTGACAAAAGGAAAAGTTGCTCCTTGCCACGTTGCGGTGCTAGTGAGCTAGTTTTCGAAACGACGACGCGAATTGGTTGTTAAAGCTACAACGGAGGTAAGGACTCCTTCCAAACTTTTAGATTGCATATAGGACTCTATATGTGTAATTGCGGAGGTGGAAATTTGTGAAATTTATGTGTGAAATAGTGGAATTTCAATTTGATGTGTTGATTGTGGTGATTTAAGTTTGGTGTGTTTTATGTGTTCATAATAATTATTATAAATTTTTGGAGATTTAATTTATGTGTGTTTATGGAAAATGAATTTGGTGGTTTATGTGTGAAAATATGGAGTTTCGAAAATAGATGATTTATGATTAAATTTGGTGCGAAATTGTGGAGATGAAATTTGGTGGTTTATGTGTAAAAATGTGGAGTTTTGAAATTGAGAGATTTATGTTTGAATTGTTAAAATTTAATTGAGGTGCTATATGTGTGTTGTGGAATTGAATTAGTTGAATTTCGTGTGAATTGACGGTAATTAAATTTGACATGTTTGAGTTACGTAATGAGTTATTTTCAAATAAATGAATTTGAACTGAAGTTGAAATTTTACAATAAAAATTTAGAGTTGTTAAAGTTGTGAAAAAGTTTCAAATTTTAACTAAATTAAAGAGTTTGGGCAAAAAGATAGATTGAAATTAACAATGGTTAGAGTTTAAAATTTTACTCTTTTAATTACTCTTGAACTGAGTTTAAAAAGAAAAAAAAAGTTTAGAGTATTTTATTAACTCAAAAATTTTGGTGCTTTAATAGTCGAGTATGTGTATGTGAGATTTGGACAATATTTATTTCATTTAGTTTTAATTAAATAATATAGATTATTTGGTTTTAAAAATTTGGTGTGTGAGAAAGATTTAATTTTGAGAATTTTGTTGTGGTTGGATTAATTTTATCGTGAACAAATTGTTATAAATATTTATGTTTATGTAGTTAGCTCCTTGAGTCTCGAAAAGAAATCAAGACCGTTGGCACCGAGTTAGCGGTTGGGAGAACTATGATATATTAATGTTGTCATGGTGATTAATTTTTGATGTGATTGTGTATTCATAATTGATAATAGGTTTGTTATGAATTTTATTAAGGAAAATATGTTTTGAGTATACTCTATGATAAGTTTAAAAAATTGTTAGTGTTAAATGAGTATTTAAAATAGAGAATCTTTCAATAATTGCATTTACTTAATGATTGTGGTGGTGAAAAGAGTCAGAGTATGCTCATGCATTTCATAGTACATGGCGACAGCAATGGGGTCATGGTGATAGTGGTGATCGTGATGGGCCACGAGATGATGTCATGTGATCTATTGGTTCATCTTATCCTTGCGATAATTTTCGCGTCGTGCTGAACCGTGATAGGTGGTACCTTGGTAATTAGTGTTGGTCTGTGAGAGGCTGCACTCTAGAATATGTTGATCTGTGAGCGATTGCACTCTAGAAAATTGTGTTGATTTGTGAGCGATTGCACGCTAGTAAATCTTGCTGATCTGTGAGAGATTGCACCTTGGTAATTAGTATTAGTCTGTGAGAGACTGTACAATTATGATTTACGCCCCTTCGAGGAGGGTTTTGGTTTGAAAATTTTGAAATCATGCGCATTGACATATATGCATTGCATTAGGGTGCTTGTCACACAAGTCATGGTTGTTATACTATGATAATTGTATATACATACTCGTTTGTTGTTTGTTGTAATTGCTTTGAGGTGTGAATTTGGGTTAATTAAGTTTCAATGTAATTATGTTTTCATAATTGTTATTATGAATGTTTGATTTGTAATTGAGGTGTGAATTTGTAGAGATTGATTTGGTGCGACTTATGTGTTCATAATTGGTATTATGAATGTGTGAACTGTAATTGATTCATAATTATTTTAGAACTGAAAATCTGCATTTTTCTTAATTGTATTCGGCTACAACAGTGATGTATTCGAATACGACATTGCAGTTTTGTTAAAACCTTCATATTCGACTTTGTTTATGCATTTTTGACATATGAAAACCCTTTTAAGGAGTATGCTAAGATGAAAGATTATTTTGTACATTTAAAATTGAAATGTTAAGTGATATTTTTTAATTTCAGTTGGTGACCCTTTATAATTATTGTGAAATTTGAGCTTTGACCTCAGATGATACCCGAGTTCGTTCCACCGACTATTACCTTGACGAAGGAAACGTCGTTAGACTTCCCTGACCGAGATTCGCCGACTGCTTGGACATACGACCCCATCTTAAGCAAGTAAATCTTGTGGAGCTCACTCGCGAGAAGATCGACTATCCGGTACCGGTAGGATTGATGCTCATAATGAGTGGAGCATGGGAAGATGTAGAGGATTCCTCAGTTAGGGTTGAGGCAGAGGCCACCGTAGGAGCTAGAGATACAGTGATTGGACCCGGGACTAGCGAAAAGGATAAGGGGCCGATGCTAGTGAAGCGAGAGATGCAAGACCGTCTAGGCAGGTGAATTTGAATTCTGAGGAGACTGGTCCTTCTATAGATGATGATGAGGAGGAAGTCACTTTGAGGATATATTTTGCATCATATGGGACTTACAGAGTGTGTGGAGGTCACCCGTGTTATTGTAGTTGCTAGGGTATGATCAGATTAGCCTCGTGTATATGGACTTGATATCTTTCTTTTGGTAGTTGTACTTATTTTATTTTGGGATGACTATAACTAAACTTATACGATTAGTTGACTTTTGTTTGATGGGTCCATGTCCCTCCTTTTTGACGTGACCATGGAATGGAATAGCATTCTTGGAAGAGTACTTTTGTGAAGGTGTCTGTCGAGAATACCCCAGGGATATAAGCGATGCCCGATAGGTCTCATAGTCTGGTGTATTTTGTTTAGTAGCATAATTTGGATTATCATCTCAAAAACTATTTTAGTTTGTTCTTAATTGATTATGTCTTTTGTCGTTTGTGTTACGACGAGTTATTTTTATTATTTGTTTTTGAAAACAAAATATATCCACGCTATTAAAAATCGAGGTGTTACATCGTCAAAATCAAAAGTTATAATCGGTTATTGTTTTTTAAAACACCTAAATAAATCTTCGTCCTCAAATTTTAACATAAAATTGACACTCTTACAATAAAAGTCACAAATTTAATTTTTCTTGATTATTTTTTCTAAACAATTTTTATGAAACAATTTCAAGATCTTCATAAAATTAAAATTTGGCTTCAAGATATCTGTACTTTTAATTTCTAAAATGTACATACCCCTAAAGCTTGAATCTTTAACATAAAAATTAAAACTTTTAGTTCTAATACAAGATTAACAACATTTTGTAGAATTTTTTAACAAAAAAGCACCACCTTTCTTTGGAAAACCTCTTTGATCAATAAAATTCATGAAAAACCATCTAAAAATATAGCAACTTTTCGATTCTTCCTTAAAAAGGACTTGATCAACACTTTTCAACATTGTCAAATTCTTGAAAACCTTCTTGAAGCTGAAAAAACTTTCTTGAAATACAACAACAAATCACCAATCAAGAACTACTTTTTCTAAGAGAAACAAACAAACAATATTCATCGTCTCTCCTTTTATTTTGAAACTCCAAGAAAATATTATTTTTTTCCTTTAATTTTCATTAACACCATAAATCTTCATTAACACCATAAAATCCTTCTTTTGAACATGAAATGAAACTTTTCGTACAACACTTATTTCCAAATATAACCCAATATTTTATTTTCCAAATTTCTTAAAGATTGATCATGACTTCTCCCAATGTTCTCAATTCCTTTTTCGAGACTCAAAGAACTATTAAATGACTCGCAACATAAAGAATTTAAACATATATTTTTCAAAGTTACATTCTCACATCAATTAAATTTCATGTTACTCTTTTGAGTTGAACAAATAATTGGAGGAATATTTGTAAGATTTATGGGTCACATATGTAATTAATTAATAAAGTGTGTTAGGATCATTATATAATTAGCCAATAAACTAGAGGTCAAATAATATATAATAGTTTATGGCTAAAGAGCATAATAATTATGAAAATTAATAGTGTAGATACCAGGCGATTTCTAATTTAATGAGGGGCTGAATTAGTAATACTGCAATTTGGAATATAACTAATAATAGTTATATATAGGGGTAGTGGTCCCCAAGGCAAACACAACAAGACTATTCAGTTTCACAAACCCTAAAAGAGAAAACTCTCTGGTTCTCTCTATCCCCATCAAGAGAGTAAGGTCTTCAGGGTGTTTTGCTGAGGAAGATCACCCAACCCATTGGCTTTATCATTATCATACCAGGATTTCATCAATGGCAATTCCCATAGGTACGCTTCCACCTTTGGTTATTCATCATGTAATTGACATGGATTATTGAGCATAAGTTTATAAGGGTTTTTCCAACAATTGGTATCAGAGCCTACCATGTTTAATTCATGATGAAATTTGGTTATTATCTTTATTTTTAGGATTCAATTTTTGGAAATTTTGATGAAATTCTGACAGTTATATGTGACTTTTCTGGTTTGCTTTCATTTGTTTATTTATTTATTTAAGTGATGAAATCGTTAATCTGTTATTTCATGTTTAGTGCATCGAATATTTATTCAAAACCAAGTCGGCAATCACAAAATGGAATCACTGTCAGTTAGTGACGGATATCAAATTCCTAAAGAATAACCCTCGAACTTTTACTTCCCAAAAGCCATAGATTTCAGTAGTGATTAAATTCATCAAATCATCATATTGGGATCGCTCAATTTAGAAGCCGTTTACTGCTTCTTTGGAATCGCTCATATATATATAAACCAACATTAATGCTGTATATGATAATTTTCTTGTTCCCGAAATGTCATGAAGCACATTCTGCTTTAAAAAAAAATAAAAAAAAAAAATTGCAAAACCTGTCCTACACCTGAATTGGGCGAAAAACATGGCAATGAAAGTGAAATAGCAAATCATAATGATTTGTGCTGTAATTGTGATGATTACTTTCGTGACATGAAGCATTATCCATAAACCAATTTATGGGGCTTTTGTAGGAAAAGAAGGGTTTCTTTGGGTTATATATATATATTTTTTTTTTTTTGATAATTATTATTATTTTTTTTTTCTTTTGATAAAACAATAATTATCGAATACTAATGAAACACAGTTTATATTATTGAACAATATTTTTTTAAAATATTGTTTTATTTGGATATAATAAATATATGTTCAAGTCAAGTTTGACATTTTGAATGAGTTAATTGAAACTTGATGTCGCCAAAGTGACCTCTCTTGTCTAAATTGCTCGTGAAGAGTGTCAAATGGCCGTGTATATGTTTATTCACGCGGGTATTGATCGGCCCAAAGGAAGGTTAATATTTGACAGAATTGCATGTACACCTGCGATGATAAATGCGTGACAATTATTTGGAATACATGTGAACAGTAAATCGGCCCAAAGGAAGGTTTATTGTTTGACATGTCTTATTGTCAATATTTGATCATTGCAACAAGAGTACCACTAGCAGTTGGTGTTACTGTCCAAAGACTTGACACCAATGGTGCACTGGGTATCTTGAGATGGGTTAAATTCCATGATTTGAACATATGTATTTATTGATTTCCTATAATGTGAGTTTCTAAGTTTCGTTCTTTATTTAATTCACAGCATCTATTGCTTCCATATCTGCAAATTTGAGTTCTATTCCTGTCCTTAATGGGACAAATTTTAAGGAATGGGAAGAGAACATTCTGATCATTCTTGGTTGCATGGATCTAGACCTTGCATTAACAATTGAACGACCCCCTACTCCTAAGGACTCTAGTTCTTCTGAGGAAAAATTAGAGTATCAGAAACGGGATCGCTCAAATCGCATAAGTCTTATGATCATAAAGCGTGGCATTCCTGAGGTCTTTAGAGGTGCTGTCTCGGATGAGATAGTTACAGCTAAAAATTTCCTTGTTGAGATGGAAAAACGCTTTGAAAAAAGTGATAAGGCTGAAACAAGTTCTTTGCTTCAGAATTTAATTTCCATGAAGTATCAAGGCAAGGGAAATATAAGAGAGCACATTATGATGATGTCCAACATTGCTTCTAAGCTTAAAGGACTAAAGCTTGAGTTGTCAGATGACTTACTCATTCATTTAGTATTGTTGTCTCTTCCTTCGCAATTCAGTCAGTTTAAGGTGACTTATAACTGTCAAAAGGAGAAATGGACACTTAATGAGCTCATTTCATTATGTGTGCAAGAAGAGGACAGGTTGAAGCAAGATAGGACTGAAAGCGCTCACTTTACTAGCATCTCTAAAGACAAAGGCAAAAGGAAAAGAATTAAGGAGCCCAAGAACAAAGCTGCTGCTAAGGGTCCAGAACAAAAGAAGCAGACTAAGGACAACAACTGCTTCTTCTACAGGAGTTCTGGACACGTGAAGAAGGATTGTGCCAAATATCACGCTTGGCGTGTTAAGAAAAGTATGATTCTGTCTTTGGTCTGTTCTGAGGTTAATTTAGCTTCAGTACCAGGAAACACTTGGTGGTTAGACTCTGGTGCAACTACTAACATCAGTGTTTCAATGCAGGGTTGCCTGAACTTCCGAAAGCCTAGTGGTGCTGAAAGATGCATCTATGTAGGAGATGGGAAGAAGGTAAAAGTTGAAGCCATAGGAAAATTTAGATTATTATTAAGTTCCGGTCATTATTTGGATTTAGAAGACACTTTTGTTGTACCGTCATTTAGACGGAATTTGGTCTCTATTTCTTATTTGGACAAATCAGGATATTATTGTTCATTCGGGAATAAAGAATTTACCTTGTCTTTAAATTCGAATGTTGTTGGAACCGGTTTACTTTCTGGTTATGATAATCTTTATTTGTTGGAAACTGTGGCTAACTATAATGAAACCTTGAGTGTGGAATCATGTGGTACTAAGCGAAAAATTGACAATTTCAATTTAGGAATGCTTTGGCACAAGCGTCTAGGTCACATCTCTAGAAATAGAGTTGAACGACTTGTGTCAGATGGAATTTTAGATCCCATTGACTTCACAGACTTTAACGTTTGTGTAGCATGCATTAAAGGAAAACAGACTAAAGATAAGAAATTAGGCGCATATAGAGCTACAGACGTCTTAGAATTGATACATACGGACATCTGTGGGCCATTTCCAACTCCTTCTTGGAATGGTCAACAATATTTTATATCATTCATAGACGATTATTCTAGATATGCCTACCTTTACCTAATTCACGAAAAGTCCCAATCAATAGACGTGTTCAAATCCTTTAAGGCAGAAGTTGAGAATCAACTTAATAAGAGAATTAAAAAGGTCAAATCTGATCGTGGTGGTCAATACTACGGCAGATATGACGGTTCAGGTGAACAACGTCCGGGACCATTTGCCAAATACCTAGAGGAATGTGGAATCGTCCCACAATACACTATGCTGGGGTCACCCAGCATGAATGGTGTAGCTGAAAGACGAAACAGGACTCTTAAGGATATGGTAAGGAGTATGATTTGTCATTCCACCTTGCTAGAGTCACTCTGGGGAGAGGCATTAAAAACAACAGCATACATTCTTAATAGAGTACCAACTAAGGCAGCAGCTAAAACACCTTATGAGCTTTGGATTGGGCGTAAGCCTAGTCTGAAGCACCTTCATGTTTGGGGATGTCCAGCTGAGGCAAGGCCTTATAGGCCGAATGAAAAGAAATTTGAACCCCGAACAATTAGCAGCTATTTTATAGGGTACTCAGAAAAATCAAGGGGCTATAAATTTTATGATCCAAAATTGAGAACAATTTTTGAGACGGGAACGACAACGTTCTTTGAGGATATTGAGTTTGGGGGAAAGATTAAGGTTAAAGATTTTGTCTTTGAGGAAGAATCAGTAACAATTCCAGAACTGATTTTTTCACAAGTTGACTTTCCCATTATTCAACAAACTCAAGATGATCAGGTTGTTCATGAAGAACAAAATCCATATCAAATTCAAGATCCTCGAGAACAAGTGCCTCAAGAGCCAGCTCCATTGCGGAGATCCACTAGAGAAAGAAAAAATGCTATTTCGGATGATTATGTAGTATTTATCAATGAAGTAGAGGAAAATGTTGGCATGACGGAAGACGACCCGGTCAACTTTCATCAAGCCATGCAAGATTCCCATTTAGATAAGTGGATCGAAGCAATGAATGAGGAGTATAAGTCTATGCAAGACAATTCAGTTTGGGAACTTATCCCATTGCCTGAAGGAGTGAAACCCATTGGTTGCAAATGGATTTTTAAAACCAAGCGGGATTCCAATGGTAATGTGGAGAGATATAAGGCACGTCTTGTAGCTAAAGGCTATACTCAAAAGGAAGGGATTGATTATAAAGAGACTTTCTCTCCGGTTTCATCGAAGGACTCTTTAAGAATAATCATGGCTCTTGTTGCTCACTTTGATTTGGAGCTTCATCAAATGGATGTAAAGACAACGTTTCTCAATGGCAACATTGATGAGACGATCTATATGGTGCAGCCAGAAAACTTTGTGTTGGGAGACCCAAAGAATATGGTGTGCAAACTAAGAAAATCCATTTATAGGCTAAAACAAGCTTCTCGTCAATGGTACCATAAATTTCATCAAGTAATTCTCTCATTTGGTTTTGAGATGAATACAGTTCATGATTGTGTGTATCATAAGTTCAGTGGGAGCAGACATATTTTCCTGGTTTTGTATGTTGATGACATACTGCTTGCCACTAACGATATAGGCATGTTGCACGAATCTAAGAAATTTCTATCAAAGCATTTTGAGATGAAAGATCTTGGTGACGCCTCTTTTGTATTAGGAATTCAGATACACCGAGACAGATCTCGAGGTATTCTTGGATTGTCACAAAAGAGCTATATCGATAAGGTTCTCAAAAGGTTTGGGTTACAGGATTGCAAACCAGGGGACACCCCAGTTGCTAAGGGAGACAAGTTTAGTCTCAAACAATGCCCTAAGGGAAGTTTGGAAATTCAAGAAATGCAAAAGATCCCTTATGCTTCAGCTGTAGGGAGTCTTATGTATGCCCAAGTATGTACGCGTCCAGACATAACGTTCATAGTAGGGATTTTAGGCAGATATTTAAGCAATCCAGGTCTTGACCATTGGAAAGCAGCCAAGAGGGTCATGAGATATTTGAAGAGAACAAGAAACTACGTGCTCACATATAGGAGGTCAGACCAGTTAGAGATCACTGGGTACTCTGACTCGGATTTTGCGGGATGCCAAGACAGCTTAAGATCAACTTCAGGCTATGTCTTTCTATTAGCTGGTGGAGCAGTTTCTTGGCGTAGTGCCAAGCAAGGTCTTACTGCTTCATCAACCATGGCAGCAGAATTCATAGCAATTCATGAGGCATCTGACCAGGGCATTTGGCTGAGAAATTTTGTCACGGGGCTGAAAATAGTTGAAGGGATTGAAAGACCACTCAAGTTGTATTGTGACAATAGATCAGCAGTCCTGTATTCTAACAATAATAGGAGCTCAACCAAGTCAAAGCACATTGACATTAAGTTCCTAGTTAATAAAGAGAAGGTACAAAGTGGACAGATATCCATATAACACTTTAGGACAAACTCCATGATTGCGGATCCGCTCACTAAAGGTCTACCACCCAAGGTCTTTCATGAGCATACTGCTCACATGGGTGTGCTACAGTTTGCGGAATCTTGATTTTAGTGGGAGTTTCGTCAATTATGTAATTTATGTTCTATGTTTAATTGTAAAATACAAATACATTGTATTTGGATTTTCTGATCAGAAATAAAGTTTAAAATATTCAGTTTTTGTTACTTTGTACATTTAAGTTATGGTATGATCTCATTCGGTAAAGTAGGACCAGTTGAAAATTGACATGCATTGACCAACTTCATGTAATTTTCATGCTACACTTTTCATAATGGGTCTATGTCATTTAGTTGTGTCAGTGCGGGTGATCATTGATGAGTTTAGTTATGCTTATTATGATGAAAGCCTCTTTGATTCCATGTGCTGATACGATTAATGGACGAGACAATTTGGATTAGGCTCAAGGTAATTATAATGACATTTTTTTGACGTCATAAAGTCTAACACACTCCTAAGGATACATGTGTGACCAGTGGGAGATTGTAAGATTTATGGGTCACATATGTAATTAATTAATAAAGTGTGTTAGGGTCATTATATAATTAGCCAATAAACTAGAGGTCAAATAATATATAATAGTTTATGGCTAAAGAGCATAATAATTATGAAAATTAATAGTGTAGATACCAAGCGGTTTCTAATTTAATGAGGGGCTGAATTAGTAACACTGCAATTTGGGATATAACTAATAATAGTTATATATAGGGGTAGTGGTCCCCAAGGCAAACACAACAAGACTATTCAGTTTCACAAACCCTAAAAGAGAAAACTCTCTGGTTCTCTGGTTCTCTCTATCCCCATCAAGAGAGCAAGGTCTTCAGGGTGTTTTGTTGAGGAAGATCACCCAACCCATTGGCTTTATCATCATCATACCAGGATTTCATCAATGGCAATTCCCAGAGATACGCTTCCGCCTTTGGTTATTCATCATGTAATTGACATGGATTGTTGAGCATAAGTTTATAAGGGTTTTTCCAACAATATTGATTTCTTCAGTTTGACATCAAATTTGATATATAAAGATTTTTTTACTAATAACCACATCAAATAGATGTAAACTAAAAATTTCATGACTTAAACAACTAAAACAAATTTACTATATGTTAGGAAACATAGTAGAAACAAGTAAACATGTGAGAACTTTGAAGCCGGTAGTTATAGCTTCTTCATTGACGTAAAATATTGTAGTAGAAAACTAATTTTCCAAACACACAATTAACAAAATTCCTAATTTCAGTTCAAACTCATTGATTTGAAATTAACTTAATACATAACTCAAACACATTTTAAAAAAAAAATCAATTTTCTCTCTTTCAGTCCCTAGGATTAATCCACCACACAAAAATTTGGATTTTCTTTTCTTTTATCGCTATTCAAGTAATATATAATACTAATTTCACATATACACCAAAACAACAACTAAAATAAGCAAAATATTATCTCCCTCTTACATAAAGTTTACTGGTTTGAGAGAGGGAGAGGAGGAAAATATTTTCATTTTTATTAATACTAAAAATAACAATCCACAACAACAACAAAAGAGGGATATCAAAACACAACAACACACACAAAAATCACACGTCCCCCTATATATACATCATGTGGCCAAAAGAGAAAAAGAGGGGAGAAATTGTTTCTTATCTAGATTTTCGTATCTCAAAATACTCTCCTTGAGTAATAGAAAAATTTTGTTTTTCACACTTTTCTGAATGGTAGTTTAGTATAGGGTTTATTGAGTTAAAAGAGAGAGTATAAAAAGAAAATTTGGGGAAGATGGAGGTTAATGAGAGGTAGTATGTGTGCATGGCCTATATATAGAGGAGAAGTAAATGTGTTTCCACTTTCCCTTTTTTATTCTACTATGTCCATTCTAAATTAATTTTAAAAAATTTCTAAGCACTCACTCAGTCTCTTCAAATGACACTGCATTAAATTATAGAAAAAGAATTGCAGATAATTCTCGTCAATAATTATTTTTACAATATAAATAATTCGAATAATAAAATAATCAAGTTCCATATTTTTTGCTGAAAAAAACTATTTCTTAGATATACAAAAAAAAATAAAATAAATAAAATAAAACTTCAAATATTCCCAAGAACTTAAATAAATAGTTTCGAGTAGTTTTTCAAATTTGAAAGCAGTGCAATTGTCTGACTGCTGTTAAGGTAATAAAATCTTCAATCTCAAATTATAACTATTTTTACGCATGAAATACGTAAAAATAATTGAGTCTTCAAAACATAACCCTCGTATTTTTTTCATATTTAAAACGGAAGTTACATATATAACAACGGCGTTTTAAAACAAAACATAATAAAATATATAATTTAAACAATGACAATTTTCATAGTCTTACACTCGTGATCTTGGCTCCTCTTTTAAATTTAGTTTCTATGTTATGTTAACGTCAATGAAAAATTTGTCAAATAACAATTTAAGGACACTACATGAAAAATAGAATTTTTACAGTGTTTTTTTTAAGTCATTTACAGCGTTTTTTCAAAAAAATAAGCGCCATAAAAATGTACAACAACGCTTTTTAAAATAAATAAAAAAACGCTATAAAATAGGTAGATATATTATGCGCTTGTTATGCACATTTTACAGCACTTATTTAAAAAAACGTTGTAAAAGGTGCATTCAATATATGCATTATTATGCACCTTTTACAGCACTTATTGAAAATAGCGTTGTAAAAGGTGCACTCAATATATGCATTATTATGCACTTTTTACAGCGCTTATTAAAAAGAGCGTTGTAAATGGTACACTCAATATATGCATTATTTTGCACTTTTTACAACGCATTTTCAAAGAAGCGTTGTACAAAGTGCATTCAATATATGCATTATTATGCACCTTTTACAGCGCTTTTTTTAAAAAACGCTGTAAAAGGTGCATTCTTATTTTAGTTTTATTTAAAAATATTGTAAATGAAATTTTTAAAAAGCGCTTTTTGGTTTTTTATGGCATTTTTTTACAAAGCGTTGTCTTTTTAATTTTTTTTCAAAATCATTTTCATCCAGAATCAGTTCACACAATCATTTAATAATCAATACACAACAACATAACTATATAACTTAATTTTATAACTTTACACAACAACAAAACTATATTCATATACATATTCAGATATTGACAACAACCAATATTCATATAACTACATATTCACAACTTTTCAAATGTATTCATATACATATAACTATCAGAACTACACATAACAGAACTACCTTATATTCAGATCCTTTGTAGCATGCTATTTCCCAGCAAATCAAATAATTTTCATTTCAATCACATACTAACACCAGTCTTCCTTTAATTCAATTAGATCTCTCTTAGAGTATGTTGGACTGCAATTGTCAAAGTACTGTGCAATATAAAAATTGAACATAAATAAGTTAGAATCAAATATATACATAATTTATATATGAAAATCAAATAATGAAAATACCGTACCATTTCTAGAATAATAGTTTGATTCCTATCAACAATCTCCTTCATGAATCGCAATATATAGTACCCACAGTCAATGTTGTTAGTTTGACGAGGACACTATAAAATAAAACATATAAGTCAATAAAATATTTGTGCATTGATTGTAAATGAAATTTTTAAAGGCATATATTTCAAACCTTTATTGGAATACATGTGATGTTATTTGACTTTTGCTTCTACACTGTAGCACCTCTTTGAGCTCGAAAAACATGTAAAGCAATATCGAATAAATAAATGTGATTATTATAACATTATCAGACACATTATTTGTATATATATATATATATATATATATATGTAAGTAATAAATGAATATTACTTACTTGTCGAACATAGTCTTTATATCGGAGTGATTGTTGTAATTGTCGTGCAATGGATCTAAATAGTATATAACTTCAGATGTCATATTGATTGCAAATAGCACCCAATGTGCCCTACAACACCAAAATTTGGTTCAATTTTATTTACACAACTAATAAATTAAGATCTCATAAATTAAAAAAGATATAAATAAATAATATATAATTACATACCCTGAATTATATAGTGCAAGGAACAACTTATCTTTCTCTATATTTCCTAATAGGATATCTACAATGTATTTCTTTACATTCACTAGATCGAGTTTACTCATCGAAAGCTTATACGGAGACAAGAATGAAAATCTATTTGACAATCTGTGCATGCACACCAACTTCTCATACAAAAACCTTCAATAAAAATTTCAAATTAGATTAATTACCAATAAATGCAACTAAAAGTAATTTTTACCTAATGTATAAGCTGTGACAATAGCACTCAACTCCTTATGATTGAGAAGTTCGTATATGTGCTCATTTTCAGGTAGTTCTTCATACTCGTCTTCGAATATAGATTTATCCATGCTTATAATGCGTGAATCATTGTTGCTGCCCATATTCCTTTTTACTTGTATCTCAAGACACGACCCATATTTAGCAAGTCATGGCTGACTTATTTTAGGAACAGCAGCAACTGATTTTCCCTGATCCAGTTTTTTAGCAGCAGCTTTATTACCCTCCGGCTTTTGAAGTTTGTCAGCTTTATTACCCTCCAATTTTTGAAGTTTGTCGGCTTTATTTTTACCATGAACATCTAGTTGTGGTGTGGCAGTTGGTTTATTCTGGCAGCTAGTTTGCTGAGCGGGTGGTTTATTGGATTGAATTTG
This sequence comes from Cicer judaicum, assembly GCA_037974835.1. Lineage (NCBI taxonomy): Eukaryota > Viridiplantae > Streptophyta > Magnoliopsida > Fabales > Fabaceae > Cicer > Cicer judaicum. The sequence continues at coordinate 2,875,562 of JBBPBS010000207.1, forward strand.
AAAAAATGAGGTTAAATGTTAGTTTATTGAATCTAAAAAAATGACAAACCTTTCCGGCAATGTAACTGACTCATTTATGGGAATCTTTTTATCATTCCCTATAGGCTTTGTCTGAATCTAAATAAATGTGAAATTAAAGTTAACAGCGGAAAAAAGCAGCAATTAAATATAATCCTCCAATTAAATATACATATCAATTAAACATACATTTCAATTAATTAAACATACCTTATCAAGGGCAACAAGATGTGTGGGCCATGCCACATAACTACCAACTGCTTCGCCCAAAAACTTCATATCTGCATCGTTGTCCGGTATAGGCAACCGTGCATTTGGTTCCAAAGCAATAACAGGTGATACTTTGACATGGCTCGCAGGGATCGCTGTGTTGTGCAATACTTCTCCCAAAGTATTCAATATCATTTTTAAAATACAATATTAAAAAATATTAAAGTGATAATATACTTACAAAAAGTTCTATTACTTTTTGAACATTTTCGTTATCAACCACTCCATCCTTATTTACACGAGCTTCCTTCCACAAGATACGACGACCCAACGATTAATCAGATTGGGTGTCTTGCAGCTATTCTTTAAGATAATAAACAAAATATTAGTTAGAAACTATAGTTTATAATATAATGTACCACATTATATAAAAGTGATGTTTAGTTACTTACAAGTTTTTGCTCTAGACATGTGTATCCCGTACGTGATTTTTTATATGGATGCGTCGGATTTTTTGTCCTATCGTGATTTGCTTTACTTATATTCTATATAAAAAAAAATAACAATCGTGTAAAAATTTAAAATACGCTATGAATATAAATAATAAAACACAAATGCTAATAAATTAATCACTTACCACAAACGTGGGGTCCGAATGTTTTGTTACAAATGCGCTCCATTCGTCATTTGATATATAACGTTTATATATTTTTGGAGCTTTAGCATTCGTATTTCCTTCACGATCTTTTAGATAGAAATTTGAGAGGTGAGATCCAAAACCCCGATGTATTTTCCCGACAACTCTCAACACGTAATTCTTTCTCACCTCGTCAACAACAAAAGCAATCTGCAAATGAAATAAAGATATAGTTTGAGTAAAGTATTTCAATGGAAAAAATTATAAATGACAAAAAAGTGGATCAAAAAAGTTACTTCTATATCATTCCACAATATATCTTTCGCATCCTTCAACGTCTTATCTCTCCAATCGTCAACTGTGATGGGGATATTCTGACGAACAACAGTCCCAATGTAACTTACAAACATGGAGCTGTTGAGGTCAATTGGTTGACCACTATCATTCCATCCAAACTAATAAACTCATATAGTAAGTACATGCTTTCAAAAAAGATAAAAATAAACAGCAAACAAAGTATACTATACCTCAAATTTTATGCCACTGCTCCTTGCTTTTATGACATTTTGCATGACGGTTGCACCACGTTTGACTTCATTTTCGTAAGTCTTAGTGTTGACAACATCCTCATTTTGACAATCTAAATCCTTGTTGGTATCCATTTATCAACAAGTTCAACATGCAGTTCAATATAACTTCAATAAGTTAAACATACAGTAGTACTCTAAGTACGTATCAGTATAAGTTTGACATGCATTTTAGTGACAACAAAAAATTAATAACATCAATACCTAAATAGTGAGAAGAAATACGTAGGGTTCGTAGGAGAAGGAACACGTAGGGTTCGTAGGAGAAATGGGCAGAAATACAGTTCGCAGAAACTGAAGTATGGTTTGTAGAAATACGTAATGAGAGTTATGTATTTCAATGAGAAGGGATGGTTCTTAATGGGAGAGATGATCGTGGAAATATGGTTCGCAATGAGAGAGGTGATCGTGGAAATATGGTTCGCAATGGGAGAGATGATAGGGTTCGCAATGAGAAGAACGATGAAGAGGAGGATGACACTATTGTAGTGAAGTTTATGTAATGAAGAAGAAACTGAAGCAGTTTACTGTTATATATAAAACCCTATTACAACGCATTTTTAGAAGCCTTTTACAGTGCTTGTTGGAAAAGCGCTCTAAAAGACCTCCATATTTTATTTTTAAAAGCCTTTTTACAGCACTTGTGGGAAAAGCGATGTAAAAGACCTATTTATTTTCTTATGCTATATGGTTGTTTTTTTAAAAGTCTTTTACAGCGCTTGTTGGAAAAGCGCTCTAAAAGACCTCCTTATTTTATTTTTAGAAACCTTTTTACAGCGCTTGTGGAAAAAGCGTTGTAAAAGACATGTTTGTTTTCTTATGTTATATGGTTGTTTTTTTAAAAGCCTTTTACAGCGCTTGTTGGATAAGCGCTCTAAAAGACCTCCTTATTTTATTTTTAAAAGCCTTTTTACAACGCTTGTGGGAAAAGCGCTCTAAAAGACCCTTTTAACTTGGTATAAAATAAAGCTTTGTGACCTCCTTATTTTATTTTAAAAGCTTTTATAGAGTTGTAAAATTACAAGTTTATATTCAGTCCAGTTCAAGTAAAATACCTATATTAGGATTTTTTTTTCCTTCCAAATAATTAGTTAAATATATGTATATATATATATATATATGCTAAGTTACATGCTAAATTAGTTAATACCTATATTTGGATTAATCCATCGTTTCAAGATGAATTCCCAGTACTAAAATAAAGCTTTTTCAAGTTCAATATAAGCAGAAAATCAGTTACATCAGGTCAAACATACATTAAATTACATGAATTTAGTATAAAACACTAAGATCAAGCTAAATTTAAGCAAAAAATAAATATAAGCAGAAAATCAAATACAATTCAAGCTAAATACTAAAATGCTCAAATCTGGAAGATCAAACAATTAAGTTACGTGAACTCAGTTCAGATTACATGGCATATATAAAACAATTAAACATATACGTTAAGATGCCCTTCTTCTTTTCCTGGTGGGATTCATATTTATTTGTCCATTAACAATATGAAACGATGGATTAATCCAAATTTCCTCATCATGATCACCTCTAAGATATAAACCATCTTCAATTGAATCAATTTCATATGGTTGTGATGTTGCAAATAAAATATTATTACCAACATTTTCATCATTATTTTTATCATCACTTATTTTATTTGTCGATAGGACAACAAACCATTTATCATCAGCAGGATCAGTCACATAAAACACTTGTTGAGCTTGCGATGCTAAAATAAAAGGCTCGTCTTTATATCCCACCCTATTAAAATCGACAAGCAAGAACCATGACTCATCAATCAGAACGCCATTATTATTATCGACCCACTTGCAACCAAATATAGGAACACGAAACATTGTGTAGTTTAACTCCCATATGCGCTTGATAACTCCAAAATAAGATGGACTTCATATATTGGTTTTTTGTCTTTTGCACTTGAGACATGCATCGCTTCAGCTACGAGAGTGACTCTACTATTTTGCATAGTGGTCTGGTCATCTTGTTCTTTGGTATAAAATGTGTAGTCGTTAATTACATTATCAATGTAAGAAAAGACATGTAAACTCAGACCATTTGCTAGCCACCTCAATCTTTGTAAAATTAATCTGAGGTCTATATCAAACTTTGACTTTATATGATTATTTAACCATGTTATAAAACTTCGATTAAGCTCTCGAGTTATCCAATTTTGATTCCTATTCATGTTCAAACTAGATAACTAATCGATGTGTATTGTAACATACAGTTGAACCTCATCATCATTGTGCAGAACATACAATTGTGTTTGCTCCCATTTTGTCCTTGATATAGTCATTAGTCTCCTTCCAATTATCCCTTCTCCTGATATTCTTTCCGAATGACGAGACATGGGAAGCCCTAAGGATTCAACATTGGACAGATATTACGTACAAAATTCATAATCTTTTTCGACAATTTACTGTTCAGCAATATAACCTTCTGGTCGACTTCTACTTTTTACGTACCCTTTTAATATTTTCATATATCGTTCTATCGGATACATCCATCTTATTTAAGTTGGTCCACAAAGTTGTGTCTCTTTAACAAGATGAATAGTAAGGTGAACCATTATATCAAAAAACGAGGGTGGGAAATACATTTCAAGCTCACACAAAGTAACAACAATTTCCCTCTGCAATGTCTGTAAATTTTTAGGATCGATCACTTTACTACAAATTTCCTTGAAGAAGAAACATAATCTAGTTATGGCTCGTCGAACTTTTTTAGGTAAAATGGAACGTATACCTATTGGTAGCAAATGCTCCATTAGAGTATGACAATCATGGGTCTTCAAACCTTTTAACGTGAGATCTTTCATACAAACTAAATTTTTAATGTTTGAAGAGTATCCTTCTAGAACTTTAACTTCGTGTAGAAATTTACATAAAACAATTTTTTCCTTTTTAGATAGAGTATGAGCGGCTGAACGTAGATATGTGCGATTTCCTTTCTTTACGGGACCCAATTCATTTCTTATTCCCATATCGACCAAATCCAATCTTGCATCGATGTCATCTTTAGACTTTCCTGGAACATTGGGTAACGTTTCCAATAACACTATCAAAATCATTTTTTTAATATGCATCACATCAAGGAAATGTCTTATATACAATGACTTTCAATATGGCAATTCAAAGAAAATTGACTTTTTCTTCCACCTAGTTTTGACCAGTTCTCCCGCAAAAGGTTTGCCAAATTTATTGGTCAAACATTGTACTTTTTCAAGTATTTGATATCTAGTCGGTGCTAAAGGAGCTTTACCTTCCTTTGATTTTCCATTGAATGCATTTCTCCACCCACGATACTGATGACTATAATGTAAAAATCTACGATGTCCAAGAAATACATTTTTCTTACAATGTTTCAACTGCATCCAATTTGTACTCTCTTCACATATAGGACATGCACACTAACCTTTAATGCTATATCCTGATAAATTACCATATGCTGGAAAATCATTAATTGTGTCGAACAACATAGCCCTCAAATTGAAACATTTTTTCTTATATCCATCATTCGTCTGTTTTTGGTTACCAGAAGGAATTCATTAATAGTGAGTGGTTAAAAATTTGTTGGTATACACGTTCTTATCATATCACCTTACACTTTCAGGAAAAGCTTATAATTATGATTGGATTATTAACAGTGGGAATATTAGTTTCAAAGAGATAGTTTAGGCTATTACATAAGTTTTCGTGTATATTGTGTATGTTTTGGTTCTGAATACACTTGAATTGATTAGTAATGAAACAAGTGTCAAACACAAAAAACTTGCTTGTTTTTAGAGTAATATCACAGTTTACTTATTTTGATATTTTATTGAGACTTTTGGATTTATTGAGATTTTTGGATTTAACCATGTTAGTCATACATCATATAAATTGTGATATTGTTGTTTAGTTGAAGTAAGTAATTAAAGCACGTATTAGAACTTTTTTGTTTAGTTTGATATTACCCACGGATATGCCATAGGAAACGTTACCGATGAAACATTCGTAAGTAACATTAATTTTCTATAATTTGACGTTACCCATGATATGTTTGTGGGTAACTTACCCATAACATTCCCTTAGATAAATTACCCATGGAAACCTTACAAGTAAATGTAACCTATGAATTTTCCGTAGGTAATATAATTCCTACGAGCAATTTACCTACAGACCCGTGTCCGTAGCTAACCCGTGAGTAATTATTCATTACCCACGGCTATACAGTAAGTAAAGTCAAAATATGTCGTAGATAATGACAGTTTTTCTTATAGTGAATTAGTTTGTCAAACAAAAGTATGTAAATATATAAATAAATAAAAATAAAAATTATTTTAATTATCTGATATTGTCTCGTAATAAGTCTTTAAACAAAATATAATTTGGACAAGCAGCGCTAAGTCATGAAAAAAATAAAATATGTGTTAGGAGAAGATAGTTGGGGAGGGATCAGATACGTGAGAAATGATATATATGAAATGAGAGATAGATGAAAATGCATGAAAGAAAAGAGAAATTAATTCATAAATATCTCGTGTGATATAGAAATATTTTCTTCTGCTAAACATACATTAAAAGATTTAATAAAATTCATTTTAGAATACAATCCTTTAAAATCCAAAAATAATTTAATACCATGAGACTTTGTATAGATTTAACTCTCTTTATTGAATACTGTTAAATTTTTATATTTTATTTAAAAAAATCAAAATAATCATAATGGAATACTATAAGCCTTATTTTAATCAAAATAATTATAATTGAATATTATAAGTCTTATTTTAAACAAGCGTCCAATCAGACATTATGTTTTATGTTTTGTGTGTTTGCTATTTTTGCATTATATTGTACAGGATGTTTTATATTTTGTGTGTTTGCTATTTTTATTATAAGACACTTTTGTGTGTTTGCTATTTTTATGTATATTCGTATCACTACGCGAAAAATAGAATTTTACAGTGTGTTTTTTTTACCAATTTACAGCTCTTTTTTTTAAATAAAAAAAAAACGTTGTAGAATCGAGCGCTGTAATAGATACAACAACGCTTTTTTAAAACCAAAAAGTGTTGTAAAACATATAGTATATTGCGCGCTTGTTATGCGCATTTTACATCGCTTTTTCAAAAAAGCGCTGTAAAAGATGCTTTTTTTATAAAAAAAAAAGTTGTAAATTAAATTTTTAAAAAGCGCTTTTTAGTTTTTTATGGCATTTTTTTAGAAAGCGCTGTCTTTTAATCGTTTTTCCAAAATTATTTTCATCCAGAATCAGTTCACACAACAACAAAACATATTCAAATACATATTCAAAATCAGTTCACACAAACAGTACACAAAAACAGAACTATATAACTTTACTTTATATATTAATTTACAACAGAACATTCAGATACATATATATAACTTAATTAACAACATATATATTGGACAAATATTGTACAACAACACATATTCATATACATGTCCATATATTGTGTCCTATTCATATACATATAACTAACAGAATACATAGAATATAATGCTACCATAGAATATTCAGATCCCTTACAGCATATTATTTCCCAGAAAATCACATAATTTTTATTTCAAGCACATACTGACACCAGTCTTCCTTTAATTCCATTAGATCTTCTCAGAGTATGATGGACTGAAATTGTCAAAGTACTGCAATATAAAAATTGAACATATTAAATTAGTATCAAATATATAGATAATTTATACATGAAAATCATATAATGAAAATACTGTACCATTTTTGGGATAATAGTTTGATTCTTGTCAACAATCTCCTTCATGAATCGCAATCGTAGTACCCACAGTCGATGTTGTTAGTTTGACGAAGGCACTATAAAATAAAACATGTGATGTTATTTGTGCATTGATCATAAAGGCATATATTTGTAAATGAAAATTTAAAGGCATATATTTCAAACCTTTATTAGGATCCATGTGACGTTATTAGACTTTTGTTTCGACACTGTAGCACCTCTTTGAGATCGTAAAACTTGTAAAGCACTATCAAATGAATAAATGTGATTATTATAGCATTAACAAACACATTATTTATATATATATGTAAGAAATAAATAAATATTACTTACTTGTCGAACATAGTCTTTATATCGGAGTGATTGTTGTAATTTTCATGCAAGGGATCCAAATAGTATATAATTTCAGAGGTCGCATTGATTGCAAATAGAACCCAATGTGCCCTACAACAACAAAAATTTGGTTGGCAAATTTGTTTACACAACTAATAAATTAAGATCTCCTAAATTAAAAACAGTTATAAATAAATAATATATAATTACGTACCCTAAATTATATGGTGCAAAGAACAATTTATCCTTCTCTATATTTCCTAATATCATATCTACAATGTAATTCTTTACATTTACTGATCGATTTTGCACATCGAAAGCTTATGCGGAGACAAGAATGAGTATTTATTTGCCAATCGGCGCGTGCACACAACCTTCTCATACAAAAACCTTCAATGAAAATTTCAAACTAGATTAATTACTAATAAATTTAATTAATTACCAATAAATGCAATTAAAAGTATTTTTTTACCTTATGTACAAGTTAATGACAGTAGCACTCAGCTCCTTATGGTTGAGAAGTTCGTATATGTGCTCCTTTTCGAGAAATTCTTCATACTCATCTCCGAATATAGCTTTATTCATTGTTTTGTTAAGACACGCCCCATATTTAGCAAGACATGCCTGACTTATTTTAGGAACAATAGCGACCGATTGTCCCCGATCCAGTTTTCTAGCTACAACTTTGGCAGCTTTATTACCCTCCAACTTTTGTAGTTTGCCAGCTCTATTACCCTCCAATTTTTTAGGTTTGCCGGCTTTTTTTTGTTGTACGGTTCATTTATTTGATTGGATCTGAATAAATGAGGTTAAATGATAGTTTATTGAATCTGAAAAAATGACAAACCTTAGGGAATAAATGTGACAAACCTTTTCGGGAGATGTAATTCATTCGTTTATGGGAATCTTTTTATCATTCCCTTTAGACTTTTTTAGCACCTAAATATAAATGTGAAATTAAAGTTAGGAGCGGAAAAAAATCAGAAATTAAATATACATATCAATTAAATAAATATTTCAATTAATTAAATATACCTTATCGAGGGCAACAAGATGTGTGGGCCATGCCATGTAACTACCAATTGTTTCGCCCAAAAACTGCATATCTCCATCGTTGTCCGGTATCGGTAACGGTGCAGTTGGTTCCAAAGCAATAATTGGCGATACTTTGACATGGCCCGCAGGGATCGGTGTGTTGTGCAATACTTCTCCCGAAGTATTGTACAATTTTCCCTTTCCGACCTTTTGATGAGTAGGGGAGGATAAGTATAGCACGCATGGAGTGACACCCTAAATCAACGGTTAAAACATAAGTATGGTTAATATATAAGTATATTTAATACATAAGTAGTTACATAAGTAAGTAATTAATTACCTCGGGAAAATTTTTGAGACCGATGTTGCAACTCGCATTTTCACTCTCCATTTGTTTTTCATGTTGGAGTTTATCCGGGAGTTGCTTTTCTTTGTTCATCTTCACCAAAAGTGCCACTTGCTCTATAAGGAGTTTGAGCTTCTCTAATACTTCCTCATTGAAAGGATTTTAGCGCTTTTTCAAATAAGCGTTGTAAAAGGCCTCCTTGTTTTACTATGTTGTATGAATGTTTTTTTAAAAGCCTTTTAAAGCGCTTTTTCAAATAAGCGCTGTAAAAGGCCTCCTTGTTTTAGTTTTATATTTAAGACTCTTTTTCAGTTCAGTTCAGTTCATATAAATTACTAATTTATATTCAGTTCAGTTCATGTAAATTACTAGTTTAAATTAAATTACATGAACTTAGTATAAAACACTCAAATCAAGATAAATATAATCAGAAAATCAAATACATGGCTGCTAATTATATAAAAGAAATGTTCAAACAATTAAATTTACATTAAAACTGTTCAGATTACATGGCTTATATAAAATAATTAAACATGTACATTACGATGCCCTTCTTCTTTTCCTGGTGGGATTCACATTTGTTTGTCCATTTACAATACAAAACGATGGATTAATCCAAATTCCCTCATCATGATCATCTCTAAGATATAAACCATCATCAGTTGAATCAATTTCATGTGGTTGTTTTGATGTTGCAAATAAAAGATCATTACCAACATCTTCATCATTATTGTTATCATCACTTATTTTATTGGTCGATAGGACAACAGACCATTTATCATCAGAAGGATCAGTGACATAAAACACTTGTTGAGCTTGCGATGCTAAAATAAAAGGCTCGTCTTTGTATCCCACCCTATTAAAATCGACAAGCAAGAACCCTGACTCATCAATCCGAACGTCATTATTATTATCGACCCACTTCCAACCAAATATAAGAACACGAAACATTGTGTAGTCTAACTCCCATATGCGCTCGATAACCCCAAAATATGATAGATTTGCATATATTGGGTTTTTTTCTTTTGCACTTGAGACATGCATCGCTTCAGCTACGAGAGTAACTCCGCTATTTTGCACAGTGGTCTGATCATCTTGTTCTATGGTATAAAATGTGTAGTCGTTAATAACATAACCAATGTAAGAAAAAAAAATGTGAGCTCGGACCATTTGCTAGCCACCTCAATCTCTGTGAAATTGATCTGGGGTCTATATGAAACTTCGACTTTATGTGATTTTTTAACCATGTTATAAAACTTCAATTGTGCTCTCAAGTTATCCAATTTTGATTCTTATTCATGTTCAAACGAGATAATTGATCCATGTGTATTGTAACCTACGGTTGAACCTCGTTATCATTGTGCAGAACATACAATTGTGCCTGCTTCCATTCTGTCCTTGATATAGTCATTAGTCTCCTTCCAATTATCCCTTCTCCTAATATTCTTCCCGAATGACAAGACATGGGAAGCCCTATGGATTCAACATTGGACAAAAATTCAGTACAAAATTCAGCAGCCTCTTCAACAATGTACCGTTCAGCAATACAACTTTCTGGTCGACTTCTACTTTTTTCGTACCCTTTTAACATTTTCATATATCGTTCTATCGGATACATCCATCTCATATAAGATGGCCCACAAAGTTGTGTCTCCTTAACTAGATGAACAGTAAGGTGAACCATTATATCAAAAAACGAGGGTGGGAAATACATTTCAAGCTCACACAAAGTAACAACAATTTCCCTCTACAATATCGATAATTTCTGAGGGTCGATCACTTTACTACAAATTTCCCTGAAGAAGAAACATAATCTAGTTAAGGCTCGTTGAACTTTTTTAGGTAAAATGGAACGTATACCTATAGGTAGCAAATGCTCCATTAGAATATGACAATCATGGGTCTTCAAACCTTTTAACTTGCGGTCTTTCATACAAACCAAATTTTTAATGTTTGAAGAGTATCCTTCTGGAACTTTAACTTCGTGTAGAAATTTACATAAAACAATTTTTTCCTTTCTAGATAGAGTATGAGTGGCTGGAGGTAGATATGTGTGATTTCCTTTCTTTACAGGACCCAATTCATTTCTTATTCCCATATCGACCAAGTCCAATCTTGCATTGATGCCATCTTTAGACTTTCCTAGAACATTGAGTAACGTACCAATAACACTATCAAATACATTTTTTTCAATATGCATCACATCAAGGAAATATCTTATATACAATGACTTCCAATATGGAAATTCAAAGAAAATTGACTTTTTCTTCCACCCAGTTTTGACCAGCTCTCCCGGAAAAGGTTTGCCAAATTTATTGGTCAAACCTTGTACTTTTTCAAGTATTTGATATCCAGTCAGTGGTAAAGGAGCTTTACCTTCCTTTTATTTTCCATTGAATGCATTTCTCCATCCATGATACTGTTGACTATAATGTAAAAATCTACGATGTCCAAGAAACACATTCTTCTTACAATGTTTCAACTGCATCCAATTTGTACTCTCTTCACATATATGACATGCACACTAACCTTTAATGCTATATCCTGATAAATTACCATATGCTGGAAAATCATTAATTATGCAGTACAACATAGCCCTCAAATTGAAACATTCTTTCTTATACCCACCATAAACTTCCACACCTATCTCCCACATAATTTTTAAATCTTCAATTAAAGGAGTCAAGTATATGTCGATATCATTCCCCGGTTATTTGGGTCCAGAAATTAACAGAGACAACATCATTAACTTACGCTTCATACATAACCATGGAGGTAGGTTATAAATCAAAAAAATCACAGGCCACGTGCTGTGTGAGATGCTTTGAAGACCATGTGGATTCATTCCATCAGTAGAGAGTGCAAGTCTTAGATTTCTTAACTCTATCCCGAATTCATGATACTCGTGATCAATTTTTGCCCATTGTGGGGAATCTACAGGGAGTCAAAACATTCCATCTCTAATTCTTTCATCTGCATGCCATGTCAGGTGTTTTGAATCTTCTTTACTGCGATACATGCGCCTAAATCTTGGTATTATAGGAAAGTACCACACGAATTTTGTTGGAGTAGATTATTTCTTCTTATATCGAGAGACATTGCATTTCGAATACGCCTTAAGTAATTCATGTTCGTTTCAAAATAAAATGCAATCGTTAGGACACGCATGAATCCTTTCGTAACTCATGCCAATAGAGCACAGAATTCGTTTAGCCTCGTAGCTTCGACTGGGAAGTTCATTATCATCTGGCAACATATCTTTTAAGAGTGTTAATAATTCTGTGAACCTTTTATCAGACCATCCATTACTCGCTTTTAAGTTGTACAACTTTAATATCGCTGACAATCTTATGAATTTAGTACAACCATTATATAATGGTTTCTCTGCATCACTCAACAAACACTCAAACATTTTAGGACAATCTCGAAGATCTTCTTCAACTGCTTTTGCAATCTCCTCAACTCAGTCTAGCTCATATGTATCTGTATTGAAGTCAGTTGAAGCATATGTCGAACCATTCTCAAAATTATTGTTTTCTTTTTTTTTCTCACCATGTCTTATCCAACATGTGTAGCTTTGATCAATTCCATTACATAATAAATATCTTCCAATTCATCTTCTGTAATGCGTTTTCCAAAACAACATTTTAAACAAGGACAAACGACTCTATTTGGATCTTTTGCATTCTTTACGGCAAACTCAACAAACTCCTTCACTCCATTTTCATACTCTTTTGACAATCGATTGACAGACATCCATTTCCGATCCATATTATATGACCTATATAAATGCAGTTACAAAAATAATAAGCTACTGAACATATCAACAAATTTCAAAAATAAACCAATATCGACATATCTAATATCAACATATCTAATAACAATTTCAAAACAGAATAAATCAACAAATTTGAAAGAAAAAAAAAAAGATGTAATATATAACAGTTTATTAGTTTTTAATTATTAAAAAACTAAAGATTTTTTGACAAAAACAAATTAATAAATACCTGAGACAACGTAGATGACCGCACAATACGTAGAGGATACGAGGGTTCCCAGAGTAGAAGTGATAAGGGTTCGTAAATTTGTTTTAAATTTTTTTTTCTATTTATTTAAAAGTAAATAATTTTTATTTAAAGTAAATGTTTTACAGCGCTTGTGAAAAAAAAGCGCTGTAATAGATAATTTAATTATTTGAAAGCACATGTCTTTTACAGAGCTTGTGAAAAAAGCGCTATAATAGGTAATTAAATTATTTGAAAGCGCGTGTCTTTTACAACACTTGTGAAAAAAGCGTTGTAAAACAATACGTGAGTGCGCTTCAGTTTACAGCGCTTTTATACAAGCGTAGTAAAAGCCTTATAAACATTATGCGCAAATGCTATATGACCCTGCAACAGCGCTTTTTTCACAGCGCTTGTCATAAAAGCGTTGTGATAGGATCCGTTTATTTTTAAAATATATTTACAACAGCGCTTCTATTTAGTAAGCGCTGTAAAAAAAGCGCTATTAAATGATATTTTTCGTGTAGTGTATGTATAATGTATTTATATTTTGTGTGTTTGTAAGTTTCTTTGAACGATTTTAATTACAAATATATAATGTATTTATATATTATAGATGTTTTAATACATTTACTAATAAAATTTATGGTTTTTTGTAAACATATACGCATAATAAAACTGTAATATGGTAAAATATTATTTATGCAACAAACTCTAACATGTCACGTAACACTTTATATATAATATTTTATTTTGGTCTTATTATAAATGTTTTTTCAAGTTGTTTAATTAATAAATAATTAGATTCATTTTTTAACATTGAAATAAATTAAATTGACGAAAAATCTTATAAATAATGTTTAATAAGTACATTAACAAATCATTTAAAATAAATATATATTGCAAATATAATATTTAATATGCAAAATAAAGAGTTACGAAATTTGATATTATTACGAAACAATTCTCTTTTAATGTGAAATTCTCCT
>JBBPBS010000207.1:2889789-2903492 GCA_037974835.1 Cicer judaicum
TTATAAAAAAAAATAAAAAAGTTATAAGAATAAATTTGTCATTTTATCATACTTTAAATTATATTATTTAATTATATATTAATAAATTAATTTTATTAAGTTTATCATCATATCAAATACATAACATGATAACCTTTATCATATTCATATTATATCATTATCACATCTCTATATCTCCATATATTTTGTGTCTACTGTGTCATGTCAATCAAACATAGAGATCAAAATTAAATCAAACATAGAGATAAAAATTAAAATAAAACTTTAATAATTAAAAATTAAAAATTAATCAATAAACACGTAGCCTATTAAAACACATTACATTGGTAAATATTATATTGTTAAACAATTGAAAATTAAGTTATACTTATACAGTTATTTTTTATTATAAATAAATAAATTTTTAAAATTTTTTAATATTCTAATGAAATATATGTTACATGGAAATCAATAACTAGAATTCCATGAAGCATCGATAATATGGATAAAATTTAAAATGAAGTCAATGAATTCATCACATAAAGATAGATTAAAATTTTTGAGAGGGTTCGATATGACGGTGTCAATGAACTCATAGCCTAGAAGATAAATTAGAAATTTTGAGAGAGTTTGATAGGATGTTATGACATAAGTCATTAGTTAATTGTGTATAAATAAATTACAATTTTTTAAATATATAAAATTATTTCATAAATTATTTACATTTTTATGATAGTGAGTTAGTATTGTGATGCACAAATAAATCACCATTTTTGTGATAGTAAATCATTATTAAATTGTGATGGACAAATAAATTACAATTTTGACAAATCACCATTTTTGTGATAATAAATCATTCTTAAATTGTGATGAATAAAGAAATCACAATTCTAACAAACATATAAAATTATTTCATAAATTATTTATATTTTTTTAGCATTTTTTATTTATTAATAAAATATATATATATATATATATATATGAATTTTATTTTAAAAGAAAAAAAGCTAAATAAATTATAAATACAAATTTGTGAGATAATATCAAACACATGACATAGTAACTATTTATCCTTTATACACGGAGCCTAAAAAACAGATTCTGTTTGGGTACGTCAATAGTATATTGTTATTTGGTCAAGTTAAATTGTTAGGTTAGGTTAATATTTCCCTCAAAAATAGGTTTTGACTTTACCATTCATCCATAAATAAAACCGCAACCCTATCAAACAAAATACACACATAATCATCAAAGATATATTTCACGTAAGGTACACACATTTAATCTATTATAGTTGAACATTCAATTTGTAATTGTTACTTTATACTACATTAATTATTGTTATATTGAAATATAAGTCTTATGAAAATTTCAATTCTATGTAGAGAAAACTATGTTAGTAATAAAGAAAGTGAATTTAAACGAAGAGCTAGACTCCATAAGTCAATTACCGGATAATCTCTTGAGTCGCATAATATCTTCTCTTTCGATTAATGAAGCCGCAAGAACAAGCATTCTATCAAAGAGATGGATACATTTGTGGAAAAATGTATTTCATCTTGATTTTGATTGGGCAAAAATGATAAAATTCATACCAAAATATCATCACCATCATTTATGTAATGAATTTTTTATTTCCATACTTGTCGCCGAAGAACATGCTAAAAAATATGGTGAAATGGTTAACACTATATTGGATGGACATGTTGGTGATGATTTGATTAGTTGTTGTTTCAGACATTTTCATCGTAATGTTTACAATGGAGATTTGAAAACTTGGGTTGAATTTACTGTGGAGAGAAAAAATTTAAGTTTTTTGAGTTTGGAGTATAAGCCTCCGATGGATACAAAGACCATTGTGATGCCTAAATTTAAACCTAAGATATTTTCAAATTTGTGTTCACTTGAGTTGACTAATTATGAACTTGAAGATTCGATTTTATCTGCATTTGAAAGTTGCAAAAAATTAAAAAATTTAAAATTGAAGGATATTTCTATGGTGGATAGTATCATCAATGGTATTTTGGAAAATTGTTTTGGTTTAGAGAAGTTTTGTCTCATTAAGTCATATGGTTTCCATAGCCTCAAAATTGAAAACAAAAATCTTAAATATTTGGAGCTTTTGGGGTTGAATGTTAAAGAGATAGATATTAATGCTGAGGAGCTTCAAGTTTTGATGATTGATTCTCTAAGGTGCCCTCCAAAGGGTATTACAATTTATTCTGAGAACCTATTGAATTTTTCTTATGCTTGCAATCCAATTCCTGGAGTGATTGAGTCACGAGACATTCTGCCAACTCGTGATATTTTGGAAAATTGCAGTGACCTTTTGGTAAGTTATCTCCAATTCTATTATTTTCTTGTGGTTATAATTTGTGGTTTATGTCATATTATATAATATATATTCTCTCTATAAAATAAATTATAATAAAAAATTATAACTGAATAGTTGACATGTCTTATCTTAAATTAAGATAAGATGCATTAACTTTTCAGTTACAACTTTTGTTTATAATAATTTAAAGATTCATTTGCTTGTTAATCTAAATTAAACTTTAAACAAAGTATTGCATAAAAGGCTTAAAATTTGATTAAAGTGGCAAATTGCTATGAAACACACCACACTTAATTAATATAAGTCATAATTTAAAAAAATAAATTAATTGAATATAATTAATGTGATGTGTTGTGTCAATATCAAATACCAAAAATTGGTGCCACATATAATAATTAGGATTAATGAAACACATCACAACACATATAAGTTGGAGTAGTAGAATTAATATTATAGTCTTGTCAATGTAATTATGGATCCATTTTCTGCTGCTCTTAAACTTTTTAAAGGGTAACATATGAAAGAATTAAAGGTAATGTTGCCAAATAGGAAACAAAATAAGAGTAGGGGTATATTAAAAAGTATTTGTTTCACACTTTTTTGTTCTGTATTATTATAGTCACAACTAATAAAAGAAATAGAAAATATATATTTTTCAAAATAGAATCTTCCATTACTTGTATAATGGAGTTTATGGTAGTCAAAGAAATTTTTTAGTTGATGGAATCCAATATTTTTTATGTTTCTTGTAAATGTAATGCAATAGGAATTGATTCTAAAATGATAGAATTTGACAATGATTTTCCACAATACTGAGGATTGTGACACTGATTTAAAACCTTTGCAACGAAGGTTGCAAACTACAACTCAAAATTTTATTATTTTACTTTGATTAAATATTGCATAAAAATGAATAATTATTGTTTAATATTTGAATAATATTACTGTGTCTTGTTCATAAAGATTATAATTTATTTTTATTTACTTATAATATGTAGTTGTGCTAACTATCTCTTCAATGTAGGTAAATAAATCAGTCAACATTTTTCAAAATCTATTGACCTTGTCAATTGATTTGGATTTGAATAACACCAGAAATGCTTTGGTATTTTCTTACATACTAACAATGTGCTTCTATCTCAATACTCTTGAACTTACAATACCAGTATGTGACTATTAACCTTATCATACTTTAATCTTTAATGCAATATTAATTTTTTACTACAGATCAGAGAATGACATACTCTACATAGAATATGATGTTTGGAATGTAATTTCATTTTCTAGGTTAAGAAAGTTTCAGCTTCCACTGATACATCTGATGATCGTGCTCTTCCATTTTCTAAGTCAATGTTCTGGGAGAATCGACAAGTATCTCAATTTATCTGTAAGAAGTTAAAATTTGTTAAAGTGAAAGGATTTACTGGAAAAGAGCTAGAAGTAAGTTTTGTGCAACATTTGATTAAAAGAGTTCACATGATGAAAAAGTTGCATGTAATTTGTGATTCAACCATTATGGATGAAGCAAAAGATCTACAATCCCTACAAAGTGCTTCAGTTAATCTCTCCATCCTATTGGAGTCAGAATATCATCAAGAAGATCTAACGGACTATTTGTATTGTCGTTGATATGATGTAGACAGTTTTTAATTTTCTGATAAGCTGCAAGTTAATGGATGAGACCTAGGAAGAAAAGGGATTTCTAAATGAAATTTTGCATAATGCCATTATTGAATGTGGCATGAAGTTGGTTTCTTGTCTCTCAAGCTATGAAATACTCTTTTTTTTTCTTCTAATGTTTGTGAGATGAGAGTAATGTTACTTATCAATAATTCTGAACTATTTAAATGAGTTGCTGCTTATAATCTGTTTGCAAATTGTGTGAGTCAATGTGATGTGGTTTTTGTGTGGAATTTGAATTTTATTTTGAATTGGGGAAGAGTTATAGACATGGCACTGAAGGCAGTATGAATGGTAAATTGGACTTAATCTCTTGTAAGAGAATTTTGAAAATTTCTTATGAATTCCCTTTATATAGACTATAGGTAGATTGAGTTTGAAAGTAGTAGATTGAGTTTGAAAGTAATAATTTAAATATGATAAGATAATCAAATGCAAATATATGTTTCCTAGGCATCTTAATCCTAATGTTTAGTATTGAATTAAGATGATCAAATGTTAGTTCTTCTCTAACTAAATTTCAAGTTTGGTATGATTTTTCTGCATAATTATGCAGAAACTGTGTATATACTGATGTACATAAATTATTAAGGATTGATAACATGAATATAATAAAATAAATAGTTTTAAAATTTAAATATATTTTTTATTTTTACGAATATACAGTGTTTTTCTTTTCTCTTTATCAACATATTTTTTTCTATTTAGTCCTTGCAAATACATATTTTTTACTTTTGCTTTTTATTGTTTTGTTTTAGTCCTAACCAAACTTGCTCATATTCATTTTCATTAGAGGAACTAAAATCAAATGTGATACATATTATAAGGATCAATTTCATCATAAATAAATATTGCAAGTTCTATAATAAAACAATAAAGATAAAAATAGAAAATAATATAAATAGAAAGATTAAAAACAAAAAAGTAAGTTTACATAGTTAAAAGTAAAAATGATATATTTGTATACATAAACCCTTTAAATAAAACGAAAGGGGTAAAACCAAATCTTAAGTCTCGTAAGGTAATCTTTCCAACATACTTCACTTAAAGTTCAAACACAATATGAATGAATGAATGAATGATTCTAACACATGTATAAACTTGAATGAATGAATTATGCCCCTCCTTTTATACATTATTATTTACTAATAATAAATAGTCTGGCAGACAACTAGAACGGAATCTAGAATAAATTTCGAAAATGATGTAGAAGTGGTCCAAACTATTTACCAAAGTTTATATAGTTAAAAATAGTCTTGGATGCAAAAATAAGGCAAATTATGCACAAATTGAGGTAGGTATAATACAATTATACAACTCACAAACCATAAAAGATATTTGGATGAAACCTTCTCCCACATTATTGTATCAAAAAAATAAGATTAAATATCACATATTAGATCAAGAGGATAAGTCTAGCTCATATTTGACTTTATAAATGATAAATAAAAAACTAGTTCATATTTGACATTCAGTCTCAATTACCAAAACTAATAAAAATATCTTTACAATTTTTATTCTATTTTCAAACAAGATATTGATATGAGATTTTCTCCTGTAGCTTTTAAATCTTAAAACCTAGTTGCATACTAGAAACCAACCCAATTCCTGACTCAGATTGGACTATAACCAAATTTCTGACTTAACACTTAAATAAGTGGTTCATAAAGTTAAATATCAAATCTAATATAAAAGTGTCCTAAACCTTTCACCAATAGTCTCTATAGGTGAAAATAAACTTGTGTTGCATGTTGAGAAACCAGCCCAAATATTAGAACTCAAAATTGTCACATAGGTTCCAAATGAAGTGAATTAAAGCCTACAAAGGGGTATGATGAGGTCAATTTAAGCCTACAAAGGTTAAACTACTTCTGATTTGAGAACACTCAAACTAGAAAGAGTTATTGAATATTGGAACTTTTCTAATAGTTTTACATGAAAAAATAAGTCATCTTATCAAAAACCAAGTTAAAAGAGCATAACAAGATTGAGCAGAAAAAAATAAAAGACAAAATATTTTCATATGTTATTATTACAATTCTAAACTCTTTCTATAAGAAAAAAAATTACAATAATAATAACAGAATCATAAAATAAAAATAAACAAAATAATCTAAAATAAAAGATAATCAAGATTTTCCTTGATTCTTCAAGAGAGCATTTGACGATTAACTGCTTTTCATATATTGGAATCTCATATGGGACCATAACAACATGCTACTTAGTACTCCCTTCATTTCAAAATATAAGTATAAATTAGTCAAAGAAAAGTATAAATTAGTCAAAGATAATTGATGTATTTGGATGGAGTACTTTCCTACACCTGAAGGAAGTTACCATTAACAACAAGCCAAGCACAAAATGACTTCCAAAAAATAATAACAAAATAGTTCTATGATACCATACAGAACATAAATCACCAATGCATTGCTTCCATCCAATATAATTTTAAGCCTTTCTATCTCATTTTATATTGGTTATTCAAGTACGACACATAATTAGAAAGAAAACAAAATATTAACACTGCTGCATTAATCAATCAGATGCAGAAATCCAGATCTTATAATATTGAATAGAAGTTACAGTACTATAAATGAAAAATGAGGCTTCGTTCTGTATTATAATCAATATAAAGTTTGAAGTACTAACACAAAGGTGAACACCCAATGACAACAAGTAATAATTTAAAAAATAAAAGTGATTGAGTGAACTGCATGTCTCATTATCCTGCCAATGTAAACTATCAACACATGTCCGACACCAGACTCTTCTTTAATAATATAAATTGTCGTTGTTACATAGATAATAACCCTTTTCTTAACCTAAAAATACATGAATCATAACAGCATCTAGCTTTATCATGGAAGCAGTGGAATATAATAGTATCTGGTTTTATTGTGGAAGCAGTGTATTATTCGCCGTCTCAATGTTGCATATTGCTCACACTTCACCATCCCAAAGTTCTTCAACGGTCTTATAGGCACCATAGGTTTCATTAACAAAAAAGGTACCCTTAATTAGCCTATCCTGCATAAGTAAATTCCATGTGTTAATTCAGAGAATGAACCTTTATGTACATATGTTATTGGATTGACTCTGAAGTGAATAATGCAAATTAAACAATAAAGAAAAATCTCAACCATTGATTGATAAACAAAACAACAGAAGTTTTATTTGAAAATCAATTTGGGACAACAAAATTCGACAAGAGATATATCATATGTCACAGTGTATATGTCACAGTGTGTTAATCATCGACCGAACTTTATTGACCGCATGGTTAATGAGTCGTCCAATCTTGATATACTCATAAACGACTCTTTGAACTGTGTTGACAACATCGGTGAACTGCGATAATTACTTAAAAAGTTGTCAAATATTTTTGTCCCAAATTAATGTTTAAACAATTCTTAGAGCCACATTTGCATTTGTGGTGTCACCAATTGCATAGTGATATGGTGAAGGTTTAATTGAGAGAAAATAAATATCAATAGAAATAACAAAAGCTAGATTAAACAAAGTAACAACTTGCCTGCTTAATTTCGGAAAACTTGGCTATCAAGTCTTCGGGAATAGACCAATCAAATACACCAAAATTCTCCTTGATTCTAGCCTCATTAGTGCTCTTAGGTAGAACACTGTGTCCTGCTTGTATACCCCATCTTAAGGCGACCTGTCCTGCTGTCTTCCCCAATTTCTCTGCAACCTCTTTGACAACTGGATTCTTGAGAATGTCACTTTTGAGAACTCCTGGTGAGCCTAGAGGAGAGTATCCCTGAAGAGATATTTAACATAGAGGGTTACAACTATCGGAAGAAAAAAAAAACAATGGTTTTTGAGGTACCATCATTTGAATTTGAATACATACAAAAATCATTTTCAATTCGCTTAAGAATCAGTTGAATATATGATCGGTTAGTGATATGTTGTAATCAGTTGTTGGGAATGTTGGTTTCAACTAGTTAGTTCAATAATCTCTTTATAAATAGAAGCATAAATAGAAGCATGTATAGTTCATTCCTTATCTCTTTTAATCGATCAAAATGTTATTACCTTCACATATTTTAACTCTCTCATGTTGAACACTAGCTCACACACACTTGATTTATTAAAAAGAAGGAGAAAACAGAATTATAAATATTGAATGTTATCACTTTCATTGATAGTTGTATTTAGTAAGTGAGAGTTAGGTTTTGCAGTGATAAAAATTGATTTCGAATGAAATTGTTTTGTAAAATTAATACTCTGGCTAAAAGTGAGTTGAACATAAAATTATTTACGTTTGGATACATTCATCTAAAACTGAATTGAGCAATAAATTTCATGCTAAAAATCAATTGTAGATGCAAAAGTTCGAAATTCTAACTTCAAGATAGGATCAACTCCAAGGCATAATCAAAATTGCATGAAAACATCCAAACATGTCAAAATCAATTCTACACAAAGACATCCAAACATATCTAATCAATTCTACATTTCTAAAAATCAATTTTGTCTTATCCAAAAGTGAAACCAAACATACATTTAGTATACTATCTGTTATTATTCTAACTGCACTAACTAAACAAACTAATTGATTAGTTAGTCATAATTATAACTACCACTAACTCTCCACTTGAATTACAAACTAACTTGTTCTAGCCTATGATCTCTATCCCTCATATGAGTCACATCCTTAGATAATTTACAATATTCAAGACAAATTTTGAGAAACATAAAACATAATTTTCTTCTCCTGATCCGTCAAAAAATTTCCAACAAGTCAATGAATGTATTTGAATGAATATTAGCTTTTTTAACTTTTTTCTTTTATTTTAATTCCCAAGGGAAACGAAGGGACCCTGATTATCCGGAGTTTGACCAAAAGGTAAGTAAAACCAAGTCAAGGATCGTTCCTACCAAGATTCGAACTCGGGCTCTCTCGGACAATCAAATCAGATTTTTTAAATGAATTATGTATTTGCTAAACTTACAGATAGATGGATTCCTTTCAATGCACAGAATGAATGCAACTTTGACTGCTGCCATCCAGGGTGCAATTCTACTTGATTAACAGCAGGAGGCACCCTTGCTATGTCCAACAGATCTTGAAGCTTCTTTGAGGAGAAATTGCTGACTCCAATAGCTTTAGCCTTGCCAGAGTCATACAGTGCTTCCATTGATTTCCATGTGCTGGGTATGTCGGGATGATCAAGATTTTCAGCCTTAAACTCACCTGTTCCCCTTTTCATGCTGACTGGCCAATGGATCTTCAAAACAAAATCAATTCCGTAATAAATAAAATGAACCGTTCATGAGTCAGTTTCAACTCAGCATCACATTTAGTTGTGTAAAACCAATGCAATTTACTCAATTTGAGAAAAAACACGAATCTTTAATTATTTTAATGTTCACACACGATATATCAGCTTGTAATTTTATTGTGTTACTTGTTTTTAGTTATAAAAAATGTCATATTTTTACTTGTAATGTATCTTACAATTCATAATAAGATCCGTTTTACGATTCAATAAATAAGTCTTTTGATTCACAATTTGAATCTCGATTTAATAACCATGCTTTCTGGTATCCAATGTGGCATTGGGATTGGAGAGCATTTTCGGGATGCTTGATAGCATGTTAAAATGAAGTTAGGTTTTCTTTTCAGTTGAAGTTATGTTTATAAATCAAATGACAAAGAAAAGTGACTAGCTATACAAAGTTGACTAAAAAAAGTGGCTAGCTACACTAGATTTAGGTAGCAATTCATTAGAATGAATCGGGTAATATTGAATTGAGATTCATTAGGGGGAATTAAGATTTAAAACGGGATTCATGTCCAAAATAGATACACACTAGAGATTCATATCGATTGAGTTCGGTTTTGTATTGAATCAAGATACGAGTCACATGTACAATAAGATACCGATAACCATGCCAAGAAGTGTAAAAAACAAAAACCAAATCATCAATATCACATGGTATCAATTTAGAGTGTTTAGTCTTCAGCAAACTGTCAACACATATTAATAACAAAATGCAGAATTTCTATTGCCTTACCAGATAGAGATCAAGGTAGTCAAGTTGCAAATCATGTAAAGTTTTATCCAATGCTTTTGGCACATCTTCTGGATGATGATCTGAACACCTGAAGACAGTAAAAACAACATATGACTTTTGTTAAACACAAACTAAAACAAACATTTTATCCAACATTCATAAAAGTAAAATAAAAAAATAAAAATTTTCACAAAGAATAAATAAACAAACCATAGTTTTGAGGTGATCCATAACTCCTCACGCTTAACAACACCATCCTCAAAAAGCTTTTTTAGTGCAGAACCAATCTATATAAATCACAAGATTTAAAACAGCAAATTATCAATTGTCTAGCATATAAGCAATTGTTCTTTTCTCTTCACTTATTTTCCCGTTTCTCAATCAAAATTAATATTCAGTAGCAAAAGCAGGCACTGTGTCAAGTAGCATCATTTGAAACAATTAAGAAATTGTGACAGAAATTATGGTAGTTAAAATATATCACAATTCACATCTCAGAAACGGTAGTTAAAATGCATGTATCCGAAGTTTAAACAATTAAGAGAATGTGACAGAAAACCCTAAAATTAAACAAAAAATCTTATCTTGAATCATCATAATTTACCTCTTTTTGATTCTTGTATGCTTCAGCACAATCAATATGTCTATATCCAACCTGAACACACACACAAAAAAAAAAAAAAACACATCTAAGTCTGTGTTTACTTCTGTGGAGTTAAAAATTAATTTGTAAAATTGATTTTAATTAAAAGTAAGCACAATCTAAATGATTTATGTCATATACATGTGAGTTCAACTGTAAAAATTACATTTGACGTCATAAACTACAAATCCTAACATCAAATTAGAATCAATTCTATAAACAAAATCAATTTTACTAACAACCAAAACATATCAAAATCAATTATATGCACCTAGAATCAATTTTGACTCTACATAATAATAATAACCTGAATGGCAGTGTTAATAGCTTTGGCTACAACACCAGGTTCAGCTTGCCAAGTACCTAAACCAACAGAAGGAATTTTGGCACCAGTTTTCAACTGAAAAAATTTGATAGCTGTTCCCATTTTTTCTCTCTATAGATCTTTGTTTTTTTTTCAATTAGCGTTTCATGCAATCTATTTATAGAATTATAAGAAAACAAACAATGGATGGATAAATTAATTGTCCGTTAAAAAAGAATTTGGATCGAACGGTTGGTATTTGGTTAAGTGGAATCTGACTGGGATTTGAACGGTGAGATGTTGGTCTATTCGGGAAGACTCTTGAGAAAGTTGAAAGTTCCGAAAGTGATAGGGTCATATGTGTGCACATACGTCATATAACAAATAAAACGTGTCATATAAAAATAAAATGTTAATGCATTGAATCTTATAGTTTTCGATAAAGATTTTATCACCAAAACATAAATTAATTATTATCAATTTAATTGGTAATCCATATATGGTTATGAAAAATTTTAAGTATATTTTTTTATGTCAAAATAAATTTCATTTAAAAGATAAATCACTCGAAATAAAAGAGATGGTATAAGGAATACAATTTTCAATTCAAATTGAGTTTAATAAATTTAATTTAAAGCAAAAACATTAACAAATTTTAAAAAAAACAACAAATGATTAAACTTTTGACAATTAAATGATCACAAAATTAAAATATATAGGATAATTTTTTGGATTTTAGACATTTTTCAAACTACATTAATTTATTAAGAGAATCACTTTTAGAGACAAATATCAAGAATGAATCAAAATGATAAATAAATTGTATTAGATAGTTAATTAAACTAAAATAAAAGAGACAATATAAGAATTACAATCCACAATTTAAATTGAGTATATAGAATCTAAAACAAAAATTTAGTGACTGTTTAAACATAATTTAAAAAGAAGAAAAAATTATTAATATTTTAACAATCAAAGTCACCAAATCAAAATACATAAATCTTAACTTTATATGCATTCTTCGTACTATATTGAGAAAGAATTTGGTATCCACGCAAATTCGGATCATCAAAGATTTGATGGTAATGCATTAAGAGACTTGTCCCTTTCGACAAAGATTTGATCATCAAAACATAAATTATTTATTATCAATTTAATTGCTAATCCAAGTATGGTTATAAAAAGAAAATTGAATATATTTATTTAAGTCAAAATAAATTTTATTAAAGTCAAATAAGTCAAAATAAAAGGGACTATAAAGAAGATAATAACATGTTTAACATGATTTTAAAAAAAATAAAGGAAAGAACGATTAATATTTTGACAATCAACAATCCTAAATTTAAAATAGGATAAAATTTTAGATTTTTATACATTCTTCAAACTACATTAACTCATTAAGAGAATCACCTTAAAAAGCAATAAAAATAAATAAATAAATATATATATATATAATATTAAAAATAAATTGAAGGGATAAATGAATTTTATTAAAGAACTAAATCAACTGAAATAAAAGAGATAATATTAAAATTACAAATTCTTAATTTAAATTAAATATATAGAATCTAAAGCAAAACTTTAACGGCAATTTAACATGATTTAAAGAAAGAAAGATAAAAAAGAATTATTTATATTTTGACAACCAATCAGCACCAAATCAAAATAACATAAATCTTTAAATTTTATATGCATTCTTCATAATTTTTCATTGATATAATAATAACAATAATTATTATTATATTATTATTATTTTCAGAATATTGTGTTATATATTGTAACACCAATTATTAATTAATAAGAATGATTTAATAAAATTAATATTATATCTTTTATTTATAGTTTTTTTTTTATGTGTGAAATGAACCACGTTAATTATGAGACGACAGAGTAAATAAATGTGAACACGTTTATAAAGCATCATGTTTCCAAGTGGCCACATATAGTGCTGCCGGCACATTTGTCAAAAATAGAAGTTGGCAATTTGTGCCGGCAAGTTTGCACATTTAAAAAAGGATTCAAGCTTGATGACCCCATAAACATAATTCTCGTTGAAAGGTATCCACAAGAAGAAAAGTGGAAAAATGTAGAGGCTTCTGCTGGGAAAATTAAAAGTGAAAGCTAAGTAGTGTTAAGGATATATTTGCTGTTATGGTAGAGTTGTCAGAATTATATTCTATTTGTAGTATTTGAAAATTACGGTAATTTTACTGTGGCTATAACAATTTTAGCGTAATATTAAATATATGTCAAATAAAAATTTGACTAAATTACATTCGTGGTCCCTTAACTTAATTTCAGATAACGTTTAGTCATTTATCTTTTTTTTTTAGTTGATCATTTATTTTAATTTTAAGTAATAATTTAATATTTTATGTTTTAAAATATCAACAATGTTTCTTTTTTTTTTACAAAAATTCAAAAAAATCATCAACTTTTTTAAACAATACTCATAAAATTCATTATCATCTTCAATAAAATACAAATTTAATCAAATTTATAACTTAAATTTTGAAATAAACTCATATTTTCATTCTTTATTTAATGTTGTTGGAGATGAAAATATGAGTGTATTTGAATATTTAAGTTATGAATTTGATAAAATTTGCATTAGATTGAAGATGATTATCAATTTTATGGGTTTTGGTTGAAAAATTTGATAATTTTTTTAAATTTTTGTATAAAAAAAGATAACATTGTTGAAATTTTAAAACATAAAATAT
>JBBPBS010000207.1:2904920-2946450 GCA_037974835.1 Cicer judaicum
TCAAAAAAATTTTAAGATAAAAAATTTCAATTATTTTTTTAAAAAAAATTCGGAAAAAGAACTTTAAAATTCTTTTGATAAAATTTTTTTTAAGAAAAATATATAAGAATTTTCCAATAAAAATATTTTCGATTTTTTTCACAAAAATTTTCCAAGAAACTTTTTTTTTATTTTAAAAAAAAATTCAATATTTGTTTTAGAAAATTAAATTTCAAAAATTTTCAAAGAAACAAATTCTTGACTGAAGTTAAAAAAATGTTAAATAAATTTCTAAATTAAATTTAATTAATTAATTTATTTTAAATATATGGCTCAACTGATGAACTATTTAATTTGTTTATTTTTTTTTGGTACAGCACTGTATAATTAATCATACATTTTGCTTATCCTTAATCAACATGTTGTTGATATTCACCACCAATTACTTGTTCATGAGGTTGGACTTCAATATGTTGAAAATTTAATGTGATGTATTTTTATTCATTTCGCACTTAACAACTAACAAGTTGATTCCTCGTACTAAATATAAATAAGCTTTGGAATCTTATGAGCGCTGATAGGGTCATATTGAACATTATGAAAATTCTAGTGTAATCTTCTTAATAAAAAGAAAGTGTAATTTAATAATTAAAAAAAAAAGGTATAATAAGTTTTTAATTTTTATAAAATTTCAAAATTTTATTTTTAGTCTCTATAAAAAAAATTCTCATCTTTTTAGTTTCTATAATTTTTTTTATTCATTTTTAGTCTCTATTTTAAAAAAAAAATTGTAAAAAATTAAAACTTTTAATCCTCAAAAAAGTTCCAATAAAATCAAAATTGGAACTAAAAGTGATTAAAATATTTTTATGAACTAAACTTGATAAAACATAATTTTGTAGTGATTAAAAAGATATATAAAAATTTAAATTTTACTTAAGTAGTTAAATCGACTATGACCTAGAAATTTAATTTTGATAATCCAACAATTCAATCTTAACTAATTATACTAAATATGACTTAGAAATTTTAATTTCAATGATTTAATGGTTCAATCTAGCCAAATTAAACTAAATATGACTAACAAATTTTAATTTCAACAATATGAGATTTAATCTTAACTAATTAAACTCGCTATGAATTTAGAAATTTTAATTTTGAAGATTCAACAATTTACTATCGGAAAATTTTAATTTTGACGATCATGCGGTTCAATCTTAACTAATTATGCTAACTAATTAGAAAAACTAAATTTTGACGATCCAACGATTCAATTTTAATTAATTAAAACGACTACAACTTCAAATTTTAAATTTCAATGATCCAACAATTTAATTTTAACTAATTAGACTTAATCAATCATAGAAATTTAAATTTTGACGATCCAACAGTTCAATTTTAATTAATTAGAATGACTTTGACTTAGAAATTTAAATTTTAATAATTCAAAATTTTAATCTTAACTAATTATACTAAATAAGTTTTATAAATTTAAATTTCATTTAAATTTCGTGATCTAACGATTCAATATTGACTATGTATACTGACTATGACTTAAAAATTAATAATTTATTATGTCATATATAACTTTAATATATAGAACTAGTGTAATATATATTACTGAAGGTGCACAAAAACGACAACGAGAGTTGAATTGTGTTTGTCTAATTTTAAAATTCTTTTTGTAATTTTAACTCTGATTTTGGTATGGTGACTTAGTTATTTGAACTAATCAGATGTTGCAATAAACAGATAGAGCGAAGGTAACAATGACACACTAGATTTTATCTTAGTTCACCACCAACTTGGTAACTACTTCCAATCCCCTGATACAATATGATCCACTAATTCAAAACTTGAATTACAACAACATTTGACCCTACAAGTCAGTCTTCTCAAAACAACCTGAACCTATAGACTTTTTGAGGCAAACCAAACATTGACCCTGTAAGTCAAGTCTTCACTACACAACTTGAAACCTACAAATTGTTAGAGAAAAACTAAAGCCACAATTGGGAAGGGTTACAATTGATTGGAATTGGCTTGGATTTGCTTTTGATAAGCAGATTCGATATAATGATTTTTCACACTTACAATGAACACTAAGCACTAAATAATATAAAGTTGAACAGGTGTTTTGCTAAAACTTAAAACCTTTAAACCTTTAAATTTTGAATACTTAAAAAAATTGAGCTCTTGAGATTTTTTGAATAACTTTGGTATTTTAGGATTTATGAGTTTGTTGTTGTTCGTGTTATATCTATCTTTTTCAGCCTCGGTCCACTATTTATAAATGAAATTAGGGTTCATGAATTTATTGCTTTCTAAATCGTATCCCAAATTCGCCTTGGTAAACAAAGATTTCTTCAAAATATAACTTTGATTGATATGATCTTGATAAAAATGGTCGTTATGCAATTTTTTATATCTCAATTTGATATGAGCAGTTCTTATAGAACATATTGTACGTATTTTTCAGCTTACGTTTGCAAGTTAATTCATTTGAGTCTTCCTTCATACACTTGATTTGATTTGGGTGGAAAAAATTTTGGGTTTGTTCTTGGACCTTCAAAAGTAAAAACATGCTAAGTCCAATTCAATATTTTTCTTAATCTATCAAAGCTCATAATCATTGACTTTTATTCTTCATAGTCATTGATTTGATTGTTGGAATCAGATGTTGTGATGTTTGAAAAATTAGAGTTAGAGGCAAATGCAAAGCTGCATGACTTATAATTAGTGGTATAGGCAACTTAACTTTTGTTACATTGTTAGAATCAATGCAACTTTAGAGTGTGCTACGTATTAGCGACAACACTTTGGAACGAGTTGCAATCATTAGAGTCAGTGGAATATATGCTTCAGATGCAGGCTTGAACAATGGCTTCAGACTTCATAGGTATGCTAAAAAATATTGTTCATCGGAAACACACTAAAGTTATTGTTCATAAGAGACATGTTGAAGTTACTATTCAATAGAAGCATACTACAATTATTGTTCATCAGAGGCATCCTATAGTTATTGTTCATTAGAGGCATAAAATTCTTCAAAGGCACGCTAAATCTTCAGAGGCACAAAATTCTTCAGAAGCACGTTGAATCTTTAGAGGCACTAACTCTTCATAGGAAGACGTGCAGACTCATCGAAGGCATGCTAACCAAGAGCACGCCTCAGTCTTTAGAGGCAGATGCAGAAACACGCTGAAATACCAGAGGCACACTATCAAAGGTAAGATGCCTTTAACTCAAGGAAATTATACTTCCCCTTTTTCTCCACACATGCATATTCTATCTTACCCAAATATATAAATATTAGATAGTTTAAATTGTTTTCAAATCTCTCTCTCCCCTGTTGTCATTAGACAAAAAGAATAAAAATTCAAATGAAAATTGATTAATGAGTTAACATCATTCAGTAGATTAGAGTTAAGCTTAGAAACACACAACTATTTAAGTTTAAACTCCTATGAGCATATACCAATTAGAGCATGAAACGGATATAGATCAGAATATTAATCAAATATAAATACTACTTTAGATTCTTCTCAATAAATTCAAATCTTTCTTTAGTTAGTGGGTTTAGTGAAAGTGTCAGCCCATTGATGTTCAATGTCTATAAGTTGGATGTTTAACACACCTTTCTAAACAAAGTCCCTAATAAAGCGATGTTTTATTTCTATGTGTTTATCCCTATAATGTAGAATTGGATTCTTAGTTAGACAAATAGAAAATGTATTATCACATGATATAGGAATATTGAAGGTGCAAATACGAGAAGGAGATTGAATTGTATTTGACTAAGTTGATAACTTTTTCATTAGTTGATTAAGCTAGTTCAGATTTGATTTACTTGGAGTAGAAACAATCATAAAACTAAGAAGTTCATGAATAAAATGACATAAGTAATTTATCTTGGTTCACCACTAACTTGGCTACATCCAATTCCTTCACTTAAAAGGATTTAATCCACTAATTCAACAACTTGAATTACAAAGCACCTGGCCTTCCAAGCTAGTCTTCTTAAAATGCCTAACAACTCCAAACTTTTGAGAAACACACACCTTGAATCTACCAGCCAAATCTTCTTCACACAATCTGACAACCTCAGTTTGTTGAAGGCATGCTAACACCACTATCAGGTTTTAATACAAATGTTTGGAACTTGAGTAGTATCTTCTAACAAGCTGATTATAACAAAGATTGTCACACTCTAAGAAAAAAACTTAGAAAATATTTCTCATTCGAACAAGTGTTTCTCTCTTCGAACTCTAAGATGAATTTGGAATTTTGTGCTTGAATTCTTCTACTCTTTTATAATTTTTCGATTATCTTCTCATTCATCACTTAGTATATATTTATAGATAAAATTAGAGCTTTAATTTAATCATTGTTTAATTTTGAATTGTATCTTCATTTCTAGCTTGGTCAATAATGATCTTGTTCAAAAATAATTATGAACAAAATGCTTTTTGATAACATGTTCTTTAGCCAATTCTTTATTTTTGAATCTAATCTGAGCAATTCTTCTCAATTGATTTTGTTCAGATTGAGTTTGTAAATTTTTTAGATTGATTATGTTCGTATTTTGTTCAAATGAGTTTGTAAATTCTTCAGACTGATGTTGTTCTTACTTTGTTCATATTGAGTTTGTAAATTCTTCATATTGATTCTATTCTTCTTGAAATCTTGACCATATCTTCTTTCCAACTTGGTCAAAGATTTTCTTCAATTATAAATTTGAATCAAATATTATTTTAGATTGTCTAAAAACACAAATCTTCTTTCATACTCTATAAAGCCAAATATATTGTTCTAATAAAATACTTTTGTTAACATCAAAACTCTGAATATAAAACCAACTTGATTCCAGTAAATGTTACTCTCGATTATTTGGTAGTCATCAAATTGATGGTTCATCCATATTAGTTGAGAGTTGCATCCTGCTACTGAAATATACTAAGCTTTTGCTATTGACATTGTAATTTTGCTTTATCTTTTGTTTGACCAGAATATCAATTTTCACCTAGGAAGGTGCAGTTTCTTTTGGTGCTTTTTCTTTCAAGTTTGTCATCTACATACTCAACATCACAATATCGTACTAACATGTACTCAGTTGATAACTTATAGAACAGCCTAAGGTTAGAAGTAAATTTCAGGTATCTAAGGATCCTCTTAACAACAGTTAAGTGGGATTCCCTTGGATCAACCTGAAATTTGGCACACACGCTAAATAAAATATTAGGTCTGAAAGTAGTAAGATATAAACGTGACCCTATCATTGCTCTATATGTTTTCTGGTCAGCTTTCTCTCTTGATTCATTTTTATCAAGTGAGTAGGTGTGATGCATTGGAGTAGCCATAGATTTGCAATCATTCATCTTAAACTTCTTGAAAAACTCTTTTATATACTTTGTTTGATGAATGTATATTTGATTCTAACCTTGTTGAATTTGAATCCTTAGCCACTAGAACAAATGTATCAGTGTAATCAATAATTTCTTGTTGATTGTAACCTTATGCAACTAGTTTGGCTTTGTTCCTGACAATTTCTCCATTTTCATTTAATTTGTTATTGAATATCCACTTGGTTATAATGAGTCTTTATCTTCTAGTCTAGGTGTTAGATCCCAAACATCATTTCTTTTAAATTCATTAACCTCTTCATGCATTGCTAGTATCTAATGCTTTATCAACAACGATAAGGTCAATTGATTAGAGCAAACCAAATAATATTGTGTCTTTTAGTGATGATTTGGTCTTCAACCCATTATGTTGAGTTGTTCTAGGGAATGATAAATCGTGTAATATGCCACTCTATTCATAGAATTGCTCAAAGAGTTTGTTCTCAAACTATCCACCATTTTCATTACTAATAGTTACTATAGATAATTACTTCTCATTTTGCACTTATTTGCAAAAGGTATTGAACACCTTAAGAGACTCATCCTTGTGTTTAAAGAACTTAACCCATGTCCATCTAAAGTAATCATAAACAATGATTAATCCATACTTTTTACCATTCACGAGGAAGTTTTAACAGGACCATAAAGGTCAAAGTGCAGAAGCTTCAAAGGTATGCTTTTGGAAACAAGATTATTTGATGTAAAAGAACTCTTTAGTTTGTTTCCCTATCTAACAGGCCTCACAAATAACTTGATTTGAGCTTGAGATTTGGCATGCCTATAACAAGTTAGAAATTGTTTAATTTTGAGATTAACCTCAAATTGACATGGCCTGATCTCTTTTTCCAAACCAGTTTCTCATTGCTCATAGACACAAAGCATTTGATCTTTTGTTTTGATAAGTTAAAAAGATTGGTTTTATAAAGGTTCCTTTGCTTATTGCTAGTAAATAGAATATAACCATCATTTTGACTTATAGCTCTACAAGAATTTTGATTAAAGACTATGCAATAACCACTATCACTTAATTGACTTATGATAAATAGGTTAGTCCTTTTACCAATAATACATCATTTATAGAAGTTGAGGGATTTTTACCAAATGTGTTGTATCTAATGATTTGGCCTTTCTACTTTCCTCCAAAAGTAATTGAGCCTCCTTTGGTCAAGGTTAGGTCTTGGAACATATACCTTTCCCCCGTCCTATGTCGCGAGCATCCACTGTCCAAGTATCATGATTGGTGTTTCAACTTGGCTGCTAAGAACATTTGCAACATAGACAATTTTATCTTTGGGTACCCACATTAGGTTGGATCCTGGTTTGTTAGTATTGAAAGGTTTCTTGTCTTTCCATGTGCTTAGTATACAACAAGATGTTTTAGAATGACCTTTCTTAGAACATAAAGTACATGAATTATCAGAGGTAGTAAACTTAGGTTCAATTTCAGTTTATTGAAATATATTCCTCTTTTGTCATTTCTACTAACACCATAGATCATAGATGCAAAGTTCTATACCATTAGCAAGAAAATATTGAAATGCTACTTCATATTTATTATAATTACACGACACATTTTCAATTGATGTTGAACTATGATTACTTTTCAAAGTTAGACTTTTAGTCTTAAGTTCAACAATATTACTTTCTAAAGTGAGTTTTATCATTCAGATTTTCATATATTTTCCTAAGAGATTTCAACTTCAGAGTGATATTATGATTCTTGTTTAAGAAGTTATTAAAAATTGTAATTAATTCAGAATAAGTTAAATCAGCGAGTACCTCAATTTCTTCATGTACATATTCATTTCCAAATTCAAAATTCGAGTTAGCCTCAACCATCAGAGCCATATTTGTTTGTTCTTCAGCTTCAGAGGATTCATCAGAGTCATCCCAAGTGGGCATTAGAATTTTCTTCTGGGACTTTGAATCTTTCCTCTAAAATTTTCCTTTCTCCTGATTTATATATTTTGACTTAACATGTCTAGGTTCATTACATCCATAACAGATGATGTTTTTCTTATCGTATATTTCATTATTCCCTCTATTGGACTGCTTGGAACCTTTATGAGGGATTGATTTACTCTTGTTGTGCCACATCCTCTTGCTTCTTCTAGATATGAAGGCAAGCTCTTTTTCCTATGAATCTAATTCTGATTTTTTAAATCATTATCCTCTGATTTTGCTTCTATATGCAAAGCTTTCTTCAGCTTGGATTTCAAAGCCAAAGTCTTGTTCCTTTTCTTGGAATCATTTTCTAAATGCTCAATTTCATGTGATATGAGAGAGTTGATTAATTCTTCCAATTTAAGTGCATTCAAATCCTTTGCTTCTTGGATAGCTGTGATTTTGAGTCTCCACTTGTTGGGCAAATTCCTTAGGATTTTCTTGACATGATCAACATTTGTGTAGCTTTATTCAAGTACTCTTAACCCTGAGGTCAGGGTTTGAAATTTGGAAAACATAGTCTCAATATGTGCATCTTCCTCCATCTGAAACTGCTCATACGTACTTTCTGACCAGAAGTGTAAGACCCTAAATTTTAAATCCTAAATTATACAATTTTAGGGTATTTTGTGTTAAATTGCTTAGGCTTTTAGCCCAGTTTTCGGTATTTAGTGAGTTAAATGCCAAAAATATATTTTTGGAAATTGGATTAAAATTATTTGTCGAAGAATAATTTATTTAGGTTACAAAGAATATAATTATGGGCAGTTTTGTTCAAAATATCTCGGGTTGCTGAAAATTGTATATGTCAATTGAGTTGCGACGAGAGTATATATTTTTATCAAAATAGTTTGAGATGTGAGTGAAGTGATGTGTGGAAGAGTTGTTAGATATTTGTTGGGGTTTGAATTAGAAAGGAAAAAAAGTAATGAAACAGAGGAAGAAATACATGTTTCCTTCCAATCTCTCGAACCCTTCTTCTTCTTCCTCCTTCCTTCCACTTTCTTCTTCCTTCTTTTGCTTCAAGAAAAGAAACCCAAGGCTTAGTGGGTGAGAAATAACAAATTTCAAGCTTCATTCATCTGCTTTGATTTAAAAACGGAGAAAAATGATGTTAGTATGTTCAAAACCGTCAAACGTAAACCTCTCTAGATCTAAGCTTCATTTTGCAAAGAGATAGAAAGGAAAGTTGCTCACCACCACGTTACGGTGCTAGTGAACTAACTTTGGAAGCGACGTCGCAAACGGGGATTTTATCGGAATTACTCGCAGTACCGTAATCGCTCGTTAAAGCTAACGTTAAGGTATGGGCTCCTTCCAAACTTTTAGTTTGCATTTAGGGACTTATTTGTGGTTGTGTGAAAAAGAATTTTGTTAGGGTTGAAGTGCTGATTTGGGGAAAATGAATTTAATGCTTTTATGGGTGAAATTTTAGAGTTGGGTTTTGCTGATATTGATGAGTGTTTCATGGAAAATGAATTTAACTCATTTATGTGTGGTTTTGAGGAAATGAAATTTGATGTGTTTGAGTGGTTGGTTGAGATAATTTTATGGTTGTCGTGTTTGATGTGTTCATAATTAATATTTATAAATTTTGAGATGTGTATGTGTGGATTTTGTGGAAAAATGAATTGATGTGATTTGATGTGAATTGTGGATTGAATTTGAGAATATGTCTGAGTATGTTATGTGTGGAATTTGAAAATCATTAGAGTTAAACGAGTATTAAAAATGGGGAATCTTTTAATATCTCTGTTTACTTAATGTTTGTCGTGAAAATTATTAGAGTTAAACGAGTATTAAAAATGGGGAATCTTTTAATATCTCTATTTACTTATTATTTGTAGTGAAAATCGTTAGAGTTAAATGGGTATTAAGAATGGGGAATCTCTTAATATCTGCATTTACTTAATGATTGTCGTCCAAATTGTTACAGTTAAATGGGTATTAAAAATGGGGAATCTATTAATATCTGCATTTACTTAATGATTGTCGTCCGAATTGTTACAGTTAAATGGATATTAAAAATGGGGAATCTTTTAATATTTGCATTTAGTCACTAGTGTTTGTCCGTGAGAGACTACACCCTATTAAATTGTGTTTGTCCATGAGAGACTGCACTGGTGTTTGTCCGTAAGAGACTACACCCTAGTTAATTGTGTTTGTCCGTGACAGATTGCACTGGTGTTTGTTCGTGAGAGACTACACCCTAGTAAATTGTGTTTGTCTGTGAGAGACTGCACTGGTATTTGTCCGTGAGAGACTACACCCTATTAAATTGTGTTTGTCCGTGAGAGACTGCACTGGTGTTTGTCCATGAGAGACTACACCCTAGTAAATTGTGTTTGTCCGTGAGAGTCTGCACTGGTGTTTGTCCGTGAGAGACTACACCCTATTAAATTATGTTTGTCCGTGAGAGACTGCACTGGTGTTTGTCCGGGAGAGACTACACCCTATTAAATTATGTTTGTCCGTGAGAGACTGCACTGGTGTTTGTCCGTGAGAGACTACACCCTAGTAAATTGTGATTGTCTGTGAGAGACTGTACTGGTGTTTGTCCGTGAGAGACTACACCCTATTAAATTGTGTTTGTCCATGAGAGACTGCACTGGTGTTTGTCTGTGAGAGACTACACCCTAGTAAATTGTGTTTGTTTGTGAGAGACTGCACTGGTGTTTGTCCGTGAGAGACTGCACTGGTGTTTGTCTGTGAGAGACTACCCCCTTTAAAATCGTGGTTGTCTGGGAGAGACTGCACACGTGTTTGTCCATGAGAGACTGCAGTCGTGTTCGTTCGTGAGAAACTGTACGTTTAGGATTTACGCCTCTTGTGGAGGGTTTTGTTTGGAATTGAGGTGTAAGACTTGTGATAGGCTAAATATTAATAAATCGTGTGGGCTTGTAATAGGTGGCACCTTGGTAATAAGTGCTGGTCTGTGAAAGACTATACAATTACGATTTTCTACTCTCGGAGAGTTTGATTTGAATTTCGAGTCCATGCATTTTGGCATATACGCAGTGCATTAGGGTGCTTGGCACGCGAGTCGTGTTTGGTTCAAGATTATGATTGAGTGTTTGAACTCAAGTTGTCATGATGATTGTGTTATAATTGCCAAGTGTGGATGTTTTGGAATTGTTTGTAATTGTGATTGATTGCAAAACCTTTTCCAAACTTAAGTTGTCGTGGTGATTGTGTTATAATTGTCAAGTGTGGATGTTTTGGAATTGTTTGTAAGTGTGATTGATTGCAAAACCTTTTCGAAACTTAAGTTGTCGTGGTGATTGTGTTACAATTGCCAAGTGTGGATGTTTTGGAATTGTTTGTAAGTGTGATTGATTGCAAAACCATTTCGAAACTCAAGATGTCGTGGTGATTGCGCTATAATTGTTAAGTGTGATTGTTTGGATTTGTGTGTAGTCGAATACAGAAGGCTGTATTTGAATACATACATGCTGTTTTTGCTGCTGAATGCTGAAACAACCTTGTATTCGAATACATAGATGTTGTATTCGAATACAATAGTGTTGTTTTGTTAAAAACTTCATTTTTCAACTTTGTTTATGAATGTTTAGCATATGGAGACCCTTTTAAGGTGCATGCTAAGTTGAAATGTAATTATGTACATTTAAAAACTTAAATGTTATGTGTTAATTGTTAATTTCGGTTGGTGACCCTTTATAACTATTGTGGAAATCTGGGCTTTGCCCTCAGATGAGAATTAGGACCATCCTACCGGTTCGTACCCTGTGGATGGGAATGTAGTTGGAAACACCTGACTGGAGCTATGTTAGAAGGATCTTGTGGGGCGCATGAAGATCACTCGGGATGTATAGTTTTTGTAGAATGATCAGATTAGGTTGACGTATAGGGACTACATGTCTTTCTTTTGGGATGTGTTTATGTTAATTTGGAAGACTGTACCTATATTGATATTGTCAGCTTGACATTTTATTTTCGATGGGTTCCATGTACCACTTTTTGATGTGTAAATACTTTGAATTCGTATTTCAAAAACTATTCTGCTGCTTGTAAATTCTGTTGACTTATTTGTCGTTGTGTTACGACTTAAATATTTATCCAAAAGTATTTCTTTATTTATTTCTTTGTTATTATGAATTTGTTTTAAAAAAAAATACACTCGCGCTGTTAAAACTCGGGGTGTTACAAGAAGATTTGATTTTGCCTCTTGAACCCGCTTGCTTCCTTCATAAGTCAGAATCGTATTATCACAAATGTTTTTTGTTGGTACAGTTGTCAAACTCCTTGATAGTGATTGCATTTATCATGAATGTTCTTGACTTATGATGCATCTTGCACATCTTCTTCTGATCATTCATCTCATTTCTTGAAATTTTAGTACCATCTTCTTTTGTTAGAGCAATGTAACCATCTTCCACCAAGTCCCAAAGTTCAAGATCTTTTGAAATAAAGAAACACCTCGTTATATTCATTAAATGAGTATAATGAAATCAAACACTTACCTCAATTGAAGATTTCTACCAAATAATTCAATTTGCTCATTTAATGTGTCGCATCTTCATCAATCGTCGTCTCTAATAATCGGCGTAGGTAAGAAGACAATACAACAACTAGATACAAATGAATTATTTACTATTTGAAATATTACCCAAAAATATGTTTATAGTATATAACCTATATATTAACATGATCACACTTTTTTTTTTTTATCTAAAACCAACATACTCAAAAAATGCTAAATAAATATAATATATATAAAATATTGGATTTTTAAATCGATAAATAATATATCACATGTAGTTATTTACAACTTAATGAATATTATGCACAGTTTTAAATTATAATTAAAATAAACTAAATTATTTGGATGTAAGATAAATTTAGACTTTTGCTATAAGACAGAATTATAATTGCAATGAAAATAAATAAAATATATATTATGTTGTCTTAAAATAGAAAAGGATAATGTGATAGGAATATTCATTGTTTTATCTTAGCTGTTTATTTATTGTTTTACCTTACCTGTTTTTAATAGATAAAAAATAATAAAATAATAATAAAAGTTAATAGATGTGTTACACATTAAAAAAAAAGTGAATTTATAAGTATAAAGAATAAGAAAAAAGGATAGTAAAAATCATACGATGAAGACTAATATAAGGTGTGACAGTTTTAAAATAATTATTATAATTTATGTTAATTTTATAAGCAACTCATCAAATTAATCAATATAAAATTCTGGTGTGAAAACAATATGATATAAAATTTATAAAGGTATCAAAATATACTAAGTAACATTACCGATCGATTTCTTCCACAAGAATTGAATATTTTATTTTTCTTATTCTATGTCTGTGACGCTTGGTATAGTAGTGTCCAGGGATAAAAGGTTTGTATGTGGTTGATCAGACTAAAACTGATTGGAAGAGACGCTAGAAAATTAGATAAGAACCTAATATACTTAAATATATATGTGTAGCATCAATTTGCCACTACATCACATAGCTATTAGTTACTAAAGTTGCAAATAGACTGTGTAACACCACACTCACGGTTCACATCTTGTTTTATTATATATATTATTTTCTTTTTAAAACATACTAAATATATTTAATATTAATAATTTAAATAAATCGTTTAGGCGAACACATATGGAAAAATAAGTAGAAAATTGTCGCATGACAAATAGATTCACTTATTTCACCTCTCTTTATACCATAAGTCTTAGGAAGTTAAATTTTGTAACTTATGGCATGATATGATTTCCTACTTTGACTGCTAAGTTAGGGATACTTCATAACCCATTTGCTTCAGAAGCCCACCTCTAAATCATATGTCACTCGTATAATAACAATGTTTATCTCATCATATTTTCTAAGTTTTTCTGTCACAATTTTGCATATCAAACACAAAATTATGTTGATAAAAATTAATATCAAAATATATGACTCATTACCAATTATCTAAATTTTTACAATTGAATTCATACACCTCAATAAAACATAAACAAGTATTACATATCAATAATAAACATCATTAAAGTAACTTGTATCTACATTTAAACAAGATAGTTTACAACTCAATTTAATGAACTATTTAATTAAATTATAGCAGCAATACTGAAATTATAAAATTGTTTCCTAATACATTAGGTTACATCAAATAAAAATAAAGCATTAAGTCCAAAATAAAGTTTGTATATCATCCTCTGGTAATGAAACTGAGCATCAGTCACCTTTAGCTGTTAATCTATAAAAATATATAAGGGGTTAGATAAAATCTCAATGAACTATAAAAATAAAAAGAAGAGTAGTTTTAAAATATTTCTTTTTATAAATATGCATAAAACATGAAAACATTATGCATCTCATGCTAAAGCTTTTGTCTTTAATTTTTATAAAAGCTTAACTTAAAACATTATTTCTTTCTTAATAATTCTAAAAATATATGCATGACGTCAAATATTTTCCTTAGAATATAGAAGTCAACCAATTATAATTATCTTAATGTGACTTACCAAGATAATTGAGATCTGATTGGTAAATGTGGTTTAACTAACCTCAACAAACATCTTGAATGTCCTGCTTATTTTTAAATTAATATGTTAACATTTTTTAAAATCCTTATTTTAATAGATTTTAATTAAACGAATTGTTACATTTATAGTATTATAAAAATATTTTATATATTAATTTTAATATAAGATAAATTCAACGAATTTACATATCGAATTCACATAGACAAAACAAATTTACTTTAAAAACTTAAATTTAACAATCTTAATTTATATCATTTTAAGAGACCATTGTAGTGATACCTCTTACCTTTAGATAAATAAATAAATACCACTCCATATTAAAATGTAGGTATATTATTACCTCTACTCTTATATATAAAATATTAGTAATTAAATCCCAAAAATTAGAGAAAAAGTCAAATATTTTGTTATCAATTTGAATTGTTTTAATTACTATTTTTCTCTCGAAGATATCATATAAATTTGATTGATAATGTAAATTTATATAATCAAAATAAAGTTGTTTGATAATATTTAATAATGCTTTTTAGATAACTCTCTTTAATATGACTAACCTATAAATTAATTGATATTTGATATTGATAGCTACAAAGTTACTTTTCTATGGGATATTTTACTTAGAAACGCTTTAGTAGAGAAATGATGGAATCCAAAGTGGATTCTTTACAAAGTACGCATCGGATACCGATTAAGAGACCAAAGTAATTAATTCAATAATTTTTCAATATTTGCATTACCTTACCAAAATTTTTAAAATCAACTTCTATAACTCATTGAGAATAATTGCATTGCGGTGGAATGTTAAAAAAAGAACTAATCTTGTCTACCCATTAATCTTATAGTTTATTATTCCAAAATTATTATAACTAACCATTTTATCTTTCCTGGAAAAAGTAAACAACCCACCTACTCCTAGTTGCAGTCAGACGACAACAAATTCAGTTAAAAAACAATTTATAAACACAAAATTCCACATTTCTCCCTCCCACTCCACACACTCTCTCTCTCTCAAAATTGATTTCACAAAACAATCAAACCCTTCAATGGATACTGATACATGAATAGAGAGAATCTCCCATGAAGAAACAATTCTGAAATCTAGGGTTTCTTAAAAGTTATAATAGAAGAAGAAAAAGGAGGATGATGAAGAGGTTGTTGGGTGGACCTGGAACAGTGACTGGATTCTTGTTGAGGTTAGGACAATGTGCATTTGGTGCTGCTTCCATTAGTATCATGGTTACTTCTCTTGGTTTCTCTACCTTCACTGCTTTCTGGTATATATTCCTCTTTTTTCATATTTTTTTTCTTTCTTTCTGTTTTATTAAAAATTGATTTTTTATGCATATTTTTGTTTTTATTTTCTTTCACTTTTTTATTTAACTTTTTTTAAATTAAGGATTGAAATCATGGGGTTGGTTCATTGTTTGCTCAAAGTGACTAGACTTGTTTCTTTGCTTTTTTTGAGACGTTTTTCCCTCACTTTTTTTAGGCAAATAGTGATAAGTTAGTGGCTTAGTGCTTATTAGTTTCCAGGGTTGGAATGCCAGACCTTCTGCATAGAGCTTCTTTGGTGTCCCTTAACTCAACAACCGAGCTGTTTACTTGGAACTTCACTGATTGTTGTGTTGTATTTGTAAACATGAGTTTAGTTAGGGTGTGTGAAAGAGGGGACCATTGGGGAGAAAATGAGTTGGTTTATGAGGTCCTTAGAATTTAGGGAATTTGCTTACAGGGTTGCTATACGAAGGAGTGAGGTTGGGTAGTGATAGGCATTAAGAAAGTTGTTAGTAATTGTTTAGGAGAGATTCCTCTCTGGTTTAGGAGCATCTTGCTTTGGATTATGAGTTCTGAAACTCTGGTTTGTCATTTCTTTAGCATTTTTCACCATTGTAGAGCTCTTGAGCTCATCTTTAGCTCCAATAATATATAGTTTCACTATCTTGATTTTACAGGCTCTATCAGTGTGTTTAATAGAGGAGTTCGAAGGGTAGCTAGTGTTTATTTGTTGTTTGTTGGTTTCTGAATTGTAGTAGCTATTTTTTAAATGTTTGATTCTGATAATGTATCAATGTACAAATATTACAATTATCATTATTATTATTTTGGGTTTTACTAATTAAGACAACAATGTTTTATTCATGCTCAACAACTGAGCTACCTATTTGGGACTTTATAGATTCTTGTGTTGTATGTGTAAGCATGACTTTACTTAGGGTTTTGGAATTTGGATAGAGGAGTTTGAAGGGGGGCAAGAGTTGATTTTGTTGTTGTTGGTTTCGAAATTGTTTTAGCTATTATTTACATGTTTGTTTCTGAAAATGTATAAGGGATTTTCTGATGAAGGTTGCCGGATAATGTATCAATGTTATTTCTAATCTTAGGAGAATGATCAGTTAAATTGGAGATGTTTACCTTCCAAACATACCCTTAGCATATGGAAATGATTTTGTGATGGTCATGTCATTTGAGAGTTTGTTCATTTCGATGTACCTCAATTTTAAAAGGGATGCCGAATTGATTGTTTATAGTGAAAATGAGTTACTTTTATTTTACATTTATTACAAATATTATTATTACTATTATTTTGGACTTTTCTATATAAGACAAATGTTTTATTCATTTCAAAATTTTTATACCTACCAGCATGTACAAATAATACAATAAATGTTATTCCCTCTGTCCCACAGTGGCCTATTTGCAAAAAAAAATTGTCCCACAATAAATGAACCTTTCAATATTCAATGTAATATCAATGTCTTTTTTCTTTCTAATTGTACCATTTAATTAATTTTACATGCATTGCTCTCAATTCACTATCTTCCACATTGCTTTAATGGTAATAGTGAATACAACGATAATTAAAAAAGGTAATTTAGTAAAAATATTATTCCCTCTCTTTCATTTATATAATTTTCTTTATCTGTTTGAAATAGTCAAATGGGTTACTCATTATGGGATCGAGGGAGTAATTGATATGGTTTCTTAATTCAAATCCTAATATATGATTCTAATAGTAATAATAAA
Organism: Cicer judaicum; assembly: GCA_037974835.1. Taxonomy (NCBI): domain Eukaryota; kingdom Viridiplantae; phylum Streptophyta; class Magnoliopsida; order Fabales; family Fabaceae; genus Cicer; species Cicer judaicum. The sequence goes on from JBBPBS010000207.1 coordinate 2,921,787, forward strand.
TAGATGGATTTTATTCTTTGATTCGAACATGTTGCAGCTTGGGCTTTTGGTTTCCCCGAAGCGCCGTCCCCCAAGGATTGTGGCTGGCCCATATTGACAGCTCTATATCTAATCTCTAATCTATTATGACTTCTTTTTCACTTCAACTTCTACAACTTGTTACTTAATATATGTTGCACCATCTTGAAAATGTCTAAATACTTGGTTGCTTTGAAAATTAGTTGTATTGTGTTTATTTTCCCCATATCCTAATGGTATGGTAATGATTTTCTATACTTTATGTCTCTAGTTTATTATTTTGAAATTGGACAATGAATAAGTGTAATACTTTAGCCTTAACTCTTGAGATTTAAGAGTTCTAGAGGGGTTTGGGCTAGTGCTAAAAAAGGAACCGGTTGCCTGTTCCTGCTAGCATAGTGGATTAGATTTTGCAAGAGTATTACTTTGTCATGGAAGATGGTAATGCTTTTCTCTTTCTGTGTTTGTCATGAGCATTCTATGTATGTGCCTTAGTTGTCGATTCACTTCACTAATTCTCAGGTAGCATTGGATCCTTCTAACTGATTTGGTTCAGAAAGCTTTGGATCCTTCTAACTGATCTAGTTCAGTTAGTTAGGGAGTCTAATGTATACTATACATTCTTATATACTCTAATATTCCTTTTCTTCTCATCGGTTTCCAATTCCTTTTAATCTCTATGTTCTCTATTTTTAAGTGGGGATTTTTAACCTGCAACTTCCACAATCTCATCCGTAATTCCTACTCAGTTCACCGCCCCTTGTCATCACGATCTTACAACTTTTTCAGTGACTTCATTCTCATATAAGTCACAGAGTGATATATATAGCTTTTCATTATGAATTATACCAGTGGTGATTTCTCCTATCTTGGTCATGAGTCATGCATGATAGTGATGATTTCTTCATGGTTGTGATGCACACGATCCATATTTCAATTTCAATTTCAATTGTTTTCCATATCCTGAGTTTTCTTGTTGTAAAGCTTCCAAATGCTATTTTTGATGAGATCGGAAAACAAGTTTGGTGTTGTTTTTGTTGTGTATAGTTTGATAAACATTCCTATGAAGTCTTATCTTCCTTGCTCATTATGGAACAGTCCAAATTTCCAATCAGCTCTATAGCATTATCATTTTGGTCATTTGCTAAGTTGTCCTTCTAGCAATGTTCATTTCACCAAAATCTTTAGCATCCCTTAGTTGGCTTTCCAGTCCGTAGTTCTGAGTACTTCTTGACGAGCTTTAATACAATCAGATTTATGTGTCAACATCTCTTGTAAAATATGAGCTACACCAAATCCCTCGAGGGCGCAGTATTTTTCAGTTTCTTTTTCTTTAATTAATAGGGTTATTTTGTAACAACTAACAACTAACAAGCTTAAAGCTTAGTTAGTTTAAGCTTGAGGAAGAGTCTTAGAGTACATGCAAAAACATCTCATTGTATTTTTAATTTGTCTTAGTTGAAACCGTATTCCTCTCTCACACCTCTTCAACTGTACAATTGTTTTCCATCATGTCCAAGTGTTTTTCCGTTGCTGGTTCCCCTTTTATTTTTTTGTTTCTTTCAAATATTTGCGTGCCTCAATTTTTGGGTGTTAAGACTACTCGATGTTGATCTCATATGCTATGTTTTGAGTTTATGACTCTACTGCCTCCTTTCTTCTTTTAGAGGCTGATAACTTATTAATGATTAGTTACTTGACTTTTGTCATTATTAGTAGCTTATATGTTTAGTTTAAGACCTATAACTTTATTATAAATTATAATTGTCTTAAATTTTGAGGGTTTTTTAAATAATTTATGTATATGTGTATAAATTATTTAACTGTAACTAAAATTTTAGTATAGGGACCACCCTGCTATGCGATTTCCTGATACAAATTTTTGGAATTGGCCGCTACACTGCTATATGGGATTGATAACTATGATATAGTATTCTATATTATTTCTTACGATGTTCATATTTTTTTTGTATATTTCATGTTTCTATGTTTATTAGGATTATTAGTCTAGTATATACCTTATAAATAAGGATGTATGCTCTATGTTTCACAACAATCCTTCACATTAAATCAATATCAATTCAAGTACATTTAGTATCTATTCTTTCTTTCTGAATTCTGATAGAAATCAACCAATACATCGCCTTAAAATGAATATTACAATTATGTTCTCTGGATATTCGAGAGATCCGGAACTCTCCCAAATCCCAATGCCTATTAGGCCCCCAAACCAATACAAATGCCAAGATACGCTTCTCTCAATCACCCCTTCTATTTATAAGCAACATGTCTTATTCTCCTAATTAACTTATTCCTATTCTAGCTGCACATAGCAGTTACATCTGGCAATTATTATTAATAAAACTTAATAATATTTAACTGCCTAACAATGTAATAATAATAATAATAATAATAATAATAATAATAATAATAATAATAATAATAATAATAATAATAATAATAATAATAATAATAATAATAATAATAATAATAATAATAATAATAATAAATATATAATAAATCTGACAAATTCCTACAATTTTGTTACTATATTCAAATGCTTACAACTTAAATTTTAGTTTTGCTATTGTGTGGAAATATTTCCTCTTTGATTGCATAAATTGATTGTCATGTGATACTTGCTTCCACTTTCAGCTATTTAACTGCATCAATGGGACTTCAAGTGCTATGGAGCTTTGGACTTGCATGTCTTGATATTTATGCCTTGAGAAGAAAGAGAGACCTACAAAATCCAATTCTTGTTAGCCTGTTTGTCGTAGGTGATTGGGTAATAGTCTAACCACTCTTTTTCCTATAAAATAAAAATTAGAAGGATAAAAATATGCATAACATCATTATATGCATAGTTTAATTAGACAAGGATTCAAACAATTCTAATTATTGGTTGTTAATTATGATATACTTGATATAATCTCAAATATAGTTGTGATACTTTGATTAGAGCACAACAAGCATTGAAGTCTGATTGTTCACGTTTCAACTCTTTGAGAGTTCTCACCGTTAACAGCAACCAATGAACTACTAAGTTGGTTCGAAGTACTTATGTTACTGTTGTAGATAAGTGAAGGAAAATTATTAATAATTAAAATGATATTAATGACCTTTTTATAATTGTCTCTGAGAGGATCTAAATCCTATCCCGTAAGATTATAAAGTCAAGCTCTTACCACTGAAATGAAGAAATTATACCGTTGTACATGAGCATAATTTGCTTACAAAAGGATCAGTTGCAATTTAAGATTGGACATTCCTTACTGCTTTAACATACATGTACTGCTGCAGAATAACAGCATGTCTTGCTTTGTCCATCTTTTGAACAGTGCTCGGTGAAACTATGATTCTGGTGAAGTGTTGATAAATCTGTGCTTCAATTTCCGAATCTCTTTTATAATGATATGAACCTTGTTATCTTCTTCTTCTTCTTCTATGGCATTACATTTTTTATGTTCTATAGAAAATTTGAGGTGATTATTATGTGGTGATATCTTTGCAATAATTTATGCTATACAGGTAACAGCCATTTTGTCACTAGCAGCTGCATGCTCATCAGCAGGAATTGTAGTTTTATATTCGAGAGACGTGAATATGTGTGCGATGCATAAGAATATCCCTTGCAACAGGTTCCAGATTTCTGTAGCTATGGCTTTCGTCACCTGGGTTCTTACAGCGATGTCATCACATGTGATGTTTTGGATATTGGCCTCGGTCTAGCTCAATGACCAACATACACACACAGTATCTTTGATAACTTTGTGACATGTGGGTCAATTTTTTTGTTAATGTCCCTCTTCGAAAATCTTGACCAGTGGTTTCTGAGTGTCAACATGGTTGGAATGTCAGTTCTCATAGCGACGTCTGTGCAATACATTTCTTGGTTTACAAAAATCTTGCTATGCCTCTCAATCTGGGTATGGAGTACAGGTTTGATCTAAGCTTTGGATATGTTTTTGTGATCTTTCTTCCTTGTAATCAAATTATGGTACTCTTGCTACATGCTTGTGGTTGTACATAATCTTGCATATAGTTTTTTTTTTTTACTTGTTTGCTTATTATTAGTTTAGCTTAAATGCTCTCTTGGTCTTCTTATTTTATTCAAAATGAACTTAATTCTCTAACTTTTAAAATTTATTTTTTGTTCCTCTCTATTAACTAATTCTTGGAATTTTTTAGTCTCTACCATATTTTATGATGTGATAGTCTCATTAATGATGTGTCATTTGTGAGTTAGATAAAATATTCTCAATGTCTTTATTGTTGTAATTAATTTTATTTATATATAACATATTAAAAATAAATTTAATTTATTTTATTTAAATAATTAATTTTAAAATTTTATAATATTTAAATAAATTTTTTAAAATTTATTTATTTTATTCACTTTTTAATAATTTCAAATTTTAAAATATTGTGTCAAACATTTAAAATTTTACTTATTTTATATTTAATATTTAATATTTACTTTTGTTTTTAAATTTAATATTTGTTTTATATAAGCATTAAAATGTTAAATATTTTAATATATAAATTAATTTAATTACAACAATAATAATGACAAAAAATATTTATTCAAATCATAAATGTTACATAAGTGTCATGTTATTAATGAGAGTGCTACATAATAAAAAATAATGGAAGATAAAAAAGATCCAACAATTTGTTAAAAAATCCGATTTTAGAAATTAAGAGACTAAAAATTCATTTCTGACAAAATAGGAGACTAAAGTACATTTAAGTCTATGGTTTAAAATATTTTTTTTATTCTAAAGCTTAACAATTTTAAATATATGTTTGATATATTTTCTCTTTTGTTTAAAATATACTTGAATTGCCATCATCTACCCCTTCAATCACTGATAGTCACGTTCCACCTCCACCTTCGACTATCAAACACTTCTTTTGATTGCTAGTCATATTCAACGACTCATCGTTAGTGTAATAGTCATCTTCTATAATTAAGTTTCAATCACTATTTTTATAATTAATATATTTCAGTAAATTATAACTTTATAATTTTGAATTATTTTAAAATAATTAAAATTTAATATTATTTTACTTTTTTTTTTACTTTGACAATATATTTTATTTTTTTATTTTTGATGAATTCAAAATAGGACGTTATAAAAAGCGTTATTTAATTCAAATAAAATAAAAAAAAAATTCAATTAAAAAATGAAATTAATAATTAAAATTAAACACTCAGTTAAAATAAAAAACTGTTTTTAAATTTTTTAAATTTCAAAATTTCATAAAATTGAAAATCACCTGTACAAAGCCAAAGCCTAAATACTTCTATGTAGTTTGAAATAATAATGGATATTTCAATAATAAAAAGGATATAAAATACAAGAAAAAGTCTTTTATACAATTTTGTTTAGATTAAATTGTAGCTTTAGTCTTTTTATTATTACCAATTTATGGAATTATTTCTCTATTTTAAAGGTCGATAGTTTTGGTCCTTTCCACATATTTTTTAACTAGAAAATAATGATCTGATATATTTTTAGTGACATAACATACTATTTTATGATATAGAATCATTTAGATTCGCTAATTATTTATGTCATTAGTTCAATTAAAAATTTAAAATATTTTCGAAGTTGAAAACTAAATTTTTATATCGTTTTATTTCAATTTTATGAATGTTAATCATTCTACATCGTCGTATCATATATCATAAAACATGAGAGAGACCAAAACCATCAGTTTTTAAAATAGATAGACCAATTATGTGAATTGATAATAAAATATTTATCATGTATTTGAATCAATAATATATTTGTCCTGAACATTTTCATCTATATTAAATTAGATATTGAGAACACTTATAAATAAATCAAATTAAAATATCACTAGTAGAATTTTGCCTTTTTAAGTTGGTTAAAATCTAAATTTTAAGTCGGTTATGTGTCTAAGTTAACAGCAAACGACTTAAAAAATAAGTTGTTTTTTTAACTCGTTTCATGAACCAACTTAACAGAGCTTCGTCATATTAAGTCGATTTAACTTAACCGACTTAAACATCATAAATTCAATACAACACATCATCTTTTTAACCAAGTTATCAATATCACTGCAGTTAACCACATTAACTAAGTAAAATGCGGTTATCAATATCATCGCGTTAATCAACTTTTAAATATTTATAAAATTGTCACCGCCATTTTATTAAGTCGTTTATATAAGTAACCGAGTTAAATAGAGAGATATTATTTTTTTTTTATCTTAACTCGGTGGCTAATATAACCATATTAAATGTGTTTTATCTATTTACAAAATTGACACCGTCTTATTTTCTTAACTTGTTTAGATATACAACTGATTTAAAAGTACTTCTGCCTCACTTATTAAGTCTATTGGCACACAATTGACTTAACTCACTGTATTAAAAACTCAATTTTCTACTAGTGTATATTTTTTATTAATTGATTATATTATAATAAAAAATAAATAAATACATACAATTAATAGTTAATAACTAGATTCAAAATCATCTATCAAAGTCAAAATCATTGAAAAATAATTTTTATTTATTAATATAATTATTATCTACTAAATGATATCTCACTATTATGTAACGCTTAGATTATATGAAAACAAATACTAATTTTATCATCAATAGTTAACTTTATCTTTATTTTGTATGTATGATTGTTAATAATTTATAATTTATAATTTATAATGAAAATGCTAATGTTAATGATTTTGAGTGTTATTTCAATTCGTCTCGTATATATTAACTCAATTATATTAAATAAAAGATATAAAAAAATTATAAATAAATTAATTCAAAACATAATTTCAACTAATTAATAATAGTATAATTGACAAATAATGAAAAAGAATAAATCCAATTCACCGGTTATTAGACACAACAAATAAAACTGAGGCGAAAAAAATTATTTACTGATAGTGATGGTTTTTTACACACAACATTTAAAACAGAGGAGTATATATATCCAAACAAAATGAAGCAAAAAGATTGATTATTAAACACAACACATACAACATTGCGTATAGTAATAAAATGAAGTTGTTTGTTTGGTTTATTTAAGCAATAAATGAATCTGCTTGGTGGTTTATTTAACACAACTAGACAGTATCAAAAATCAAAATAATGTAAAAGAAAGAAAAAAATTATCATGAAGTTATTTAAATAAAAAACATAGGAAAGTAACATTTAGGGCAAAAAAAAAAAAAAAGCATGGGGTGAAGAGGCAAAATCGTTGATGGACCCTAACTAAATCAGATATTTGTAATTATTGCAGCTGGTTAATTACACATTACCCCCATGAAATCAGTCACCAAGTGGTGGACATTTATGGTATTATCATGGTAAATAGATGGCAAGAATATGTAATTGTCACAATTGTGTTGTTTAAAAATAAAAACAAAAATTATTAATGAATCTTTGACATAAATCATGGACGTGTATTAATGAAAATCAACTAATTAACAATAACAAATTTGCATGTTTTGTTTTTTACTAGTTCGTAACGTCCATCATTATCTATTATGATTAATGATTTCATGCGAGTAACTAATTAAGTATCTTTGATAGAACAAAAATAATAAATATATTTGAAATTGTAACTAGCAAACCATTTAATTAACGGTCAATTTTAATCTTTTTTCTTCTTGATTTTAAGACCACAATATTGAAGTTTTTATATTTGTCTTGATGAAATATAAAACTATTTAAGACAATATATATAGGTCATTTATTGATATTAGATATTTACTAAAGAGATATTTTAATAGAAGATCTAAATTAACTAACATTCTTTAATTTACAAGAATAAATTGTTATTATACAAATTTAAGAAATTAAATTACAAGAAAATGAATGGTGCACTGATGTGTAAACAAATTTTATTTAAAATTGACAATAAATATGAATATTTGATTTTATTATCTCACTAAAAATTTATATCAATATATTACTATTTAATTAACAATGCATGATTAACTGTGTGTAAATTTTTTTAATCATTAAACTTTTAAATTAATATATTTTATAATTTCAATTATTTACTATTTTCATGTTGGATTAGGTTTACATGTGGAAACTTTTTTTTTTCTTTCTAATTAATAAATAAATGGCATGAGTGATATATTCAATGAAAGGCATATCCCAATGGAATGTTTTACACGCTATCGTCTACCAAACCTGATATATAAATAAACAACTGAAGATTTTTTGAATAAAAATCTTGTTAGATGATAATGGTCAAAAATATTTTTTTATAACAAAATTAAGAAGGTTGTTCATTCGTGAACGTGTGTTTTCATTCACTCCCAAATACATTAATTAAAGTTAAGATTTAATAGTATATTTTACTCAATTTTATATTACAGAAGAAGTTAAAAAGTTAAGATCCGATGTAAAAAACAAGAAATTAATATGAGCAACAAACCTATCATATTTTTTTATAGTCCACTGAACCTAGTCGACAAAGTGCAATTGATCCGACAACACAACAAACAACGATTAAGAATAATTTAGCATCCCACTTAGGACAATGTTTTTCAAATTTTAGAAGTGAAATTCCAAGAATGTATTTGATAGAGCTCAAGCTGTCCTATAAAAAGGTGGAAATACCGGTATAAACGAATATATTGCCATTTAAAAAATAATATTATTAGAATATAAAATTTGATATAAAATAGGACACATATATAGTTTGTTTTTTTTTTCTTTTATAAAATTATCAAAATAGTAAAATAGTGTATTTGTGTCTTATTTTATATTAAATTTTATATTCCAATGAGGTTATTATTTAGAAAATCATATATGTCAAGAGTAGAAGCATTGAGTACTAGAGTAGAGGGTTTTTACTCAATTCTACTTAGGTATACATAAAGAACGTTAATGGAATATTGATATGTAAACACATAAAATAAGTTGTATATGAGTTTTAATTGTATAGGATGGTATTAAGATCAATTAAAAATCAAAGGGACAGATATTTTTTTTTTTTTTTTTAAAAAACTTAAGTTTAACATTTTTTTAGTGTGGAAGTAAATTAAAAATCCAATATTAAACTTTGATATTTACAGAGTTGAAAATCACTTAATTTATGAGAATTTTTCAATGTACGATTTCAATAAATTTTAAATTCACACACTAACATATTATTTGTTCTAAAATGAAATGATAAAAAATGTGAAACCTTATCCAAAAGAGCTCCAACACGTTATTTTTGGTAGCCAAGACCAAGACGGACGACGGTGAGCTTACACGCGTGATGGTCAATTTTGTTTGCGTTCTTCATCCTTTACAAAATTGAGGTATTGTGATATCCATAAATATCATATCTTCACCTTATATACCCTACTAACTACTAACGTGTGATATCTCTTCTATGTAAGACTTTCTTATTTTTCAATTCACAATAACACTAACTCTTCGTCATTATTCCGAACAAATTTTCATTAAAGTCATCATCATTTCCAAAAACAACTCTATATGTTTTAGAAAAATTGTGATCATAACAAATTATGTATTGTATTTTAGAAAATTTCCTTTGATTATATATTATTATTATATAGCCTTGTAAAATGCAAAAATTGATTTTAGTTATCATAAAATAAAATTTTAGTTGTAATTACTCTGCTATCAAACATGCCATGTCTCCTGTTCATGAAATTGAGTACCATTTGAGATACACAAAGATCCTACCTTCACCTTAAATAAAAGTATAAAATCAATAAACCACTAAACATAACAACAAGCAATTTAATTAGTGCAATCTAATTTTTCTTTATTTCTTCCATGACCACTTAGGCCAAGAAACCCATCCTTTATTCCACTTACCATTTTCCTCCCTTGGAAAACATAGTATATCATAATATTATGACCCTTTGGCCATAAACACATACAAATACAATTAATTTTTACAAGCATTCATAACCCATATTTACAATTGCACAATGCTAACTAATTTCCAATTACTAACCAAACGTGTAGGACTCCTTTTTTTGGTTAGTCACACGCTTGCATATGCAAAGGACAACAAACATGAACACTTAGAAGAAGTAAAGTTTTTTTGTTTTGTTTTTGAAAACATGTAAAGTAATAATGATTAATCACACCACATTCATTCAAGCACCATAACACAACACAATAATTGTTCATGTTGAAATTTTATGCGAATTTAAGCGGCGACGTGGAGATCGAACATCACCGCCCGAAGAAGCTACGTTGGAAGATGAAGAAGAAGATGAAAAAACAACAGTTTGAAACCGACCCGAATCACCGGCGGGAAGTTTCATGTATGAATAAGAAGGTGAGTCACAAAACCATGAACCAATAGACCCTTCTTTGCCATTCTTGTATTGAATTATGGCTTTGTACACAAATGGAATAAGACCCTCCATTTTATTTAATAGAAAGTGAAATATTTTGGAAGTTTGGTTTGTGAATTGGATGAATTGAAGGTTAGAGGAAAATAAAGGGGTTTAAATGTGTAGGAAAGTAAGGGTATGGTGACGTGGAGTAATAGAATGCAATAGAGAATAACTCTTCACGCTAAGCCAGGGGAGGTTTCATTTTCAATTCTAACCCACAAGAAGATTTTGAAAGCTATGTGCAAACCACATTAATTTTTTTTTGTTCATCCCACTTTACTTTTAATTACTATTATATTGGGTTTTTGAGCTTTTAGAACAAGATTGGTTGGTTTTGATAGGATGTTTTTTTAAAAGAATTTTGATTAATTAATCACTTAATCAAAATTTGTAATCAGTCCAATCCTAATATAAATCCCAAACCATCTTATGACTCTGCAAATTTTGATATATTTGTAATCATAAATCAAGAATGAAAAAATAATCTTTTTTTTTGGGTTATAAATAAAGTAACAAATACTATATGAATAAGTAAAAACATACTATATAAATTTTTTATCCAATCGTAAGATTTTAAATGAAATATATTTAATTTAATAATATGGATACGATAAATTTTGATATATTTTGACCAAAAGATATAGTACTCTGTTCTGAGTTAATTATTGATCTAAAGTTTTAGAATTGAGATTTTGTTTTAAAATATGGTAAGATTTCAGTATATATATCGTGTTTCGCATTTTTTTGGGGTCATAGTCGTGTTTTGCATATTGCACACGCCAGAGTAATAATAGTGTAATGCCTCAAGATCCTCTTATAAAAAAAATGCATAAATATCTCATTTTGTTTATATGATTGTATATATAATATTTTAGCGATGTTCATCTTCTAACTAACGCTTAAAATCAAAGTTTTCAAAATGCTTTGGTTGAATCCAATACCCAATTTATACAGTACAAAATTTAAGTAGATTTATTTGTGTTTTTCATATAGTTCTTATCTTAATTAACTATAATTTTTTCAATTCATAATTTTTTTAAAGTTTGTAATTGTTCATAATTTTTTTAAAATTTGTTATGATTACAAAATGTATAATTAATTACACTTAAGATCTATTTAATTTTTAGGCTTTATTTTATTTTTTCAAATTTTTTTTTATCTATCATTCCTATATTTTTCCTTCATTTAGATCGATTAATACTTCTTCAAAAAAAGTTATCACTAATAAGTAGGCTAGTACACAATAAATAAAGCCAAAACGGAAGTGTGATAGCTTTTGATTCGATTTGATTTTTGGAAGAAAAAAATTAAAAAATAATTGTGTTGATTTTGTTTAGGTTTTGCGAAATTTTTCACAAAATCTGAATCAAATTAAACTCATGCTACAAAATCTGAATTAAATTAAACTCACGAAGAGGGCATTGATTTGACTCAATTCTATTATTTGATTGAGCTTTTCAAAAATTAATAAAAAGTTTAAAATAAAATTAATTTTTTCCCGAAATCCTATAGAAAACAAGTAGTTAATTTAAAATGAGAAATGAGAACAATAAAATATATATGATTAAAAATTTGATAATTTGTAACGTGAAATAAATACATATAATAACTCGGGTTTATTTAATTTGTTCTGTTTGGTTTGGATTTTTTTTAACAATTTATAAACAAATTTATAGCATAATTATAAATATCAAATTTTAAATCAAAATTATGTATGGAGATTAAAATCAAGGAAAAATAAAATAGAGAAATTATTTTCGTAATTGAGTTAAAATAGAAAAACTAAAACTGCAATTAAGCCTATATTTATTTTGTATGAAGAATTTTTTTTATAAATATTTTTCTCTAATAGTTTGGGTACCTGAACTGCATTTATGTGTACCATTCGAGTTCGAAATTTGAGGTAAGCAAATTTTTGAGGGAAATATTTTATATATAATATTTGCATGAATTGATACGAGACAGTGGTGAAAACAAAGAGATTTCGTTGTTTTTGCCAAAAATCCTTAAATGTGAAATTGTCTCGCGATTGTTAATTTATTTGCCACCATGTTTTTAATGAATGATGTTTCTCCTTCATTCATACTTTCATTAACCTAGATTTTGACTTCTTGATTTTGTTCTTACCACAAGCTTCTCTTTTGTCACATCCTTTCTCAACCAAGATAGGAGCAGCCAATAGGATAAAATAAAGAAACTTCTTTGTTTTCACCATCGTCAAAATCGATGAAATTTGCATTTATCCAAATGTCGTTGGTATTCTCTCTCTCCGGTAATAAGATTCACTCTCACTTAATATATCTTATGGTTTATTTTGTGAGATATTTCTAAAATTTTGGTTAATATATATATAATTGGTTCTAATTAATATGATATTGTTGATGATTTAGTGGTTGTGTTCGATATATATGTAACAGTAATGTTCAAGGTACAACTGTTGAATAAAACAAAAAGGCACAATTGCGCAAGACAACCACCAAAGTTCTAACATATTTGATAGAAATAAAATAAAAATAACGAGCACTATAATCAATAAGGAAACAAATTTCCTTTAAATCGGTGCTAATTAAACTATCTAAAAGAAGAAAAGCCTCAAAAAATATATTCCATAAGAAAGCAACAAAATGGCTTTTGGAAGTGAAAAGATCAGCACATCTGCTGGTCTAAGGACTGATAAAGTGAGCCATAGGACTTCAGTAAGGAAATCTGAGTAGGTAAAGGACATCATCAATGATGTTTTGAAGGGGGACAATTGAGGTATGTCTCTTTTGAATAAAATCAACCACTGTAGAAGAGTTGACTTAAAAAACAACATTATGAAGGAGAGGTTGTGTGCAATTGTTATTCTATGAACAAGAGTCGTGAGTTCAACAAGTAATGTATTGGAAAAGGTTAATTTTTAAAAGAAACCATGCACAAAATTTCCAAAGTCATCACAAATAAGACCTCTATAGGACGAGGTATTGCCAAAGGACAGGTAGAACGATCCATCATTAACTCTGAAGTAATCAAGAGGAAATTTTTGTTGGGATTGATTGCAAGTCCCACATCCTTTAGTGTGGGAGAATAAGGAGAAGGCCAAGGCTATATATTGGGCTTTGGTCCTTTGTTTTCAAATGCACTAGTTAGCAATAGCACTTTAAGCTTGTATTTGACTTAGTTTAAATATTTGCTTTGTAAGAGTGTGGTTGTACTGGGGTGTTGGGTGTGAGTAAGAGAGAAGTCTATGTGTTGTAACAATTTTCACATAGTGTTAATTCTCTGGTTGCCGGTTTAGGTAGCGGCCGTGGTTTTTTCTCTGGTTTTGGAGTTTCCATGTTATATTCTTGTGTTGTGATTGTGTCTTAATTCTTTTGAACTTATGCTATTTTTCCCAACAACTGGTATCAGAGCTCCAGGTTCGGTGAGATAATTTTTCTTAGTATGCTCTGTGGTTGCAGCTTTGTCTGATCTTCCACATCAGAAAAGAATTATCCTTGGTAGTATAATGGGAAAGGTGATAATGTGAAAGTGCTGTTTAGAGAGGTTCTGGCTAAGGAAAGATTTGGTATTTAAGCGTGTCTATTGTGACCCACCTCTCTTTCTTGGGAACTTACCTGGTGTGCAGTTTACAGTCTGCGTGCAGCTGCTATGTCTTATTCAAGCGTTATGAAGTTTGACATAGAGAAGTTTGATGGAAGAATCAACCTTGGCTTGTGGAAAGTACAAGTCAAGGATGTGCTTATACAATCAGGATTACACAAGGCGTTGAAAGGAAACACTTCCAACATGGAGGCCGACAAGTGGGAGGAACTAGATTTGAGAGCTGCAAGTGCAATTCGTCTGTGTTTGGCAAAGAATGTTCTTGCGAATGTGCAGAATCTGTCATCAGCCAAGCAACTCTGGGAGAAGCTTGAAGGTTTATATCAGGCTAAGGGCATCTCAAATCAGTTGTTGTTGAAGGAGCAATTCCACAATCTGCGCATGGATGAGGGTACGAAAATCTCTGATCATCTTAGTACTTTGAATAATATTGTCTCTGAGTTGGAATCTATAAAAGTTGAGATTGATGATGAAGATAAAGCATTAAGGCTCATTTTGTCCCTTCCACCTTCCTATGTTCATCTTAAACTTGTTCTGATGTATGGGAAGGAAAATTTGAGTTTTGAAGAAGTTGCAACTAAAATTATTTTTGAAGAAAGGAGAATGAAAAATGATGAAAGCACTTCATCAAGCACTTCATCAAGAAGATACATGCAAAGAATTTGGTGTGCTGGGAGTGTGGAAAGTCTGGGCATGTGAAGAGAAATTGTCCAGGTGGAGCAGTATTTGAAAAAGACTCTGAGACAAGTGCTGGCAATTGTCTCCCTTGTTTTGGGAGATGATGGTGATCTCATCTAGAAGATAAAGTTTGTCCTTATGGTATTTCCGCTATACCATGAAAAAGGACAAGTTATTGCTAGTGGATTCAGAACAGCACACGGGCATTGGTTGACATTGATGCAAGGTGTGTGGTGATGTGTCGATGGCTGAAGATCTTCCTGGAAGCCAACATGGGAGTTGCACCATAAATTTCAGCTAGGTTTCGACATGAGAAAATTCTTGGAATGGTTTAGTTCCAAGTGGCGAAAATTCTTGAGATGGTTTAGTTCCAAGTGAAGTGTACTTTTTATGGTGGAGTATGATTGTCGGTAAGACAATGGAAGCGGAAGCTGTAACTCTTACAATCAAGGTGGAGATTGTTGGGGTTGATTGCAAGTCCCACATCCTTTAGTATGGGAGAATAAGGAGAAGGCCAAGGCTATATATTGAGCTTTGGTCTTTTGTTTTCAAATGCACCAGTCAGCAATAACACTTTAAGCTTGTATCTGACTTAGTTTAAATATTTGCTTTGTAAGAGTGTGGTTGTACTGGGGTGTTGGGTGTGAGTAAGAGAGAAGTCTATGTGTTGTAACAATTTTCAGATAGTGTTAATTCTCTGGTTGCCGGTTTAGGCAGCGGCCGTGGTTTTTTCTCGGTTTTGGAGTTTCCACGTTATATTCTTGTGTTGTGATTGTGTCTTAATTCTTTTTAAACTTATGCTATTTTTCCCAACAATTTTGCCAGTTTTGAAAATGAGAATGGCTGCCTTATACTAATAAAGAGAAGTGTTGAACACTATATATTACAATACTTTTTATTTTAAATATCGTTATATCTTTTAACAGCATTAGATACTATATCGCTTTAAAACGTTTTAAACAGATTAAAAAAATGTAGTAAATGTAGTGAGAGTTATGATTTTTTTTCAATTTAGTTACAATAATGTGAACTTAATGAGTGATAGTAGAGAAGAGAGTATTTCCCTTTCCGATGATTCAAAAAAGACCAATTTCTTTCTATTTTTTCAAATATCTCACACAAAGACCCCAGTGATAATATACCAACTCCAAGAAACGTTTCTTACTTTTGTTGTGAAAAGATTCAAAAGCAACAATCCACAAGTAGCAAGACTAAAATTTATATATTATGCCAAAATTTCCTTGACAATTTTACAATCACAGAAAACATACATAATAATTTCATTGGTATTTTGACAACGAGAGCAAAGTAAGCACTAATGCTCATGATTAATATGGAGATTACCATGGACCACCTTTCAAAAATAAACTATCATTTGAACAGGACCCTTACAGTTAGAGATGTCGATGAGGATAGGATCAAGACCTCTTGAGTAATAGGGTATAAATGAAAATAAGTTAATTTGATAGAGACAGAAAAATAACATTTGTTTTCAAGAACAAAAGTTTTTATTTTTTTTCTTACAAAATCGTATGGGAAATAATTAAGAAAATAACCTCAGTGACAAATCATAAAAATTGAGTGCCATGCTTGCTTCATTCAAACACTAACTCCACATACTCGAACATAAAACAAAATCAGTGTCACTTTCATTCCACAATCAAATTTTAGTTTCAAACAATATATCGATTCCTTACACGTCCCCTAGCAAAAAGTATAAATTAAATTTTGTGAGATGAGTTAGGTGAAGAAGAAAAAAAAAAAAAAAAAAGCTTTTTGATTAAAATCAATGACTCCATTGAGTTTTTATTAAAAAAAACTTTAAAATTTAAATTTATCCTATACAACTCCACAAAATCGATTTAGATGTGATTCGAGTGATTTGATTCTCGATAGATAAATTATTATACAATTTTAGAATTTGAGTTGAACTTTACACAACACCCACAAAATAGGTTTGTAGTGTAAATTTTTTTACATTATCAACATATCATAATTATTTATAAACATAACTTTAGAAATAATTATAATAAAAGTTAAATATCTCCAATATTATAATTGATATTATTAACTGACGATGTAAAAACTTATTACATTGATGGTGTATATAAATTAAATTATATATATATATATATATATATATTTAATTTAACTTTTCTTCTTTTAAGATAAATTAATAATATTAATAATTGTTATGTTTGAAAAAAGAAAAACTTAATATTCAAAAGAGAGTTTATATTTAACAATTTTTTTTCTTCAATAAATACTTATAATTAGAAATAGGGATTACCTCTTGAACTTACCTTGCAAAACAACAAATAAAAACAATGTGCAAGTAACATCAACTTTCACACCCATTCACAACTTTAAGCTTAATTAACCCATCCCTTTCAACGCACTTTCCCCTGTATGAAAAGAATAGAATGTTGATTTTATCCATGCAATTTATTTGAGGATCTATTCCATAAGCATGACAATAGATCGTGGAAAGATTTTGCCCTCCTCCGTGAATTGATTAGTAAATTTTTTTTGATTCTATCTCTATATGCGAAAAAGTTTGAGCTTCTCCGTCCCCATTCACATATATATAAAATAATATATTTAAAGACATATTTATTATAATTAATATAATAAAATAATAATTATTATATAATAATAAAATAAAAAAAATTTAAAATTATATTTTTTAAAGAGAGAATATCATAATTTTTAATATTTAAATAATATTGAATATATATATATATATATATATATATGTATATAAAATTTAAAAATGACAATAATATTACTAGCAGAGCGAATTCAGATGCGGGGTGGATATCAACACTCAAATCCATCTCCGCCTTTAAGTTTTAATTCCGAGGAAAATTCGCACCCACACGCAATCAAAGCAAGTTTTCCCGCCCAAATCGGGACGAGTTTGAGTGGATACCACATATGCAAATTGTGTTGTCATCCCTAGTATCCGGTGATATATAACGAAGTTTTAAATTTAAGGATTAAATAAATTTTAGTTCGTATAAAATTTTACTATTTTAATTTTAGTCTTTATAAAAATTTAAGGATTAAATAAATTTTTAGTTCGTATACAATTTTACTATTTTATTTTTAGGCTTTATAAAAGATTTATCAATTTTTAGTTTCTTAAAAATTTTAGTTTTCATTTCAATAATAACAATATTAATACTAATAATAATAATATTAATAAAATTAGTGAGTTCTACTTGGAGAGTAAGCCCACTCAACAAATCTTCCCCTCACGACTCAAGTGGGAAGGTACTGCTCAACCATGCAAGCTTTCTTTCTATAACATATCATCTTCGACACAAGCAAGGTCTTCGTCATCATATATGAACCATTCTCATAAGTATGAAGCTTAATTAAAAATGACTTCATTTTTAGTGCATCTCGTATCCAATGATACCGCACTTTAATATACTTCGACTTTGCATGAAAAGTCGGGTTCTTGATGAGATGGATCGCACTCTAGCTGTCACAAAATAACACAAACTTATCTTGCTTGAGGCCTAACTCATGTAGGAATTTTTTTTCATCCACAAGAGTTCTTTGGAAGATTTAGTTGCTGCAATGTATTCAGCTTCAATAGTAGACACTACGTGAAAAATGGTATTTTACAATGTTTTTTTAAGCCATTTACAGCGCTTTTTCAAAAAATTAAGCGCTGTAATATCCAGCGTTGTAAAAAGATACAACAACGCTCCTTAAAATAAAAAAGCGCTGTAAATCTCTTCAAAAAACGCGCTGCTTGTTGTATTAGTTTTACGGCGCTTTTTAAAAAAAGCACTGTAATAGGTGCATTCCTTTATTTCAATTAGATCTCTTTCTAAGATTATATCAACAATCTCCTTCATAAATCGCAATATACAGTATCTGCAGTGTATGTTGTTAGTTTGACGAGAGCACTATAAAATAAAACATATAAGTCAATAAATATTTGTGCATTGATTGTTAATGAAATTTTAAAGGCATATATTGCTAACCTTTATTGGAATCCATGTGATTTATTTGATTTTTTGCTTCGACACTGTAGCACCCATTTGAGCTCGAAAAACATTTAAAGCACTATCAAATAAATGTGATTATTAACATTAACAAATATATATATATGTAAAAAATAAATGAATAAATGAATACAATACCTGAAGAGTGCGAAGAAATACGTAGGGTTCGCAGGGTTACAATTTCTTTTAAGAAGGAACAACGAGAATGCACAGAAATACGAACGGTTCGTAGGACATAGTAGAGTTCGCAATGAGAAGAGTACCTAATAATGTTCGTAGGGATAGTAACAAATATGTAGATGATTTGCAATGGAGATGGTTAACAATATGGTTCGTAGGGATAGTAGGGTTCGCAATGAGAAAGATAATGAAGAGTAGAAGGACACTGAAGTGTAGTGAAGTTTATGTAATAAAGAGGAAACTGAAGCGATTTACTGTTATATATAAAATCCTATTAGAACGCTTTTTTAAAGAGCGCTGTAAAAGACCTATTTATTTTATTTTTTAAAAGCCTATTACATCGCTTTTTTAAAAAGTGCTGTAAAAGACCTCCTTTTTTTATTTTTTAAAAGCCTATTACAACGCTTTTTTAAAGAACGCTGTAAAAGACCTCCTTATTTTATTTTTTAAAAGCCTATTACAGCGCTTTTTTAAAGAGCGTTGTAAAAGATCTCCTTATTTTTTTTAAAAGTCTATTACAACGCTTTTTTGAAGAGCGCTGTAAAAGACCTCCTTATTTTATTTTTTAAAAGCCTATTACAGCGCTTTTTTAAAGAGCGCTGTAAAAGACCTCCTTATTTCTTTTAAAATCCTTTTACATCGCTTTTCCAAAAAGCGCTGTAATAGGTCCTTTAATTATGTGAAAGCGCAAGTCTTTTACAGTGTTTTTTTTACAGCGCTTGTAAAAAAAGCGTTGTTGTATCCTCCGTTATTTTTAAAATATCATACAACAACACTTGTATTTAGTAAGCGCTATAAAAGACGCGCTATAAAATGTTATTTTTGGCGTAGTGAGATAAAGCAACACACTTTTGTAGTCTTGATTGCCAAGACACAACCCCCCTTGCAAACGTCATCATATAACCAGAAGTAGATTTTATAGAATCAAGATCAACTGCCATATCTGCATATGTGTAGTCAGCCAACACAGGTTCACCACCTCTATAGCATAAACACACTTTGGAAGTTCCTTTGAGGTATCAGAGAATCCACTTCACTGCTTTCCAATGATCTTTACCAGTATTAGAGAGAAATCGACTAACAACTCCAACTGCATGAGCAATATCTAGCCTTGTGCATACCATAACATACATCAAACTACCAACTGCAGATGCATAAGGAACCTTCTCCATCTCTTCTTTGTCTTTCTCACTTGTAGGACATTTATCAGAATTCAATTTAAAATGAGTAGCTAGTGGAGTACTAAAGGTTTGCAATAGCTCATGTGAAACCTCTCTAACACCTTCTCAATATAATTGTGTTAAGACAACCACAATTTATTATTCTTTCTGCCACGAGTGATTCTCATACCCAGAATTTGCTTTGCAGGACCCAAGTATTTCATTGCAAAAGACTTGTTCAAATCTTTCTTTAAAGATTGAATTTTCTTAGTGTCATGACCAACAATCAACATGTCATCCACATATAATAAGAGAATAATATGATCACCATCATAGAATTTCTTGATAAACACACAATGTTCATAAGTAGTTTTACCATACCCATGTTTCTCCATGAAAGAATCAAATTTCTTGTACCATTGTCGAGGTGCTTGTTTAAGTCCATACAAGCTTTTCTTCAATTTACACACAAGTTGCTCTTTACCTTTAACTTCGAAACCCTCTGGTTGCTCCATATAAATCTCTTCCTCCAAATCACCATGAAGGAATGCAATTTTCACATCAAGTTGTTCAACTTCTAGGTTCAAACTAGCTGCTAACCCAAGCACAACTTGGATAGAGAATATCTTCACCACAAGTGAAAAAATTTCATCAAAGTAAATACATTTTCTCTAATTAAAACCTTTCACAACCAATCTTGCTTTGTATCTTGGTTGAGAGCTATTCTCTTATGCCTTTATATTGTATACCTATTTGTTCTTGAGTGTTTTTCTACCATTAGGCAAGTTTACCAAATCAAATGTGAGATTCTTATGCAAGGAATTCATCTCTTCTTACATGGCCTTCAACCACTTTTCTTTATCAACATTTGTAATAACTTGTTGATAGTACTCTGGCTCTCCACTATTAGTGATCATCACATACCCACGTGGAGGATATCTTTGAGAAGGTTAACGTTCTCTAGTATATCTTCTCAACTAAAATTCGACTAGTGGCTCAACTGGAACTTGTTCATCATGGTGAGGCACATGATCATCAGTTACATTCTCATCTTCTACTTGTATATCTCCCCCATCAACTAGAGTTTCCGTAGGGGGTTTAGGCGCAACATCAATGTAACTTCCAAAATTTGGTTTCTGTTTTTCAGCTTTATCAAAATCTTCAACAGTCTGGTCTTCACGGAATATCACATCTCGTCTTTTTATAATTTTCTTGTCAACCAGATCCCACAATCTATAACCAAATTCTTCATCAACATAACTGACGAATATCCATTGTTTGGATTTACTATCAAGCTTGGATCTCTCATCTCTTAGAACGTGAACGAAACATCTACAGCCAAAAACTCTCAAATGACAGTGATAATGTTTCAGCAAGTGTACTGAATCGTTCCAAGTAATAATAAAACGGTAGTACCGAGTGTCGAACTCAATGATTGCGTTTTACTATTGAATTGTATTTAATTACTACAATTGAACAAAAGGTCCCAAATTGATTGAAATTATATTTAAAATTAACAATGGTAATAAAATTGGTCCTTTATAATGAGAAAAATGTCAGGGATGAGTTTCACTTTAAATCCAACCTTGGTGCCTAATTTGATCCTAGTTACTGAATTCCTTTATTGAATTATTACCGAATTCTCTTTATTGTTCTTGCCCTAATGTCTTAGCGACATAACCTTTAATTCCAAAGTAACCCCTAATTCCTTTGTAGATTTAAGATTAAAATTAAGCATTAATGTACATGAATTCTCTTGTTAAACTATTGCCTTTACAACTAATTTAATTGGTTTCCTGACTTGTATCTATCCCTAGACTAGAAATTCCTGAATTTCTCATTTCAAGCATTCGTAAAGTGCACTTCCGTTTTAAAATACAAATCGTAGAACATTTTAGTGTTGATTAAGCAATAAAAAGCGTTAAGTACAAGATGTGAAAAATAATTCAATAAGCTCATTCATATAACTAGAAATCAAATTAGAAAAATAAAATTTTCATCTAGTTACACTCATCCCTAACAGTTAGGGTTTAGTTACTCTTGACAGAGATAGAAAAGATAGAGATTAGAGAAGAATTACAAGAAAGATTCATGGTGTTAGAAACGGCCGTCTTTGAGTTTCTATGCTGGGGCACAAGTCTCCCAACTTCCCAATTGTCAAAAAGATCCCTAAAAAGTGAAAAATTGCATTTTTAATGAATGTTGTCGCGTCCACGCCCCCATTCACAGAAAACGCGCGCTGGTAGTGCTGAAAGGCAAGAAATATGCCTTAGGCGGGGCTGTTGAGCTTCAGGCGCACAACATCTACTGTTTGACTTATACTGCATTTTTCTCTTCTTTCGGGTCTGAATTTGGTTCCGGTGTCTTCATGAAAGTTGTAGCTATGGATCTTAGCTTTCAGTTGAACTTGGTGTAACACCAATTGAACATCTACAACTCTGGATATGGCTGCAATACTCTACATAGGTCGTGTTGATTTCTCACCAAAATTCAGCACTACACTAAAACAAAGTAACAACGCAAAACTCCGAAAAATCTCTAATTAATCAAGGAAACAAGAACATAAACATTTCGTTAAATCAAAGAAATAAAATTAACAAAATATGTCCAATAAATCCTTAAATTAAATAATGAATAAAAGATAAATAAGACTAAAACAATATAAAATATGCATATGATGAAGAGTTATCAGATAGTAAGATATATCTTTCCCTGTCCACACTCAATTTGGAACATCACCATCAAGTGGAATAGTAGGAGAAACATTGATCAAATCCACTGCAGTTTTCATTGCTTCACCCCAAAAGAATTTCGATAATTTTGCATGAGAGAGCATACATCTGATTCTATCATTAATCA
Organism: Cicer judaicum; assembly: GCA_037974835.1. Taxonomy (NCBI): domain Eukaryota; kingdom Viridiplantae; phylum Streptophyta; class Magnoliopsida; order Fabales; family Fabaceae; genus Cicer; species Cicer judaicum. The sequence goes on from JBBPBS010000207.1 coordinate 2,944,654, forward strand.
TACGATTCATTCTTTCTGAAACAACATTTTGTTGAGGTGTCTTTGGAACTGTTTTCTCAAACCTGATTTCATGTTCTCTATAATACTCTTCAAATGACCTCTATAGTCACCACATTTCAAATGGACGTCTGTATTCCTAGTCCAGTAAAATTTTCCACTACAATAACTAATGGGTACACAATAGTCTTCATAACAATAGGGAATATCAATCAACAATTACAACCTTATAACAACCTTCCACTAAAGTGGGTATGCCAAAGTAACTTTGAGAAAAGATAAAACTACTCAAAATGTATATTAAAATAACAAACTCAACGATATGAATAACATATTAAATTTGTATATCAAACGGAAAGTTTACTACACACCTGTTGCCACCACCGGAACCAAACCCTTGTTTTTCTTCTCTGGCAACCGTTCTCTTTCTGTATTGTTTTTTAGAAATTTTTAAATCCCTTTTATTTCCTTTAAGGTGGTCAAGCCCATTAAAACCTTTTTTTAATTTCAATAATAACAATATTAATACTAATAATAGTAATAATAATAAAATTGGTGAGTTCCACTTGGAGAATTAGTCCACCCAACAATATCATTCCTGCATTAATAAGTACATATTAATGCAGTAATGACATTTCTTTATTACCAAACTTTATTTTGTTTAAATGTGGGAAGAAAATGAGCAAGAAGCAAATAGGAGACTGAAAATAAATCAGGGTTTGTGCTGATTTCTTGAGACTAGGTTACCTCAACCTGGTGATATCGAATCTGCTGTTAAATGGGCTCCAACCTAGTGATATCACTTAAGAGTTTCTTTCGGTAATAAAATTGGTGGGTTCCACTTGGAGAATGAGTCCACCCAACAATATCATTCCTGCATTAATAAGTACATATTAATGCAGTAATGACATTTCTTTATTACCAAACTTTATTTTGTTTAAATGTGGGAAGAAAATGAGCAAGAAGCAAATAGGAGACTGAAAATAAATCAGGGTTTGTGCTGATTTCTTGAGACTAGGTTACCTCAACCTGGTGATATCGAATCTGCTACTAAATGGGCTCCAACCTAGTGATATCACTTAAGAGTTTCTTTCGGTAATAAAATTAGTGAGTTCCACTTGGAGAATGAGTCCACCCAACAATATCATTCCTGCATTAATAAGTACATATTAATGCAGTAATGACATTTCTTTATTACCAAACTTTATTTTGTTTAAATGTGGGAAGAAAATGAGCAAGAAGCAAATAGGAGACTGAAAATAATCCAGGGTTTGTGCTGATTTCTTGAGACTAGGTTACCTCAACCTGGTGATATCGAGTCTGCTGTTAAATGGGCTCCAACCTAGTGATATCACTTAAGAGTTTCTTTCAGTAATTTAGCATGCAAAACTACTCATATGGTGAAACTGAAGTGGTGTTTGAAAGTTAATATTTGTGCAAATGATTTATGAATTTGTCTTACCCTTATTAATCGGTATCTTGTATATAACCTTTTTAGCAAACAAAGGTATTGAAAAACAAATTACCCTGATCTATTCAAATTTATTTCTATCATTTTGGCAACAGGCAGAAGAAGAAGAATAAGAAGAATGCTTTCATAACATTATTTTTTCTTAACATAAATAAATATAATTTTAATTAAAACTCTCAAATTCAAAATAATAACTATAATTATTGCTATAATATTTTTAAAATAATTACATAAAAATACTATAATCTTTATATAATAGTTAAAATAATAAAATAATAAAATAAATATATATAACAGTTATATTAATTACTAAATTACAAAATATATAT
>JBBPBS010000207.1:2946810-2965975 GCA_037974835.1 Cicer judaicum
ATAATTAGAATAAGATATTAAGATATATTTAAAAATAATTAAATATAACTATGTTCACACTTAACATTAGTCAACATATAAGAAAATTTCACATTAACTACAAAACTACGTATATACATAGAATCGCCTAAAATCTTATTATTTAAAATATGTATACTAAATACTATTAATTTTAAAAAAATCTATAAAATAATAAAATAAAATATTTTTTTATTTATATTACTTATTTAGTCAAATTTCTACAAGATTAACACATCATGAAAAATACACATAACTAAAATTAGTCATAAAATTTATCAATATATATTCTAAAATTATTTTAATATCAAATTTATTATTTAAAATCTTATTTAATTAATAAACGAGTTTATTTTAAAATTTGGAATGTTACAATTCTCCCTTTATTAAATAAATCAGGTCATCGAAATTTATAGTGACCAATAAGCGAACTAATATTTAACTAACCTCCCTCATGATTCAAATTTAGTTTATAAACACACTTAAGACATTCATTATTCATTTAAGTACAACATGTCAAAATTCAATTAGTTTAACATGATCGCTAATATGGCACAATGAGTCATTTATACAATTGCATCTAAGATTTCAATCATGAAAAAGTACCACAATTACTCACTATAATTTATAAAGGAAACAAAACTTATAGATTTAGTAACTACAAACTTACTACTTAAGTTGAGTGAAGCAAAAATATGTCAAATAAATTATCAACTTCAACTAACTTCTCAAACAATGATTTTCTAGTTTTAGTCTCTAAAAATAGTGTTTAAATTCTAACAATAATTACTTTACAAATTTCACAAAAGTTAGGCTTATAAAGTAACATTTAAAATATTTCACACCTTCAAAAATTATAAACATAAATGCATATAACAACTCAATGACATACAATTACTTAATTTATTTATTTTAAAATAAAAATAATGTGTATAATTATAGTGAAATAAGACAAACATTTTCATATATTATTTTAAAGACACTCAAAAAGTCTAAATTAATTTCCAAGTCGTATATACAAAATTCACTTATAGAAATCATACAATAGTTCTAGGTACTTATCAAATGAGACAATATAGAACAAATAAGATAATAAAACAACACAATTATTTATTTTAAGCAAAATACTTGGAATATCGAAATTCTTAATTCAATGTTTAATTTAAGTACACACCTCCAATCTAATATACACGTCACATAAACAATTATCAGGATTCAACATTGATGTCACGTAAGACTCATAATCATTCAAAATTCTATAAGAGATGAACATGGTTTCTAACTATTTCAAAAATAAAATTAACATGTAATTTTAACAATAATAACAACTGGTTATTGTTATCTCTTTTATCGATGATGAGTCATCGCGGTAGCTAGTTACTCCTACTCATGTAGTCAACTACTTAAGTTAACCATAAATATGGTCGTTCAAATTCAAACACGGTTAATTAAAAGTCTCTTTATCATGGTTCAGAAGTGCGGAGGCGACGCAACAACTTCTACTCTTTACTTCAAGTTAAAAGATCACTTAATTATACATGCAAAATAATTTATTTGTCATTTACAACTAGTTACAATAACAGAAGAAATGACACTTACAATAATATAAATCAACAATCAAAATATAAAAAATATAGAATTATTTAACTTTAAAACACTCTTAACTACTCTATACACTATACACCAATTTCCAACAGTTAGAGCATCTAAAATACAAACACTTTCATATTCACATAATCATATACACATTCACATAACTAATCCAAAAATTAGCTCATAGATTTTACGTTCATCTCATAACTCAAACAATCATTCTGAACATGTAACATATTCCCACAAAAGTCTAACTGCTTCAAATGGATCACGATTAAATTTTCTTTTGAATTAATTATCATCACTTAACAATTACAATAAGCTAAAACAAATTTTTTCCAAGTAAGATATAAGATAAATAATTATTTACTAGAAGAAACAACACCTTACCAAACCAAATTAAATCATGTAGTGCATAAACCACTTTCAAAGTCATACATCATTCTAAAAATGGATTTATAGACGTAAGTTATTATATAAAGTATCACCAATTATTTAGTGAAAAAAAAACAAAATTCATTGAAAGTTTAAAACCTTTCCTTAAATTATTTTTCAATATATCACGTCTAAATGAAAACAACTAAAATAAGTCATAAGTCATGTCTAAATAAAAACAACTAAAATAAATGACATTTCTAAATACAATAAAAGCAAAATAAAATAAAATAAAATCATGCTTATTTTAAAAATCTAAATATTCTTTAAATTTCAATCATTCTTTAATCTTCAAACACAAATTTCTAAATAATTAAACATTACAAAAGTATTTGAAATATAATTAAATCTATATATATAGATAGATAGGAAGTTTTCTAATAAATTAACACATCCAAAATAGTTTCATTTTTTTCCCCAAAACACATGACACAAAACATAAGACATTCAACTAACACTTAACCGGCGCTCGAGCCACTAGGTCTGATAGAACATACCTACTCTGATCCCACTAATGTGATACCTTAAACTCCAAAATATTATATAATAATTTATACTATATTTTTTTTAAAAGAAATCAACAGATAAATAAAAACTCTTTAAAGGAAAAAGAAACTTTTATAAGTTATTTATGATAACACATTTCTCAATATTCAAATGGAACACTTTAAACTTTTTTCCTCATATAAAACAGGGAAATCTCCATAAATTTAATTTAACTATAACTTTTTAATTTAATTCAAAAAACTTAGTACTTATAAAGTTTTCATATAAAAAGCCATTTCTAATTAAATAAATATTCAATTTATGGCTCTTTTTCCTTGTATCACTTATCAGAGAGGAGTTTCTGCCAAACTTGAACTTCAACACTCATTACCTTGTAATAATTACCATTTCGCGAACGCATGGTTAAGCTAGTCAAACACAAATAACGAAGGGGGTAGTTTCGAAATCCTGTTGATAGTATGATATAAGTAAGAAGAAGATGTAATTAATTATAAAGAGATCGTATAATTACACAAATATTCTTCAAGGAAAAACATCACATTATAAAGTCAAAATCACTCAAGAAAAATCAATACATTTCACTATAACATCAAATCATCTAAGAGAAATTAATATCGTACATAATACATATTAATCAACAAAACAATCACAAGAAAATACAACATTATGCATGAGTTTAGACTCTACTTCACAATTTCATACAATTCTAACTCTGAAGTACTTGGTTAGGAGGCTTGATACTTTGCCACCATCCGAGTAGACGGACAATTCAAATTGGTCATTTCATCATGGATTTCCTCAACTTAACCTGAGACACATATAAGCAATAATGGAGGTAAATGTGTGTTCCATGGTAGAGTCCGACATTTGGTGTGCTACCTCCAAGTCACTTAGGATTTATCCATCATAATATCTCTAAGGTCTAACAATCTTTCCTTAATGCTCAACTATAGATCGCCACGAATAGGCTCATTCAATTGTACTTTCTCGAAATCACTAGACTTGTCAGACGCTACCTTTATGATGACAAAGTAATCGAAAATTCTCATCAACTTCAAATATTCCCAACATCTATTTTCTCATTTCGTTAGCCTAAACTACTTTTTTAAGAGAATCATCTCTTGTACAAGTTGGAATGATCACTATTTCATAAATTATGGAGTTACGTCAATATTCTCTTCACAAGTTTATAACATCATTATCATTAATCGTACATCAACATGATCATCATAGAAAACGGGGTGCAATCAGTAACTCGCGATTGTATTAAAGAAAAGTCTAATTCAGTATCAATAATATCGTATATTAATGTGTCCTGGCCTAAAATTTCGAGTTTTCCTCGAATTCAATGGAGTCGCCACCAAAATTTATTTTTAAAATAGGGAAAAGATTGGGAAATCCTTTAAAATAAAATAAAAATAAAAATGGTATTTGATACCAGATTTTGAATTCGGAAGTCGATTATGTGTAGAGAAGGTATTAGCACCCTATGACATCCGTTAAAATACGGTTACCTATAATTAATTGTGAAAAATTATATCAAATTAAATATATTTATTTCTCTTTATTATTAAATATGAATATAAATTATTTTTCAAAATATGATTTTTTGAGATAAAAGTGTGTTTAAAAAGAGCGAAAAAAATGTTTTTATTATTGTGCTTGACAAGAGTGTGATCTTGCTCCTACGTATCTCCCGGTGTGATGGAGAAATCAAAGCTACGTAGTTCTTGGTAGAAAATGTGAATGTGTTGATTGCTTTTAAATAAATTGTATTTTAATATTTTAAAAAAGTTAATTTTGACGAACATAAAAAAACTTGCTTGATTTGAATAATTATTTTAAAATATGGATTTTAAGACAGTCGAATTGTACAACTCTGTGTCTCAAAACTCAAGGAGTAAAAAGATATCACATCTAATTTAATCCTCTTAAGAATATTTTATTATTATTATTTTTTTTATTTATAAATTGAGTTTCAAAACCAACAAATAGTTTAACTTGTGTCTTAACAACTACAAGATGAAAAAAACACATATAATTAATTAAATTTTAAAAAAGTTAATTTTAGATCTATTTATTTATAAAAATAAATTTTAGGGCTATCAAAATATATAATTTGTATTATGTAACTCTAGAATTAAAAGATGTTATTTTTAGTTAACTTTTAATAATTTTTACTTATTAATTTGGTTATGATTTTAATTTATTAATTTATTTGTGAAGATGAGATTTAGAACAACCAAGTTGTCACAATTTGTGTTCTAAAAAAAACTCAAAGATTAAAAAGATGTCACATCTAGTTAATTTTTAGTGAAATATTTATTATAATTTTATTTTTATATTCTTTTTTAAGAAAAAATATACTAAATATTAAATAAGTTTAAATGATTCTTCGAAATAAAATTAGTAATAAACATAAAAATAAAATAGCAAAAAGAAAAATATATAGACTTATAACTTAATCTATTAAATAGAAAAATTAAAACATTTTAATACTAATTACAAATGTAATTCTCTTTTAACCTATTTTATAATAAAAAAAATTGTTATAACATAAAATAAATGATATTTATTTCTAGTTAATTATGTTAAATATAATAAATATAGTAAATAATAATTAAATAGAATAAATGCAGTAATTATGTGTAGTTAATAGGTTGAATAGAGTAACCGCTGGATGAAAACATAAACGTGTATAGAGAACGAAGCATTGCAAATGAAAGGAACAGAGTAATAACTAGGCCAAAACATAAACGTGTATAGAAGAGAACAAAGCATTGCAAAAGAAAGGAACAGTGAAGACAACATTCCATTTTCCAACCCATACCACACAGAAAAAATCATTTCAAACAAAAGAAACACTACCACCAATTCCAACCTTTACACACAACATCAGCCAGACCACCATTGACATAGAACACAATCTATTTTTCACTTTTTAAATATTATATCTTTTAATACTATTATATAATTTGAAACAAAAGAATGAGAAAATACATGCTTTTCGGATGTCGGTGAAGACGAAAGCTGTGTCCGAATGTGGTTATCTGTTCTCTTTTCGTCAGTTGCTGAGATGGGTTCGAAAATAATTATAGTATGGATCTTTCCTCTCTTCTCTTCATTTCTGTTTGTCTCAATTTATAGCGGAGAACGACAAATGTTTTGGTTCATTAGATAAATACGGATTTTGAATTTTGTATTATTACTCAACATAGTTTAACTGGATTTTACATTGTTTTTGTAACAATTTTAAAACAATGTGTGATTAAGGAAAACAATGTCTTCTATCTTTTCTATGTGTTACAAGTAATTTTTTTATAAAGTTACAAAATAAGTCAAATTAGTCAAATCACATTTTATAACAGCCATCTTAATAAGGCAAACAAGATAAAAAAATAACATATGCAAGGAAACGTGTTTACAAACAAAGTTGTTTAGGTGTTTGACAGGAAAGAGACGTAAACTGAAGAAGAAGGCGTAAGCTGTAATGTATTTGTGTGTTGCCAATCCAAATAATGAAAAATGAAAAGAAAAAAAAAACTAGAATTGTGTTGCAATTTTCTTATTTTTGTTTTATATTATTTTAAATTTGGTATATATTTAAATTTAAATTGTAAAATACTAAGTTTTTAGATTTATGATAACAACTGCAAAATCAAAAGCATGACCATAGTCGAATTGATTAGCAATGGTTAAGCGACGTAGATAAAAAGCATGACCGTCTTTGGATTGGTTGCCGATGTGTAGATCGAAGGTTGGTTACCGATGCATTGATTGACACAAACAATGACTTAAATAATGTGATCATCTTCGAATTGATTACCGATGCATTGATCGACACAAACAATGACATAAATAATGTGATAGTCTTCGGATTGATTATTCATGCGTAAATCTACATAAAATGATATGACTACAAGCAAACATGAATTTATAGGGTAAATAAAAGGAGATAAATTTGTTTTTTCTTAACATATTTTAAAAGAAATATTTTTATGGTAGTTGCAATGCAAATCTATGATGAATAATGTGACACAAAAGTTGTTGAGTATAATTAAAATATACACATAATATATGCGTAATTAATTTATTATGCATGACACAAGGAGGTAGTTGAATATATGTAAAATATGAGTGAAGATGCATAAACCATATGTGACTATTTGAAAAAAAAAAAATAAGATGCATGCAATAAAAATAAATTCTTGTTTATAATTTTTTTTGTTCCCCGATCCTTATCATGATTGAACCCACTTTGCCTCTTCTAGTTTTTTTCCCTCAGGACTCTGATTAAGGGAATTTCAACTTTCATGAGAAGTACCGCTTCTATTTCATACACCAATGAGAAAGAAGTTGCCCCTGTTGAGGTACAAACAGAGGTTCTATAGCCATATAATGCAAAAGGAAGCATTTCATGTCAATCTTTATATGTCTCCACCATCTTTTGTATGATCTTCTTGATATTCTTATTTGCTGCTTCTACAACCCCATTCATTTATGGACGATATGGAGAAAAATTATGGTGCTGAATTTTGAAACTATCACATAACTCTTTCATCATTTTGTTATTCAGATTAGTCGTGTTATCAATGATTATATTATTTGGCAAGCCATATTGACAAATTAATTCTCTTTTGATGAATCTGACAACCACACTTCTTGTCACATTGGCATAAGAAGTGGTTTCAACCCATTTTGTGAAATAATCAATAGCTACTAAGATAAACTGATGTCCATGTGAAGCCTTAGGCTCGACGAGTCCAATAACATCCATTCCCCATATTGAAAATGACCATGGCATTGTTAAAACATTCAAAGAGGTGAGTGGTACATGTACTTTATCAACATAGATTTGACATATATGACATTTCTTTACGTGACTAAAGCAATCGGATTCCATGGTCATCCAATAATTGCCAGCCCTTAAGATTTTTCTTGCCATTGGCCCATTTATATGAGTTTCGAAAGAACCTTCGTGAACCTCTTGGATGATTTTCTCCGCTTCTGCTTTATCCACACATCTGAGGAGAAGCATATCATGATCTCTCTTACAAAGCATATCCCTATTTAAGAAGAAGTTCATTGACAACCTCCTTAAAACCCTTTTGTCGTTCTCTAAAATACCCAATAGATATTCCTTATTCTTAACATATGATTTGATGTTTGAAAACCATGGCTTGCCATGAGACTCTTCTTCTATTGATAAGCAGTATGCAGGTTTATCTCTTTGTTGAATTTTTATAACCGGCACGTCCTGATTAATGCTTACTTTGAATATTGATGACAAAGTGGCCAAGACATTAGCTAATTGGTTTTCTTCTCGAGGGATATGGTGAAAAGTAATATTTTCAAAGTATTCTATCAACTCTTTGATATGGGTGTGATATGAAATCAATTGGGAATCTTGCGTTTCCCACTCTTCTTTCGTCTGATGGATGACCAACAATGAGTCTCCATATATCTCAAGAAATTTTACATTTGATTTAATAGCTGCTTCAATGCCCATAACACATGCCTTATATTCTGCAATATTGTTTGTACAGTCAAAACACAACCTAACCGTAAATGGAGTGAATTGGTTCTCTAGGGAAATCAAAATGGTTCCAAATCCATGCCCTATCGCATTAGAGGCACCATCAAACACCAACATCCATTTTTCTTTATCAGCTCATTCAGTCTCTTCAAATAAAGTCATTATGCCTTCATCGGGGAATTCACACTGCACTAATTGATAATCTTCTATAGGTTGTTGGGCCAAATACTCTACTAGTGCGCTTCTTTTGATAGCTTTTTGTGTAACGTATACCAAATTGTATTCTGGTAACAACATCTGCCAATGGGCGATCCTTCCAGTAAGAGTAGGTTCCCTACCAATGCACAACATGTTCGGTCAAGCAGTGAATACCTTGTTTCACAACTGGTGAACTTTTTGCTCAAATAATAAATAGCATGCTCTTTCCTACCAGATCCGTCTTGCTGCCCCAATACACAACCCACTGACTCATCAAGTACTGTTAAGTACATAATAAACGGTTTCCCAAGAATAGGAGGTACTAAGACAAGAGGTTTTGATAAACACTGTTTAATCTTTTAGAAAGCTTTTTGACAATACTCATTCAATTCAACCTTTTGGCCTTTGCGCAACAATTTGTAAATCGGCTTGCATGTAGCAATGAGATGTTATTTAAACCTCGCAATGTAATTCAATCTACCCAAAAAGCCACAAAATTCTTTTTCCGTCCCTAGAGCCAACATTTGTTGTATTACTCTTACTTTATTTGGGTCCACTTCTATCCCTTTGTAACTAACGATAAACCCAAGTAACTTGCCCAATCATACACCAAAAGTGCATTTATCAGGGTTTAAACGGAGTCTGAACTTCCTTAATCACTCAAATAAATTTTGAAGGTTAACAACATGGTTTTCTTCAGTCCGAGATTTTGCAATCATATCATCCACATAAACGTCTATTTCCTTATGCATCATGTCATGAAACAAAGTTACCATTGCTCTCTAATAGGTTGCCCCAACATTCTTCAACCCAAATGGCATCATTTTATAGAAAAAAGTCCCCCATTGTGTGATGAATGTAGTTTTCTCCATATCTTTGGGACATCTTGATTTGATTGTACCATGAGAAACCATCCATGAATGAGAAAATAGAGTATTGAGGAGTGTTATCTACTAGGACATCAATATGAGGCTGAGGAAAATTGTCTTTAGGACAAGAGTTATTTAAATCCCGATAGTCAACAGACATTCGAAGCTTTCCGTCCTTCTTTGGAATTGGTACAATATTAGTTATCCATTGAGGATATTTTGCTTATGCTAAGAAATCAGCATCCAATTGGTTCTTGACCTCTTCTCTAATTTTAAGTGACATATCAAGTCTCATCCTTCTCAACTTCTATTTAATTGGAGCGTATTCAGGCTTGACTGGTAGCTTGTGTTCAACTATGTTAGTATCTATCCCAAGTATATCCTGATATGACCATGCAAAGACATCCACATAATCAAATAAAAGTTTCACTAACTTTTCTCATTACTTTTTTTCACAGACATACCAATTTTAACTTCTTTCTTAACATGTCCAAGCTCTAAATTGATCACCTCAACAGGTTCTTGATAGGGTTGGATTATCTTAGCTTCCTATTTAATTAACCTTTCTTGTTCTGGGGGAGGCTCATAATCGTCTTCACAATCCTCATCAGCGTGATTAATTAGACGTTCAAAATTACAAGTAAGGGTTCTAGCGCGGCCATTTGCAACATATTCATTTTCGACTCTGCATTGTTTAGACTGGTGTCATCATCACCATGATCCTCTTCCGCAACAACCACCTAATCAACATATATTATTCCAGTGCTTTGAAAAATTTGGAGAATGTCACCAATAAGAATCTTTTGTGAATTCGATTTCTAATTTTCCCAATGAGTCATCTTGTTTTCTCTTTTCTCCTTCGCAACCTTTTCTTTATTAGCCTGTGTAGGTACATATCCCAACCCGTACCTATTGTTCTTTTCTGGTATTTCTAACAACTTCCTCAAATTAACAAAAACTCCTCATTCCAACATGGCTTGGGTAGACTTCAATGATGTGGTACATAGTTTTGGTTCTTTAAAACGATATCCTTCACCCACGAAGATAGCATTGGCAATTTCTAATTCTTGAAAGGAAGTCTTTATGGCTTCCTCCGTGTCTTCAATTTAGCTGGTAGAAGATAAATGACTTACTATCATATCTTCTTCCCCATATATTATTACCAGCTTATTATTCACTATAAACTTTAGCTTTTGATGGAGGGTGGATGTCGCTGCTCCAGCAACATGAATCCATAGTCTCAATAAAAGACAATTGTATGCCGGTTTAATATCCATCACTTGGATGGTGATCCCAAAGATATGGGGTCCGATTTGAATCGGCGGGTCATTCTGACCAACAACTTGTCTTCTAGATCCATGAAATGCTTTCACCATCAAAGCACTAGGCTTCAAACAGGTTCCCTCAACAAATAGTTTTGATAGTGTTGATTTAGGCATGACATTTAATGATGAACCATTATCTACTAGCACTCATGCAAGAATATGATCATGACACCTCACAGAGATGTGCAATGCTTTATTATGCTTTGTCCCTTCAGTTGGTAATTCATTATCGCTAAAACTAAGGCAACTACTAGCAGTGATGTCACCAACAACTCCATCAAACTGATCAACTGTGATATCGTGAGTAACATGAGTCTCATTTAAAAGTTTAAGCATTGCCCTTCTATGTGCTTCAGAGTTCAATAACAAAGAGAGCATTGATATCTTGGAAGGGGTTTGATTTAGCTGATCCATGACTTTATATTCACTTTGTTTGATAAGCTTCAAAAATTCATTAGTTTCTTCTTCATACATCGTCTTTTTACTGGTCTCTTGTCCTTTTATGGCATGATACATAACTTATTTCCCTTTCTAACCATGACCTTCCTTTTTCCTAAGTTATTCAGGAGTGTATAATTGACCACTCTGAGTCATTCCACCAATCCCTGAAATGTTAGTGACATCAGTTCCCTTAGGTTCACAGCCATCACTTGATGGTATTCACATTTGACATTTGGATTGTACCATTTTGGAAATGGTGGTTCAAGATGTTTCATTGGTCTTAGGACTACTATTGAATTTTGAAGTAAGTGAGGCAACAATTGGCTGTACGTGATGGGAATTGGGTCAAAACGGGTTATCTTGTTTAACTGGTGGTCTACGGTAGGTGGTGGTTGATAAAAAGGTGGTCTTGATGGGTGATATTAAGGGTATAAAGCTTGTGTGGTTGCGGCCACATATGGATAAGGAATTTGTGATATCGGGGGCAGGATGTTTGGGGTTAATAAGAATTGAAGGGAGGAAAATTGGAGACTCTAGAGTTTACCATTACAGCGTTGGCATCCCCTTCTTTCTTTTTTATGAATGTCGTATGGGGTCGTTTCACGCTAGTTATTGCACATACGATCTTGCCACTCCTCATCCCAATTTCTATCCTTTCTCTTATCATAACCAGGTCAAATTTTTTTGATGAGATACTCCCAATCATCTTATCATAAAAAGGCGACTGGAGAGTATCCATAAACACACCAACCATTTCTCTTTTAGATAAAGGAGGTTCTACTTGTGATGCCATTTCCCTCCACCGTTATGCGTATTCTTTGAAAGTTTTGTTGTCCTTTTTCAATGAATTTTTCAAATGGATCCTATCAGGGGCCATGTTAATGTTGTACTTATATTGTTTCAAAAAGGCATCAACTAGGTCTTTCCACGAACGAATTCGATTTCGCTCGACAAGCATATTTCAACTTAACGATGCCCAACTCAAACTGTCTTGGAAAAAGTGAATGAGCAGCTTGTCTTTATGAGCATGAGAATCCATTTTCTACAATACATAATCAGATGATTTTTAGGACACGTCGCGCCTTTGTATTTTTCAAAGTCTGGAATCTTGAATTATAGTCACATTAGGAACCAAACACATATCGAAAGCTTCGAGACCATAAACATTATGCCTCTCAATTGCATTTATTCACTCTTCTAAAACATGAAATTGTTTCCTTTGATTGTGTATCATCCTCAAAGTGAGGTTGATGCTAATTCCCATTAGCATCAAAATGGGGTACTTGGGTGCAATATATGGAATATTTTCTGATGGTACAACATTTTGGGTGGCACATAGCCCAATTTTGAAGATCAATATTTCCAATGCTTTCCTTTATTTTCCAACTCTTTATAAATATCTTGATTCTTCAATTGTCCAAGCAATACCATGAAACCCTCCTCCCAATATATGGTTTCATCCTTTAAGTCTTTATAGATATTTTCATGATAATCAATGTAATTCTTCAACTCACTAGAAGTTTCTATTTCAGTTTTTAGTGCATCTTGGTGTTTTGCGAGTAATTCTTCAATTTCTTCCTTCTATTGCCTCTCACTCCTTACTTGACTCTCATATTTAACTACCATTTCTTTCAGTTGTTTCTTTAAATCCTCAAACTCCTTTTTTATGATATTCTTAGAGCTTGTTGATTTTGTCCACCACTGCTTCCACATATAGGATTCTTTAATAGATGCAATCCTTTCTTTCTTTCGCACATCTAACTCTTCATTTGCGCCTCTTAAACTATCTTATATGTCAAGTTTATTTTCTTTAACAATTTTCAACCTCTTGTGGTTTCTTTCGATAAACTGATATTACATGTGTTTTCTGATCATAAGTTTTCGTTCTCTTGGGAGAATTTTTCTAACTTTGCTTGTAGCTCTTCTTTCTCCTCTTTAGATTTTAACAATGATGCTTTGAGGTCTTCTATTCTTCATTTGCAACAAAGGTAGGTTCAGGAATTTCCTAATCATTTGAGTGTGTATTGTGGAAAGGTAACTTGATTTCTTGGACCCTTTTCTTTCCCCATTGTTGATAGGGTTCTTTTGTGCTACAATTTCTACATCCAAGTACTTTTCCTTTTCTGATGATCAACTCCCAAGCTCGAGTTATCTTTCTCAACATTAGTGGGTCTACTATACTCGTATTGTGCAAAACCCAACGATTACTCTTAACCCCAACATGATACCCTTTCTTGAACATGTGAGACACAAACCAAGTATACAATACTAGAACACAACACAAAATTGTTCCCTCTTTCTTCTCGTGTCGCATATGGAAAGAGTAGTATACATCAGCAAGAACCGCAAGAACTGGATTTTGTTCATCTTTGTTAACAACTAAGAAGAAATTGATGGCAGCAAAGACTACAAAGTTATCAAGGTTTGAGAATAAAATAATACCATAGATAATGAGAGCCAAAACATCTATAAACGTACTCCATTCTTTTTTAACGGCTAAATCTTGGCACTTTTGCTCTAGATATTTACTTGACAATCCAAGAATAGCCCATTTTTCCTCTTTTGTACTTGCCAACTCTCTTACGTTGATTTTCAACACTTCAACAATTACGCCAAAATTCTGGGGTTGCCTAGTATATCGATAAGGATTTCCTCTCTCTAGGGAGTATATTCGTTCGAATTTCTCTAATGTCGGGCCAACTGAAAATCTTTAAAGGTGAAACACCTTAAGAGAGGATCATAATACTATGTCAATGCCGTGACGGCCCCTTTTTGCATATTCAGTGCCAAGAGATTTAGGATCTTCCCATATTTGTGAAAGAAACTCTCACGTTTTATAGTTTTCATTTGATTGTTGATGTCTCTTAAACTTTTCAAATCAGGTTGCTTGAACTTTAAAACTAAAGTTTTTCTTTTTTCCGGTCTCATTGTCCACTTAAATAACATGTGAATAAGGTTTGTAAGATTCCCCAAAAATCCTAAAAAAATATGCAAAATGCTATTATGTTTTATTTTTTCCTTAGAAAGAGAGAAAAAAATGTCATGAGATATTGAATGAAACTAATATATATATAAAGTCTCGAACATATGAGATAATTTTTGGGTTTTTATGGATATTCTTACAATGAAAGGGTCTATTGGTTCAAACCCGGTTATATGGTTCCACTCATAAGTGTGTATCTTAGTAAAAGGGTAAGTGTTGTATATGCATAATTCAATAACTCCATAATACTAACAAAACATATATACATATAAAAAATAAATAAATAAAATAAAAATGATCTACTAGCTTAAAAGAATATTATAATGTCAGCTAATACTTATTAAGAAATAATAAATAGATAAAGAAAATGAAAATAAAAAACAAACAAATATAGAAAAAGTTAAAAATTATACACAATTTATTTGTTAGGCTTGACTCTCTAAGTGTCTCCAACAGAGTCGCCAATTGTCGCAGCCTAATATTCCGAGTTTTTCTCGAATTCAATGAAGTTGCCACCACAATTTATTTTTAAAATAGGGAAAATATTGGGAAACCCTTAAAAATAAAAAATAAAATTAAAAAAATGGTCTTTGATACCAGATATTGAAGTCGGGAGTCGATTATGTGTAGGGAAGGTATTGACACCCTACGACATCTGTTAAAATAGAGTTACCTATAATTAATTGTGCAAAATTATATCAACTTAAATATATTTATTTCTCTTTATTATTAAATATGAATATAAATTATTTTTCAAAATGTGATTTTTTGAGATAAAATTGTGTTTAAAAAGAGCGGAAAAAAAGTGTTTTTATGATTATGCTTGACAAGAGTATGCTCTTGCTCCTGTGTATCTCCTGGTGCGATGGAGAAAACAAAGTTACGTAGTTGTTGGTAGAAAATGTGGATGTGTTGATTGCTTTTAAATAAATTGTATTTTATTATTTAAAAAAAGTTAATTTTGACTAACATAGAAAAACTTGCTTGTTTTTGAATAATTATATTAATATGTGAATTTTAAGACGATCAAATTGTACAACTCATATCTCAAAACTCTAGGAGTAAAAAGATATTACATATAATTTAATCCTCTTAAGAATATGTTATTATTATTATTATATTTTTATTTTTAAATTGAGTTTCAAAACCAACAAATAGTGTAACTTGTGTCCTCAAAGATTTAAAAAAACACATATAATTAATAAAATTTTTAAAAAGTTGATTTTGGATCTATTTATTTATAAAAATAAATTTTAGAGCTATCAAAATATATAATTTGTATTATGTAACTACGGAATTAAAAGATGTTATTTTTAGTTAACTTTTAATAATTTTTACTTATTAATTTGGATATGATTTTAATTTATTAATTTATTTGTGAAGATGGGAATTAGAACCAAGTTGTCACAACTTGTGTTCAAAAACAAAAACTCAAAGATTAAAGAGATCTCACATTTAGTTAATTTCTAAAGAAATATTTGTTATAATTTTATTTTTATTTTCTTTTTTAAATGATTCTATTAAATAGATTTAAACGATTCTTTGAAATAAAATTAGTAATAAATATGAAAATAAAATAGTAAAAAGAAAAATATATGGATGTGTAACTTCATCTATTAAATAGAAAAAGAATCCTTTTTAATACTAATTACAAATGTAATTCTCTTTTAACCTATTTTATAATTAAAAAAATTATTATAACATAAAATAAATGATATTTATTGCTATCTACTAATGTTAAATATAATAAATATAGCAAATAGTAATTAAATAGAATAAATGCAGTAATTATGTGTAGTTAACAGCTTTGAGGTTGAATAGAGTAACCGCTGGACGAAAACATAAACGTGTATAGAAAAGGAAGCATTGCAAAAGAAAGGAATACAGTAATAACAAATAGAAAACAAAGCATTGCAAAAGAATGTAACAGACAAATTTCAATTTTCCAGCCCACACAACAACAAAAAATCATTTCAAACCAAAAAAACACTATCACCCATTCCAACCTTTACACACACAACTTCAGCTAACCACCATTGACATAGAACAAAATCTATTTTTCACTTTCTAAATTTTATATCTTTTAATACAATTATAAGATTTAAAACAAAAGAATAGGAAAATATATGCCTTTTCGTCAGTTGCTGAGATGGGTTCGAAAATATTTATAATGAAAAATGAAAAAAAAAATTAAAATCATCTTTTTTTTTTCTTTTGTAGTCTCTGATCTATCTTTAAAAAAATTCCTCTCCTCTCTTCATTTCTGTTTGTCTCAATTTATAGGGGAAAACAGAAAATGTTTTGGTTTATTATATAAATACGAGTTCTGAATTTTGTATTGCTACTTTGCAAAGTTTTGTTGGAGGGTGTGGCCTGGGGGTGCGACCAGCTGAAGGATAGGAGGTTGTTGGCTGGGGATGCGACCTCCCAAAAGGGTTTCTTAATTTTTTTTTGTTCCTTTTAGTGTTAATTTAATGGTTAATATATTAATAAATAATTAAATTAACAAATAATAATAATACATTAATAAAGAATAATAATATATCAATAAATAATAATATATCAATAAATAATAATAAAATAATAAAAAGAATAATAATTTTAAAATGAAAAGAAAATTATGTTAATAAAATAAAATAATTAAATTAAAAGAAAAAAATACAATAAAAAAAGAAATTATATTTGATTATTATTATTATTATTATTATTTTCATCAATTTTTATTTATTAGATAAGAAAAATAGGAGCGAGTTGTTATAATAATGTGCCGATTAGAGGACGTTGTGATGATAACGTGTCAAAATTAACAACGTGTTCATGATATCTACAATCTACAATATACTATAAGAATTCTCAACTATACCAAAAATATAATTTTGTCCTTCATAAATTTAACATTTGCAAAAAATTTAGGGTCACAATTGTAACTTACTCTAGCTTTTTGTACATAATCAACTTCTTTAAATTTTTGTCATTTTGAAATATTTCTGGTTTACATACTACAACACAGGGAAGAAAATCAATAATATTCACCGAGAAACAAATCAAAGAGATTCAACAAGAAGAAAATCGCAAATGGAACCACATAAAGAAATGGTTGCTACTAACTGTAATACAAGTTTGTTCAAGGTTTGTCACTTTCTCCTTCAAACTCATTCGTTTCTATTTGGAACTGAAAAATATATATAATATTAGTTATTAGGTTCATCGATTTCCCACTCGAAATGTTAACCGCATGTTTTCCTCTCAAATCAATCAAAAATCGAATATAACTGCACATAAAACTAAAAAAAAAAAAAAAATAAACGAAACATAATTGTCTTTTACATAATCTACTATCAATCAATACAACATTACGAGGAAATAATATACTTTCAAAATTACATCATTGTCCACTTAAATTTGGTGGTTTGATTAGAGAAGAATTTGAGGTTGTTAATAATGTAAGATACGAAATTTGGGGAAAATCGAGGGAATAAAAAGATGATGTTGTTGATTTTGGGGAGTTAAGAATGAAGTGAAAGAGAGGAACCTGAAACTGAAATGGTGATGAGGCATAGGCATTGTAGTGGCGAAGAAGTTCACTTCTAATTCTTTGTTTCTAATATTTTGTTTCACTCAATGCATTAGTGATTGTAGGTCGTTGTTTTCTGCCATATAGAAGTAATTAATTAACAACTACATTGAAGTATATTGTAACAAGCGAAATATTTCATTAAACAGTTAGTATTTGTGTTGAATTAATATTACCTTCTGGAGGCTTGACTCGTGCATGATTGAATATTATAATGATGGGACCAGAGTTGGGGTGAGCATTAACATAATTGAGGAATTGTGTACCATAAGCCTCCCATAGGGAGCAAGTAAGGATGTTTCCGATGATGAAATGAATAATATCATTTGAAACATGCTTTGTATATTATATTAATTACATGTAAATATTGTTGTTACCTGAGATATTTGATTTTAACGGTGACACAATTTTTTTTGGTTTATGATGTTGAAGTTGAAGAAATGACCACATCCAGTACCCCCATTGAAATACGAAAAATATAAAAACACATATATATTGTAAAAAAAAAAAAGAATTGATAATATTATCAATTAAGTTGTTAGGAGGGTTGTGTCCATTCGAAATGGTGCTAAAAGATACAAAACAGTATTGAGTCGGTGGGATATCAAGGAGATCAATTTCTTCTTCAAAAGTAGCAGAATTGAAAACAATTTGAATTTATTGAGGCAATATTTGAATTGGAAAGTACTTGGAAAAACTGAAAAGTTTTGGATGATGTATATTTTATTGTACTTTTTTTTAATCAAATTAATGATATATTATTATTATTTATTAATGTATTATTTAATATAATTCTTTATTAATTTAATTAGTTATTAATATATTAACCATTAAATTAACACTAAAAGGAACAAAATAAAATTAACAAACTCGGGAGGTCGCATCCCCAGCCAGAGATCTCCTACTAAGAGAAAAAAAATGTTCATTTAAATGGTCGCACCCCAGGCCACGACCTCCAAGAAGCCTAAATAAATAGGACATTTTGATATATAACTTACAAAGGAGGGTATTTTGGTTTAAATGAAATACAATTTTCTACTAAATCTGACTTTTAAATGAAATACAATTTTCTACTAATTTTTTTGTTAAAATGCGACATGTTGAAGCCAAACTTTTCTTACCCCAGGTAGCGGGGTGAGATGCAACCTCCCAAAGGAGTTGATTAATTTTTGTTTTGTTCCTTCTAGTGTTAATTTAATAGTTAATATATTAATAAATAATTATATTAATAATTATATTGTTATTTTATAGCAAATTATAAGGAAAGCGTTGTTTATTTTGACACGTAATCATAACAACGTCGTCCTATTTATTGGTTTCGACAAATTATTATAACAACTTTCTCTTCTTTTGGAACATTATTATAACAACTCCCTCTTATTTTTTTTTGTCTAATAAATAAAAATTAATAAAAGTAATAATAATAATAATAATAATAATAATAATAATCAAATATAATTTCTTTTCTTATTTTAGTTTTTCTTTTTATTTAATTTATTTTATTAATATAATTTTCTTTTTATTATTAAAATTATTATTCTTTATATTATTATATTTTTATTCTTTTAATATATTATTATTATTCTTATTATTTATTAATGTATTATTTAATATAATTATTTATTAATTTAATTATTTATTAATATATTAACTATTAAGTTCAATGAAAAAAAAATGTTTTTTTTT
>JBBPBS010000207.1:2966202-3044349 GCA_037974835.1 Cicer judaicum
TTTGTGATTACTGGAATTTACTCTTACAATGTTAACTTTGGAAATTTATTAAAATTTATTAATCTTATTTGGGAAGTGAACTAAAGTGATTTATTATATACTGAACTAAAGTTGTCATAGTAAATAAACTAAAATTTTATTATACAGTTTTTCTGGTACCTTTTACAGTATTCATAAATTTAATCTTTGCAAAAAAAATTTGGATTATAATTATAAATTACTCTTGCTTTCTGCACATAACTCACGTTCTTTAAATTTTTGTCATTTTAAAATATTTATAGTTTAAAGTAAAAACTAACATAATATATTACATTGAGTGCCTCGATAAAACAAAAAGACCAAAATTTCAAATGGACAATATTATAATGTTCGTACTATTTTCTTATATTGAAAGATGTTATAATTTTCATAACATTTTTTTTATATTTAAAGTAGAAGTTTCATTACAAACTTAATATTATTGATTTTTTCTATTATTTTTTTTAAAAAAATAAAAAAATAATTATGAGTATGTGTTAATCATGAATGGAATGAAAATGCAATTTTTATCTCTTTTTTTTTTTATATATATTTGGATGTTAGGGAACCATAAGTCTTACGTAAATTTTAACGAACACGAATTATTAGTGAAGAAGAAATATGAGAATCGGTAAACAAAATAGCAAATCCTTCATTGATGAGAAAAAAAGTACATTGCATTTAAATTAAAAACTACATCGACTATGTTGTTTCAATCATCTCTTTCAATAGGACAACCAATCCTCTCCTCCAATTTTTCTACCAAATGTTTGCAATATTCAACGAACTTGTAGACTTTGATTGGAGTATTGAGTGCATGCATTACTGCATCAATCTATCTTACGTGTTTTGGAATTTTTATGATTGTTGGATTAGCTAGCATTGCCAATTTTGAAAAGAAATCTTTCCAATGCTTTCCTTTATCTTCCAACTCTTTATAAATATCTTGATTCTTCAAATGTCCAAGCAACACCATGAAACGCTCCTCCCAATATATGGTTTCATCCTTTAAGTCGTTATAGATATTTTCTTGATAATCAATGTAATTCTTCAACTCACTAGAAGTTTCTATTTCAGTTTTTAGTGCATCTTGGTGTTTTGAGAGTAATTATTCAATTTCTTCCTTCTGTTGCCTCTCATTCCTTACTTGAGTCTCGTATTTAACTACAATTTCTTTTAGCTGTTTCTTTAAATCCTCAAAATCCTTTTTTAAGTTATTCTCAGAGCTTGCTAATTTTGTCCACAACTGCTTCCACATATAGGCCTCTTCAATAGCTACATTCCTTTCTTGCTTTCGCACATCTAACTCTTCATTTACCCTCTCAAATAATCTTGTATGTGAAATTTATTTTCTTTTTCAATTTTCAACCTCTTATTGTTTCTTTCGATAAATTGACTCTTACATGTGTTTTCTGATCGTAAGTTCTTGTTCTCTTGGGAGACTTTTTCTAACTTAGCTTGTAATACTAAGCCAATGCCGTGAGGGCCATGGTTTGCACATTCACTGCCAATAGATTTAGGATCTTCCTATATTTGTGATAGAAACTCTCATGTTGTATAGTTTTCATTTGATTGCTGATGTCTCTTAAACTTTTCAAATCTGGTTGCTTGAACTTCCAAAGTAAAGTTTTTCTTTTTTCCGATCTCATTGTCCACTTAAATAACATGTGACTAAGGTTTGTAAGATTCCCCAAAAATCCTAAAAATTTATGCAAAATGCTATTATGTTTTATTTTTTCCTCAGAAAGAGAGAAAAAATGTCATGAGATATTAATGAAAGGGTATGTTGGCTTATGTAGTGAAATTCTCACAAGGGAGGCTCTATGGTTCTAAACACGGTTCCAAAAGCCGATAATCCTATTTTGGAATATTGTCAACAATAATAGGTAAACTATTTGGAATGACAATAACCTCAATAGGAACAAACTCTAAGTGAGATCTTCATGCTAACCAAACAGGATGTACATCCAGAAGGCTACCACTACGCAATCTCAAAACTAAACTTAAGTTTTGTTCAAACCCGGGTATAAGGTTCCACTCATAAGTATGTGTCTTAGTAAAAGTGTAGGTGTTGAATAAGCATAATTCAATAACTCCATAATACTAACAAAATATATATACATATACAAAAATAAATAAATAAATAAATAAATAAAATAAAAATGATCTACTAGCTTAAAATAATATTATAAAAGAATATAAAAATGATCAACTAAGAAATAATAAACACATACAAAAAATGAAAATAAAAAACAAACAAAAAATGTAGAAAAAGTTAAAAATATGCACAGTTAATTTGTTAGTCTTGACTCTCGAAGTGTCCCCAGTAGAGTCGCCAGCTGTCGATGCCTAAAATTTCGAGTTTTCCTCGAATTCAATGAAGTCGCCACCAAAATTTATTTTTAAAATAGGGAAAATATTGGGAAACCTTTAAAAATAAAAAATAAAAATAAAAAATGGTATTTGATACCAGATTTTGAGTTCGGGAGTCGATTATGTGTAGGGGAGGTATTAGCATTCTACGACAATCGTTAAAATATGGGTACCTATAATTAATTGTGCTGAATTATATTAAGTTAAATATATTTATTTCTCTTTATTATTAAATATGAATATAAATTATTTTTCAAAATGTGATTTTTTTGAGATAAAAGTGTGTTTAAAAATATCGGAAAAAAATGTTTTTATTTATGATGGAGAAATCAAAGCTATGTAGTTCTTTCTAGAAAATGTGGATGTGTTGATCGCTTTTAAATAAATTGTATTTTGTTATTTAAAAAAAGTTAATTTTGTCGAACATAAAAAAACTTGCTTGATTTGAATATATCACTTCTAATTTAATCCTCTTAAGAATATTTTATTTTTATTTTTAAATTGAATTTCAAAATCAACAAATAGTGTAACTTGTATCTTAATAACTCTAAGATTATGTAACTCCGGGATTAAAATATATTATTTTTAGTTAACTTTTAATAATCTTACTTATTAATTTGTTATGATTTTAATTTATTAATTTATTTGTGAATATGGGATTTAGAACCACCAAGTTGTCACAAATTGTGTTTGAAAAAAAACTCAAAGATTAAAAAGATGTCACATCTAGTTAACTTTTAAAGAAATATTTGTTATAATTTTATTTTTATTTTATTTTTTAAGAAAAAATACTAAATATTAAATAAATTTAAATGATTCTCTGAAATAAAATTAGTAATAAATATGAAAATAAAATAGCAAAAAAAAAATATATGGACTTGTAATTTAATTTATTTAATAGAAAAAGAAAACATTTTAATACTAATTACAAATATAATTTTTTTTTAACCTATTTTATAATAAAAATATTGTTATAACATAAAATAAATGATATTTATTGCTATTTAATTATGTCAAATATAATAAATATGGCAAATAATAATAAAATAAAATAAATGCAATAGTTATGTGTAGTTAACAACTTTGAGGTTGAATAGAGTAACCGCTGGACGAAAACATAAACTAGTATAGAGAAGAAAGCATTGCAAAAGATAGGAATACAGTAATAACTGGACCAAAACAGCGTTGCAAAAGAAAGGAACAGTCAAGACAAATTTCAATTTTCCAACCCACAGCACAACAAAAAAAAATTCAAACCAAAAAAAGACTACCACCTATTCCAACCTTTACACACACAACTCCAGCCAACCACCATTGACATAGAACAAAATCTATTTTTCACTTTCTAAATTTTATATTTTTAAAACAATTATACGATTTGAAATAAAAGAATGAGAAAATACATCCCTTTTTGATGTCAGACGAAAGCAGTGTCCCCGTTGCGGCGGTTATCTTTTCTCTTTTCGTCAGTTGCTGAGATAGGTTTGAAAATATTTATAATGAAAAATGAAAAAAAAATTAAAATCATCTCTTTTTTTCTTTTTGTAGTATCTGATTTATCTTTAAAAAAATTCCTCTCCTCTCTTCATTTCTGTTTGTCTCGATTTATAGAGGAAATGACGAATGTTTTGATTCATTAGATAAATACGAGTTCTGAATTTTGTATTGCTACTCAACATAATTTAACTATATTTTACATTTTTTTTGCAGCATTTGTTAAGCAAGGTGTGATTAAAGAAAACAATGTCTTCTATTTTTCTATGTGTTACTTAGTCAAATAACAAGGTGTGATTAAGGAAGCAAGTTGTTTTGGTGTTTGACAGGAAAAAGGCATAAGCTGAAAAGAAAAAATGAATTGTAGCGTATTTGTGTGTTGGCAATCCAAATAATGAAAAATGAAAAGAAAAGAAAAAAAAAACAAACTAGAATTGCGTTGCAAATCAAATTTCTTATTTTTGTTGTATATTATTTTAAATTTAGTATATATTTAAATTTGAATTGTATAATACTAAATTTCAAGATTTCTGATAACAACTGCAAAATATTTATTAGATATATTATTATTACTATTTAAATAATTATTAATTATTCGGACAAAATTAAGGTATTACTACTCCTATTTAATTATATTTTACATGGTAAAACATAATTAGATATAAGAACCTAAATTTTGTACAAAAACGTAAATTAATTTTGAAGGTAAGAGAAAATAGAAAATAATTTGACATGTAAAAAAAAAAGTGATGATTGGCAAAATGAAAACAAATGTAAAAAAGTTGATAATTGACAAAAAAAAAATAAAAAAAAATTAAATTAAATTAAAAGAAAAAATACAAAAATAAAAAAGAAATTATATTTGATTATTATTACTATTATTATTATTATTATTAATTTTTATTTACTAGATAAGAAAAATAGGAGCGAGTTGTTACAATAACGTGCCCAGGACGAAGTTGTTTTAATAATTTGGCAAAACAAATAAATAGGAGGACTTTGTTATGATAACGTGTCAAAATAAACAACATATTTATGATATTTTGTTATATAAAATAACAATGTATTTTCTTATCCACAAAATAATTTATGATATGGTTGTGGTTGTGAGAGTTAAAATTTCATTAAGATTGATTTGTGATAGTATTGTGGTTGCTATGAAGTATCCCAGATAATATTGATTTGTGGAAAACAATTTTTCAAGATAATGGACATGCAAGTTAGAATTAAACTATCGTAATAATAGAATTTGAATGCCATTGATTAAGACATATAATAATAAATCAAAGTTTACTAAAATATGTTTTACATGTAAAGAAATCGACATTAGAAATCCCATCCATACATTATCAATCGTTGCTGGTTAGATTTTGATTTTTAATTAGTAATGTATTATCAATGAATTTGGTAATGTCGAAAGATACTTCATTTCTTGTATTTTTTGCATGAAGGGTAATAATCTGCACCAACCCCGTATAACTTAATTTGCATCAAAGGTCATAATCTGCTCTAAAGGCCTGTAACATAATCTGCATGTCAATTAATATGATCTTATGATATAATTTTAATTGTATTTTGATTGTTTGATAAGATAACAAAATGTGAAAAATAGAGTTAATAACATACTTTAACTTTTAATGGTTCGACTACATTCTCTATAGTATATTTTTTCTATAACATGTTCAATGTTAGTTGAGATCCATCTCAGCAAAATAATAATGATTGAAAACTGTCTTTCTATTGCAAAAATCGACAATAAAAAAATCCAAATTGATAATTGTATTGTTTAATAAAAACTAAGCATATTTGTTAAATTAGATTTATGTATATTATGGTAACACATCAATGTTGCATATCGATGATGGAATACTCGATATAGTAGTCTAAAGTACAATATTGAATTAGAAAATAATTGAGCAACAACTTTTAACTGGTTGAAAAGTTGATTTAGTGAGAGACGATCTAAATTTATAGGTTATGTTGATTATTTAGATGCTTTCAATGTCTATAGTTGTATTTTTTTTAAGTCTTTATATGGAAT
The DNA here is from genome assembly GCA_037974835.1 of Cicer judaicum. Classification (NCBI taxonomy): domain Eukaryota; kingdom Viridiplantae; phylum Streptophyta; class Magnoliopsida; order Fabales; family Fabaceae; genus Cicer; species Cicer judaicum. The sequence continues at coordinate 2,972,129 of JBBPBS010000207.1, forward strand.
AATTAAAGAAAATAATATACATACAAATCAATGAGATTGGAAAACCTCTTTGTATACAACATTGTTTGTTGTATACGATGTTTGCTTATATTTTTCATGTATCAAAATTTTCAACTCATTCTTGCTTTCAACTTATTGTTTGTTTTATACGATGTCTGCTCATTGTTTGTTGATTGTCATACCATAGGAACCAACTATGGAAAATTGTCTCCTAATTAGCTTGAAAGGCCAAGGTGATTGAGGAGGTAACATAGACATTAATGGGATATATATCAAGTTTCCAATATTTTTTCCTGAAATTATCTTTGCTTGAAGCACATGATATGCAAGCCTTGTAACAATAAGTCTTTTTCCACTACACAAACCTTCAGATTGATCAAGATTTCGCAAAAGCATGATTGGAGTTCCAACTTTTAGTTTTATTTTGTGGTTTGGAAGGCCTGAGGTAGTTAATGTGCTAAAAAATTCAGGTGTAAGGATATCAAAAGATTCATTTCCATGACTTTCTGAACGATCAACAGAATATGAACTTAAATACTCATTTTCTTCTCCTATAATTAGTGCAATAAAGCAATGATAATTGGATATACACATAATTCAATAACTATAATTATATAAATAAAGGTTTAATGATAATAATAATAATAATAATAATAATAATAATAATAATAATACCTAGTATTAAGCTCATCACATATTCATTTATTGAATCAACAATCTCTATTGTTGATGCCAAAATTGCTCTACATTGCAAAAAATCATCACTCTTGTAATTTTGGATTAAATTTGGATATGTGTTTTGAAAGATTGCTTGAAGTGGATCATCGAAGTTAGTGATTGTCAACTCTGGTGGTATTTGGATATCTACATGACTGTCATTAGGCTCTGAAAGCTTCTCATCTCCTAATTTTAAGATCCATTTTAAAAATTGTTTAAGTTCATTCATATTTTCTTTGCATTACTGACAATAAACACATATTTTTATGAGTCTTAACAATTGACAATGATCCCAAATATCAGAAGAGTTAATTGTTGCATTAACAATATCTGATCGGCTTCCTCTTGGGAAACCGGTAAAATTTTCCTAAAATCTCCACCAAATACTACAACCTTGCCTCCAAAGATAATATTTTTGAACTTAGTTTCACTCATGATATCTGTCAATGTTTTATGAAGTGCCTCAAAACAAAACTTATAAGCCATAGGCGCTTCATCCCATATGATTAATTTGGTTGCCTTCAATAATTTTGCATGATCACTACATTCATCTATATTACATGTAGACGACTCTAGTGTAGGAATAGGAATTTTAAACTTTGAATATGTTGTTCTCCCACCTGGTAGCAATAGTGATGCTATTCCACTTGAGGCCACTATCAACACAATTTGCTTTTTCCTGAACATATTTTTGAAGCCAAGGTTCGCCATATAAATATTTTTCCTATACCACCGTAGTCGTAAAGAAAAAAATACTCCCCCTGTTGCTCCTCCACAACTTTCAGGATTTTAAGGAAGATCACAATCTGCTCATCTATTTTTAACCAATATAATAAAAATTTATATTGAATAAAAATCATATTCAAATTTATTTGAAAATAATTTTCAACTAACCTGTAGGCGTTGCGTACAAAGTTTGAAACTCCTGAAATTGTTCTGCTATATTGTAGTTACGTTCTTCATAAATAAGTCTATTCCCCAATTGTGTCATCACATATCCTTTTGGATATGGCATTGGCTTGTATTCCTTTAAGCTCTTTTTGTTATCTTGCAAATGTTTCTCAATTTGTACGAGGGTTAAATTTCGAATCTCCTCATCATTTAGCATCAAATCTAATACCATAGAAATTTTTAATTCTATTGTAGATGGAGTAATAGCATGAGATGTATTTTATGTTGATATCGATAAAGCTAATTAAATTTGGTATGATGATGCGTATATATATTTTTTTGTTTGGAATGAATTGGGAATAGTAAATTATTTTGTAAGGTAACATATAAAAACAAATGAATGGATTCAATAAAAAAAACCATTTAGTTTGTGCAGCAAATAAAATATGTTTATAGTATGATAACTTTAAGATATTCCTAATATAATTTAGTATCACAAAACAACAATTGACCACTATTGTAGTTGCAGTAATACTATCATAACAAAATATAGTAATTGGATAATTAATTATATACCTTTGTTATTTTAGATCCTTCTTTGCTCATATAATATTCCATATGCTAACCAATGCCAACTCTTATTCCACACATCAGCTGGTCGATTCACAGTACTTTCCAAGAGCATGGTCAAAAAAAGTTTCTGCAAGAAATATCCATATCCCCGTTTATGTGCCTCTTTGATAGCTTCAATGTATTCTTTATCATCTCCAAGCAACCCCATTGCAAAACATACATCTTGAAAGCTATCATAAATAAAATTAGAAAATGTCTTTATTTGTTCATAACTTTGCGGGCCTTTGACATGTGTGAGCATCATTCTCAAATAATATAACTCTCATGTACATGGTGGAACCCATTTAAGTCTTCCAACCGTATACCCTTTAGTCCGTGGTTTCCAACATCTTTTACTTTTAACATATATAAACTTGGACACAAATTTGAATTTGGAAATTGTACTGTACTAAATGGCCATTATTGATTGATATTAATTGTTAAAAAAAATAATATTGACTTGATTTTCTATAAAATAAACGAACCAGTTTGATTCATAAAATAAAATGTAATATATTATTTATCAAGTATGAAAGTTTGAGTTATTTTATAGCCTAATTGTATAATTTATGTTGTATCATGCAAAAAAACAAAAAAAAATACTATTATTTAAGATAGTAACCAATTTTTAAATATAGAGATATAAGAATAATCACTGAGTTTATATTTTTTTAATAGACAACATATCAATATTTTCCATATTATTTTTCCTAAAGACATTAATCAATTAAACACCAATCCTATAATAATAACATTAAAGCAAAAAGTGTATTTGTGTTTAGTGTTTATAACAATACTTGAGGTGATCATTGTTTCATGATGGAGGTTGATTTTTTTATTTCATGTTAATTCTAAAATTTTATTTATATCATGACAAGCAATATTATATGTTTTAATCTTACCAAAAACTATTTTGACAATGCTAAACTATGAACAACAAATATTTGATATTGCATAATCAAAAACTTTAACAATATTTCATAAAATACATAAATGTCATTAAACCATACATTTTCAAACCATATTAATTTTGGAAACCGTACTGTACTAAATTGATATTATTGATTGATTTTAATTGTTAAAAAAAATAAAATTAGATCTGATTTTCTATAAAATAAACGAACCAGTTTGATTCATAAAATATAATATAATATATTATTTATAAAGTATGAAAGTTTGAGTTATTTTATAGCCTAATTGTATAACTTAAGTAGTATTATGCAACAAAAACAAAAAAGGAAATACTATTATTTAACATAGTAATCAATTTGCTCTTTAGTCATATATAATTTTTTAAATATAGAGATATAAGAATAATCACTGAGTTGATATTTTATAAATAGACAACATATCAATATTTTTCATATAACTGTTCCTAAAGACATTAATCGATTAAACACAAATCCTATAATAATAACATTGAACCAAAAAGTGTACTTGTGTTTAGTGTTCACAACAATACATGATTTGAGAATATATATATCACTCGATTTAGACTTCATAAGGCAAAACATAACTAGACCTTAGAATTACAACATATAATAAAAGTTTTTGACATAATTGATTTCATCATCTACTATGTAGCACCTAATTCAATGTAGTTCTTATTCACATTTGATTTTCTTGAGTGGTTTTGATGATGATAGTTGGGCACTTGCAATTGCAAAGTTACCCGCATTATGTTTTTGGTCATCAGTTGGAGGCCTTTTAGCCGGTGTAGCTGACTGAACATTTTCAATATTGTTTTCACCAGTCATTGATAATGATTGCTACATATTTCATAAAGTTAATAGGAGTTAATTAGATTATTGTCATAAAGATTTATGAAATCAGAATGTAGTTGTCAAAATGATGCACTTATATAGAGTCGTGTAGATATACTAGCAGTGTCAAATAATATTTCTTGACTAAGAAGTTCACGACTCGGTTCTCCTTTAGATGTGTTCTGAAAATGGACTTCTATTAATTTAAGTTGTGCAAATTTTAATATGTATATATATATATAATTTATTATAATTAGAATATATAATAAGGCAATATATGGTTTGAATACTTCTTCAATTTGAAATTGTTGCTTAATTGCAGCATCACTCCATGACATATTAACAGAACACTGTTTTGAAGATGGTTGTAGTTTTACACGAAAAGCTAGAGCGGTCCCCATTATCTTTTGAAGTTCTGATGGATATATTTTTATGTCAGTATCACCAACCTTTAACATGTTTCAAGTAAATGAGTTATGTCATATTATGTGGTAAACAATAAATATCCAAACTATCAAGTTACCTGGACTAAGTATTATATACATGCCTCAATCATATTCTTCCTCATTTGAGATGCTGAAATTCCAAATAGTGAAGTACAATCCTGGTCCCACATAAGGAAGTTACAAAAGCAATTGTTGTGGAAAACTTCAATGATCATTTTGTACCTGTTTTATGTTGTTAGTATTGACACCAATAAGTGTTTGATATAAGGACTCTAATATTGATTTATAAATTATGATAAATTAAGGTTGAATATTGAACTACTCTTATGGGCTATTTGCATTTAGTTTATGAACATATTTATATCCTTATACGACAGTTAAAAGAAAACCTTTCTAATAGTAACACTAACCCTTAATATTATACAAATTATTTCTACTTTATTCCATATGCCTAAGTTAGCAAATTGTAACCATTTAGTTTTACTATGATTGGACAATATATTTTTAATTATGAAGAACAAATAAAATTACATACTTCTAAAATATTAAAAAATATACCATCTATTAAAGTTTGATGTACATTGGAATTGGTTCGTCAACCTGAACATCATATTTACATTGATAATTTGTAATCCCTTCTTTATCTTTGACTGTGCATATAGTGCAACCAAGTTAAAACCAATCGAATTTCTCTGGCACAACCTTTGACAGAGTAGCGACGGTTACACAAATAATTTCCTAAAAACCATGTTGTAATTAAAAAAATTGTAACAATTAAATAATGTATATATCTACATAAAAATAGTGTTATGAAATTATAGTTACAAGTACAATAGCCTTGATTTGGCGAAGATTTTTGCTTGAGCATTGTACATAAACTTCACATGTGAAGTGTATTGAGATGAAGATATGATCTGAGTTTGTAGTTGATGCCCCAAATGTAGTTATCTATATCATCTATTGCAGGTAACTTGCATTTGTGACACCCTAAATCCCAAAATAATATATATATAATAATTTATATCATATTCCTATAAAATTTGATTCAAATTAAAAAAAGTAAAATACAAATTAAAACCGTTATTCCCGGTATCACCTATCAGAGCGGGGTTCCTCCCAAACTTGAACTTCAAGACTCATTAACCTGTAATAACTGCGATTTCGCAAACGCAGGGCCCAGCTAGTCAAACACAAACAACGAAGGAGGTGAGTTTTGAAATCATGTTAATAGTATAATATTAGTAAGAAGAACACGCAAACAATCATAATAGAACCGTATCATAATCACTTTACGATATATCAAAATATTTAATTAAATAGTATCATACTATAACATCAAAGTCACCCAAGTAAAATAATCATCTCATTATAATATGCATCAAATCATCTAATTAATATTACTTTTGAAACACATCAATCACAACAAAACAATCACAAGAAAATGCAATGCTATGCATGAGCTTAGACTCTACTTCACAATGTGGTACCATTCTAACTCTGAAGTACTTGGTTAGGAGGCCATGATACTATGCCACTACAAGAGTGGACGGACAATTCATGAATGGCCAAGTCCTCATAGATCCCCTCAACTCAACCCGAGACACATATACGCGACGGTCGGGGTACTCTTGTGTTGCACGGTAGCTCCCGGCCTTAGGGAATAACCCACTAATCCACTTAGGAATTCCCCACTAGGTGTACCCCCAAGGTCTATCAGTCTTACTTTACAGTTCGACTGTAGCCCTCCACGATCAGGCTCATTCAGTTGTACTTCCCCAAAATCACTAGGCTTGTCAGGCCCTACCTATATGATGACAAAATAATCTTCACTTCACAATTCACAATATTTATTTTCTCCACCGTTAGCTTAGACTACTCCATTAAGAGCACCATATTTAAGAATCGTCACTATCTCATCAAGTGTGAGGTACTTCAATATTTTCATCACAATTTTATAATATCATTAATTATAAATAATCATGATCATCGTATAAACTCATCACAATTTTATAACATCACTATCATCCATAAAAAATCATCATTATCATCACGTAAGCATATATCAAACGATGCATCCATATTTTATTATCACATCACATAATTTCATCTAAGCAAACATGTACACATAATTTCATTCAACATCCAACATCACAATAATAACGAATATCAAACTACCACACAAGTATCGAAAATTAAATCAACCAACACCTTATATTTTAATCTCACAATTCTCATATTTCAAATTAATCAATTTATCTCTCAAAGGGCTACTGCCATACGTAGCAAGCCCCGGATGAATCGTTGGGAAATACGGTTTTCCCGTTCATCTCACAATATATTATACTCATGAATTCAAACGCTCTCTCACCCCTTACCTTATTTTGACGCTTTCACACATGAATATGATTCCACGAGCAAACAACCTTTGTTTATTGACTCTTTGTCCTTCAATTGATCTAACTCGACAGTTTATGGGTAAACGTCAAAAATAAATTATGAGGAGATACTCTAAAAAAATAAATTCGAAAATCGGTCAAAGAAAATTACCATAAATCAGAAAACCAATCAGTGGATAGTATAGCCACTTTTCACACGGTCGTTTTGGCGTTGGTTTCACTCAAATCGGACTTACGGTGAAGGAGAACGGTGCAAAATAACGAATTCTACTCTTTGGTTCTACGGCTTCCCATTCAACTCCCTTCCATTTTCTTTGTTTTGTTTTATTTTAGTACAAATCAAGGTTCACAAGGTCTCTTTATTTATGTTTTTATTTTAGAAATCAACGGATAGAAAACAAGCAGCAAAATCTAACAAACTCATCTAAATATTAGCAAAACCTAACAAACTCATCTAAACATTTGTAAAATTAGTTAACATCACATGCCTACCTAACAAATTCATCTAAATATTTGTGAAATTAGTTAACAGTCCATGTCTACCTAACAAATTCATCTAAATATTTGTAAAATTAGTTAACAGCCCATAAAAATACTATCATCTTTATAAAATAGTCAAAACGATTAAATAAATATAACATCAACAATTTATATGAATTACTAAATCACAATAAAGATGTATAAAATCATCATGTCATATGTTATACATAAAAGTAAAGGAAATCAATCACAATATTTCTAACATATCAAAATAGTTATTTATAAATTAAATAATTTAAAATAGAAAGTAGTTATAAATAATTGAAATATAACTATATACATACTTAACATCAATCTAATGCACAGAAAAATATTACATTAATTGGGTACACGTATATACACGTAAAATCGCATAAAATCTTTTTCTTTAAAATATATATTACACTAAAATACTATTATTATTTTTTTAAATATATCAAATAATAAAATATAATATGTATTATTTATATCACTCATGTAATATAACATGTATCAAACTAGCACATCATAGAAAACATCCATATGACGAAAATTAGCCACGAAATTTATCAACATATATTCTAAAATAATATTCGTCATCAAATTAATTATTTAAAATTCTATTTAATTAATAAAATAGTTTAATATAAAATTTAGGGTGTTACAGCATTCATTGAAGATGAGTGGTCGACATCATTAAAATTGTTTGACCTTTAATCAAGCTAAATCATAATTGCAATATTTGGAAGACATTTGTAAATGGCCAACTTATTGATTTCTAAATTTCTTGACTAGGTGTGTATTTTTATTGATAATAAGTTTAGTTCCACTAAATGCATTAGTGATTGTAGGTTTGGTTTTTCCTGCCATATAGAATTAATTAATTAACAACTACATTGAAGTATGTTGTAACAAATGAAATATTTCATTAAACAATTAGTACTTGTGTTGAATTAATAATACCTTCTAGAGGCTTGACTTGTGCATGATGGAAGATTATAATGAGGGGACCATGATTAGGGTTAGCATTAATATAATTGAGGAATTGTGTACCATAAGCCTCCTTTAGGGAGCAAGTAAGGATGTTTCCGGTGATGAAATGAATAATATCATTTGAAACATGCTTTGTATTTCATTAAACAATTAGTACTTGTGTTGAATTAATAATACCTTCTAGAGGCTTGACTTGTGCATGATGGAAGATTATAATGAGGGGACCATGATTAGGGTTAGCATTAATATAATTGAGGAATTGTGTACCATAAGCCTCCTTTAGGGAGCAAGTAAGGATGTTTCCGGTGATGAAATGAATAATATCATTTGAAACATGCTTTGTATAGTATATTAATTAAATGTAAATATTGTTGTTACCTGAGATATTTGATTTTAACGGTGACACAAATTTTTTTGGTTTATGATGTTGAAGTTGAAGAGATGTCCTCATCCAATACCCCAATAATATCTATAAATAAAAAAGATAACTTATGAATTGAAACACGAAAAATATAAAAACACATATATATCATCAAAAAAAAAAATTGATAGTATTACCAATTAACTTGTTAGGAGGGTTCTATCCATCCAAAATGGTGATAAAAGACACAAAACGGTACTGAGTCGGTGGGATTTCAAGGAGATCAATATCTTCTTCAAAAGTAGCAGAATTTAAAATAATTTTGAATTCATGGAGGCAATATTTAAACTAGAAAGTACTTGGAAAAACTGAAAACTTATGGATGATGTATGTCTGATTCTCTTTGAGTTTACCCCTCTATTTAATAGAATCATCTTGTCGTATAACATGTATTTGATCCGACTTTTAATAACATGTATATGATCAGCCTTTTAATAACAAATAATTTATAAAATGAGATACCAACCAATAGAAGGAAGATATTTGTTAACCAAACATAAAGAAAAAGTAAAAATGTAGACCAGTTGATCCATCAAAATAACTTTATCGTGGACATTCCCATTTTTACTAACAATAGTGAAGTAATTTGTGACCCTAACTGCTATTTGCCAAGTTTCCTTTGAGGTGTTAATGTCCTTCAATGGTGTTGTATTTCTTGTCTGATGAACCAATGCAAATTTTATAAACATAAATTGAAAATTAATCATTTATTTCAAATTGTAATATATCTCTAAAGATGAAATGCAACAGATTTGAAAGTTAAAGAGCGAAGCAAATATAAAGTTGAAGATACAATTTAAGTTTGTAATAACATTTAGAAGTACAAACAAAAAATCTAAAAAACAAAAATATAAGAAATAGTGTTTTTTTAAAAAATAGATAAAAAAACCAAAATATTATATGAATAAAATAAAGTAATGTTATATGTCTTTTTTTTATTTACTATTTGGTTTCAAATCAAAATTATATATTTAGTTTGAATACGCGAAAAAGAAACCAGTTGAGAAAATCAAAGCCACCGTTCAAGAGAAGGTGTTTTTTTCTCTATTTTTCCTTTTTTTTTTTGATGAAAAAAAAAAGTTCTTTTTTTGTGATTACTGGAATTTACTCTCATAAATGTTAACTTTGGAAATTTATGAATCTTATTTGGGAAGTGACCTAAAGTGATTTATTATATAGTGAGCTAAAGTTGTCGTAATAAATGAACTAAAATTTTATTATACATTTTTTCTGGTACCTTTTACAGTTTTCATAAATTCTAGCTTTCTGCATATAATTCAATTTCTTCAAATTTCTGTCATTTTGAAATATTTATAGCTTAATGTAAAAACTAATATAGTATATTACATTGAGTGCCTCAATAAAACAAAAAGACCAAAAATTCAAAGAATTAGAAGCGAACCTCTTCGCCACTACAATGCCTATGCCTCACCACCATTTCAGTTTCAGGTTCCTCTCTTAACTTCATTCTTAACTCCCCATAATCAACAACAACATCATCTTCTTATTTCCCCGATTTTCCCCAAATTTCGTATCTTTCAATTATTATTAACAACCCCATATTCTTCTCTAATCAAAACACCAAATTTAAGTGGACAATGTTGTAATTTTGATAATATATTTTTTTCTTGTAATCTTGTATTGATTGATAATAGATTATGTTAAAGATGTTTCGCTTACTTCTTTTATTTTTAGTTTTATGTGCAGTTATATTTGACTTGTGATTGATTCAAGAGGAAAACATGCGGTTAACATTTCGAGTGGGAAACCGATGAACCAACGCTGATTTTTCAATTCTCTTTCTTTCATGATTTGGATATAGTATACTAAATACTAATATTATATATATTTTTTAGTTCCAAATAGAAACGAATGAGTTTGAAGGAGGAAGTGACAAACCTTCAATAAACTTGTATCACAGATTGTAGCAACCCCTTCTTTATGTTGTTCTATTTGTGATTTTCTTCTTCTTGAATCTCTCTGATTTTCTTCTCCGTGAATATTATTGATTTTCTTCTCTGTGTTGTAGTGTGTAAATCAGAAATATTTTAAAATGAAAAAAATTTAAAGAAGTTGGTTATGTACAAAAAGCAGAGTAAGTTACAATTGTGAACCTAAATTTTTTGTAAATGTTAAATTTATGAAGGACAAAATTGTATTTTTGGTATAGTTGAGAATTCTTATAATATATTATAGATATCAGGAACACGTTTATTTTGACACATTATCATAACAATGTCCTCTTATTTGTTTGTTTTGGCAAATTATTATAACAACTTCATCCTATTTTTCTTATCTAATAAATAAAACTTAATTAAAGTAATAATAATAATAATCAAATATAATTTCTTTTTTTATTGTACCTTTTTCTTTTAATTTAATATATTTTTATTTTATTTTATTAATATAATTTTCATTTTATTATTAAAATTATTATTCTTTTTAATATTATTATTATTTTATTACTTTTAATTAATTTTAATTATAAATTTTTTTAATAATAATAATTATTGTTACTTTTATTGATATATTATTATTATTATTTATTAATGTTATTTAATATAATTATTTATGAATTTAATTAGTTATTAATATATTAACCATTAAATTAACACTAACAAGAACAAAAAAATTAACAACCCCTTTGGAAGGTTGCATCTCCAACCAGCGACCTCCTACTCAGAGAAAAAAAAAATGTTCTGGTCGCACCTCGAGGCCACGACCTCCAACAAGCCCAAAAAAATAGGACATTTTGGTATATAAATTACAAAGTAGGGTATTTTAGTTTAAAATTTAAAAAAAATGATATATTGGTAAAAAATCCAACTTTTAAATGAAATTAATACAATTTTCTACGGTTTGTTTTTACCAATATATCCCTTTTTTAAATTTTTAAATCAAAATACTCTTCCTTCAGTTTTATATACCAAATTGCCGTACTTTTTTGAGCAAGTTGGAGGTCATGGACTGGGGTGCGAAGACAAATTTTTTTTTCCCCAATAGGAGGTCGCTGGTTGGCGATGCGACCTCCCAAAGGGGTTTGTTAATATTTTTTGTTCCTTTTAGTATTAATTTAATGGTTAATATATCAATAAATAATTAAATTAATAAATTATGGTATTAAATAAAACATTAATAAATAGTGATAATAATAATAATAATACTACATTAAATAATAACAATATATAATGATAATAATAACAATAATAATAAACATAATTAATAATAAATACAAATATTCATTAAATGACAAAAAAGAAAAAGAATAATAAACATAAATTTAATAATATTATACATTTTAATAATTATAATACTAATAATAATAAAAAGAATAATAATTTTAATAATAAAAAGAAAATTATATTAATAAAATAAAATAAAAATATCTTAAATTAAAATAGAATGGTACAATAAAAAAAAATTATATTTTGATTTATACCATTATTATTTTCATTAGTTTTTATTTATTGGATAAGAAAAATAAGAGGAAGTTGTTATAATAATTTGCCAAAACAAACAAACAAGAGGAGCTTGTTATGATAACATGTCAAAATAAACAATGTATTTCTTAAAAATTTCATCTTGTTTAAATGCATTTTCTTTTCTAACTTATTAAATAATCAATAACTCAACTGTTAACAAAATAATATCAACCCACTCCTATTTTTTATTATCTAATAAATAAAAATTAGTGAAAATAATAATAATAATAATAAAAATAATAATAATAATAATAATAATAATCAAATATAATATTTTTTATTGTAATTTTTCTTTTAATTTATTTTATTTTATTAATATGATTTTCTTTTTATTATTAAAATTATTATTCTTTTTATTATTTTATTATTATTCTTTTAATATATTATTATTATTTATTAATGAATTATTATTATTTCTATTATTATTATTTATTAATATATTATTTAATATAAATATTTATTAATTTAAATATTTATTAATATATTAACTATTAAATTAACACTAAAACGAAGAAAAAAAAATTACAAACCCCTTTGGAAGGTCACATCCTCAGCTAGGGATGGTAATAGGCTAGGCCGTCCGTAGGTGCCTATGGCCTGGCCTACTTATGGCCTGGTCTAGCCTGACCTATTTAATAAGAAAGCTAGGCTCAGGCTGTTTTTAAAGCCTATTTATTTAAATAGGTCAGGCTCAGGCTTATAAAAAAGCCTGTTAGGCCTATATATATTTATTATTTATTAATATTATTTTTTTATTATTATATTAATAATATTATTTTCTATTTTAAATTCTATCAATTAGGCAATCACTTACTAATCATTCCATATTCAGTCGTCGTTCCATATTCGATAGCAGTTATATATTTGGTAGTCGTTTTATATTCGGTAATTGTTCAATTAGTCAATCACTTAGTAGTTGTTCCTTATTTGGTTAAGAAGTAATAATGGATTCGTTTAAAAAGACTTTAAAAAAGGCTTCCAGGCCAGGCCAAACTATTTAAAAGGCCAGGCTTATGCCGAAAAAAAAGCCTATGATAGGCCGTAGGCCAGACTTAGGCTGAAAAAATAAATCGTAGGCCAGGCTCAGGCCTTTCAAAGCCTGGCCTATTCCCACCCTATCCTCAGCCAGCGACATCCTCTTGAGGAAAAAAAATTTGGCTTCAAAACACAACCTATCTATAAATAGAGTGAATTGGTTCTCTGGGGAAATCAAAATGGCTCCAATTCCATGCTCTAACGCATTAGAGGCACCATCAAACACCAACATCTATTTTTCTTTATCAGCTGTTTCAAGATCTTCAAATAAAGTCATTATGCCTTCATCGGGGAATTCAAACTGTAGTGATTGATAATCTTCTATAGGTTGTTGGGACAAATACTCTACTAGTGCGCTTCCTTTGATAGCTTTTTGTGTAAAATATACCAAATCGTATTTTGATAACAACATCTGCCAACGGACGATCCTTCTAGTAAGATCAAGTTTCTCAAAGATGTACTTAATTGGGTCCATTTTAGACACCAACCAAGTTGTATGACATAACATGTATTGCCTCAATCGACGAACAACCCATGCCAATGCGCAACATGTTCGTTGAAGCAATGAATACCTTGTTTCACAACTGGTGAACTTTTTACTCAAATAATAAATAGCATGCTCTTTCGTACCAGATCAGTCATGCTGCCGCAGTACACAACCCATTGACTCATCACGTACTATTAAGTACATAATACGTAGTTTCCCAAGAACAGGAGGTATTAAGACGAGAGGTTTTGATAAATACTGCTTAATCTTTTCGAAAGCTTTTTGACAATTCTCATTCCATTCAACCTTTTGGTCTTTGCACAAAAATTTGAAAATTGGCTCGCATGTAGGGGTGAGATGTGATATAAACATCACAATGTAATTCAACCTACCGAAAAAGTCACAAACTTTTTTTTCCGTGCATGGAGCCGACATTTCTTGTAATGCTCTTACTTTATCTTCGTCCACTTCTATCCCTTTTTGACTAACGATAAACCCAAGCAACATGCCCGATCTTACACCAAAAGTGCATTTAGCAGGGTTTAAACGGAGTCTGAACTTCCTTAGTTGCTCAAACAACTTTGGAAGGTTAACAACATGGTCTTCTTCGGTCTAAGATTTTGCAATCATATCATCCACGTAAAGCTCGATTTCCTTATGCATCATGTCATGAAACAAAGTTACCATTGCTCTTTGATAGGTTGAGGCAGAGGAAAATCATCTTTAGGACTAGCTTTATTTAAATTCCGATAGTCAACACACATTCAAACCTTTCAATCGTTCTTTGAAACTGGTACAATATAATTAGCTTTGGATATTTTGCTACTTCTAAGAAACCAACATCAAATTGCTTCTTGACCTCTTCACTAATTTTAAGTGACATATCACGTCTCATCTTCTCAACTTCTATTTAATTGGAGCGTATTCAGGCTTGAGTGGTAGCTTATGTTCAACTATGTTAATATCTAGCACAGGCATATCCTGATATGACAATGCAAAGACATCCACATAATCAAATAAAAGTTTCACTAATTCTCGTTCACTTTTTTTCATATTCATACCAATTTTAACTTCTTTCTTATCATGTTCAGTCCCTAAATTGATCACCTCAACCATTTCTTGATAAGGTCGGATTATCTTATTTTCCTGTTCAATTAACCTTTCTAGTTCTGGGGGAGGCTCACAATCGTCTTCACAATCCTCATTAGCGTGATTAATTAGACGTTCAAAATTACAAGTAAGGGTTCTAGCACTACCATTTTCAACATATTCATTCTCAACTCTGCATTATTTAAATTAAGAAGAAAAAGGAAAAAAAAGTATGAATAAGAATTGCCAAAAAAGAAAAGAGAAAGACAAAAACCAGTTGGAGAATTTAAAAATGCATTTATTGATAATAAGTGCGGAATTGAAATACATATGCGCTAGTTAATTATCTTTATAGCCTTGGGCAGAGCAAAAGGAGTTAAAAATACATAATTACTTTGAACATGAATTAATAAACACGGGAAACTCGATGATCTTCCAATTATTGAGACTGGTGTTTGGAGGATAAGGGTAGACTAGCTTGAGGGTGTCATCATCACCGTGATCCTCTTCCGCAACAGCCACCTGATTAGCATATATTATTCTGGTGCTTTGAAAAATTTGGTGAATTTCACAAATAGGAATCTTCTGTGAATTCAATATCTAATTTTCCTAATGAGTCATCTTACTTTCTCTTTTCTCCTTCGTAGCCTTTTCTATATCAGCTTGAGTAGGTACATATCACAACCCATACCTATTGTTCTTTTCTAGTAATTCTATTAACTTCCCCCAAATTAACAAAAATCCTCCTTCCAACATGGATTTGGTAGACTTCAATCATGTGGTAGATGGTTTTGGTTCTTTTAAATAATATCTTTCATCCATGAAAATAACATTGGCAATTTCTAATTCTCGAAAGGAAGTCTCTATGGCTTCCCTCGTGTCTTCAATGTAGCTTGTAGAAGATAAATGACTTACTATCTTATCTTCTTCCCCATATATTATTACCAGCTTATTGTTCACTATAAAATTTAGCTTTTGAAGGAGGGTGGATGTCATTACTCCAACAACATGAATCCACATTCTCCCTAAAAGACAACAGTGTCGGTTTAGTATCCATCACTTGGAAGGTTATCCGAAAGATATGGGGGTTGGTGCTTGGACAATTATTACACTAGGCCTGCTAGGATTGGCTTAAGATTCTCTATTTTGTAAAGGATTTCCAATGGTTTTGGGAAAAATATATATTATTTTCCACACACGGCCCCATGGTCAAAACATAATCATCTTTTGCATATTGGTCTATCCCTTCTTCAATGACATTGATAGAGGCATCCGTGTGGCCCGACAAGGGATTACTCCTCATGTTGGGACCATCCTCCTTGAAGGTAAGCCATTTTGCATTAATCAATTCTTGCACTTCAGAATTTAGGGCTTGACAATCTTCAACGGAATGCCTAACAACTCTTGCATAGTATTCACATTTGACATTTGGATGGTATCATTTTGGAAATGGTGGTTCAAGAGGTTTCATTGGTCTTAGGACTACTATTGAATTTTGAAGTAAGTGAGGCAACAATTGGTTTTATGAGACAAGAATTATGGCAAAATGGGTTATCCTTTTTTCTCGATTAACTAGTGGTGAATAATTATTCGAGTTTGGATTTTGGTTCCACTGATTTTGTTGGGAAAATGCGGTAGGTGGTTATTGATAAAAAGGTGGTCTTGAAGGGTGATACTAAAGGTATAAAGCTTGTGTGGGTGCGACCACATATAGATAAGGAATTTGTGATATCAGGTGCATGAAGTTTGGGGGTCGATAATAATTGATGGGTGGAAAATAGGAGACTCTAGGGTTTACCATTATAGTGTTGGCATCCCTTTCTTTATTTTTTATGAATGTCGTCTAGGGTCGTTTCACGCTAGTTGTTGCACATACGATCTTGCCACTCCTCATCTCAATTTCTATCATTTCTCCTATCATGACCAAGTCAAAAAAGTTTGATGACATACTTGCAATCAACTTATCATAAAAAGGCGACCGGAGAGTATCCATAAACACACCAACCATTTCTCTTTTAGATAAATGAGGTTCTTCTTGTGATGTCATTTCCCTCCACTGTTGTGCATATTCTTTGAAAGTTTCGTTGTCCTTTTTCAATGAATTTTGCAATTGGATCCTATCAGGGGCCATGTCAATGTTGTACCTGTATTTTTTCAAAAAGGCATCGTCCAAGTCTTTCCACGAACGAATTCGATTTTGCTCTAGATGCATATACCAACTTAACGATGCCTCACTCGAACTGGCTTGGAAAAAGTGAATGAGCAGCTTGTCATTATGAGCATGAGAAGCCATTTTTCTACAATACATAGTCAGATGATTTTTAGGTCATGTAGCGCCTTTGTATTTTTCAAAGTCAAGAACCTTGAATTATAGTCACATTGGGAACCAAACACATACCGAAAGCTTCGAGACCATAACCATTATGCCCCTCAATTGCTTTCATTTGCTCTTATGAGACATGAAATTTTTTCCTTTGATTTTGTATCATCCCCAAAGTGATGTTGATGTCAATTCCCATTAGCATTGAAATGGGGTACTTGGGGTGCAATATATGGAATATTTTTTGATGGTAGAGCATTTTAGGGTGGCACGTAGCCCAATGGAAGTGTGATTTGTGATTGGGTTAGGTTTTGGGGGGTTGATAGTTGAGTGGTTTGGGTTGTTGTCCATGGGGATGATGAATAAAGGTGGAGTATAACTAGGTGGGAGATCGTACATAGGAAATTGCATAGTTTTTGTGCAAAGTTGTTGGCTAGTCTGGGTAAAGCTTGGTGGGTGAGAAGGAGTAGTTTGGTGTTCTTCATTTGCAGTCGGATGATTCTCATATGTATTCCCCTTCTTTGATTTTTCTCAAGTTCTTTCATGATCTTTGAGTTTGCATGAGCCCGATAAGGGTGTCGGGGAAATAGCTTTTATTGATTTTTTCTAATTTTTTTTTTTTAAAAAAAATTATGAGTATGTGTTAATCATGAATGGAATAAAAATGCAATTATTATCTCCTTTGTTTTTTTATATATATTTGGATGTTGGGGAATCATAAGTCTTACGTAAATTTTAACGAACACAAATTATTAATGAAGAAGAAATATGAACATCGATAAACAAAATAGCAAATTCTTTATTGATGAGAAAACAACTACATTGCATTTAAATTAAAAACTACATCAACTATGGTATTTCAATCATCTCTTTCAATAGGACAACCAATCCTCTCCTCCAATTCCTCTACCAAATGTTTGCAATATTCAAAGAACTTGTAGACTTTGATTGGAGTATTGAGTGGATGCATTACTGCATCAATCTCTCTTAAGTGTTTTGGAATTTTTATGATTGATTGATGATCTAGCATTGCCAATTTTGAAAAGCAATCTTTCCAATGCTTTCCTTTATCTTCCAACTCTTTATAAATCTCTTGATTCTTCAATTGTCCAATCAACACCATGAAACGCTCCTCCCAATATATGGTTTCATCCTTTAAGTCGTTATAGATATTTTCTTGATAATCAATGTAATTCTTCAACTCACTAGAAGTTTTTATTTATGTTTTTAGTGCATCTTGGTGTATTGAGAGTAATTCTTCAATTTCTTTCTTTTGTTGCCTCTCATTCCTTACTTAACTCTCGTAGTTAACTACTATTTCTTTCAGTTGTTTCTTTAAATCCTCAAACTCCTTTTTTATGTTATTCTAAGAGCTTGCTGATTTTGTCCAAAACTGCTTCCCCATATAGGCCTCTTCAATAGATGCATTCCTTTCTTGCTTTCGCAAATCTAACTCTTCATTTACCCTCTCAAACGATCTTGTATGTCAAGTTTATTTTATGTTTCAATTTTCAACCTCTTGTTGCTTCGTTCGATAAACTGACTTTTACATCTGTTTTCTGATCGTAAGTTCTCGTTCTCAGTACTTTTAGATTTAATTCATCATTGGTGAAGATTTTTCCGAGTGTCGTCAAATGATTGGTTAAGTGGGATAACCTTTTCTGTAAGTCTAGAATAGACTCTCCGGGCTGCATTCGAAATAAGTCATATTCTTGTGATAGTGTGTTAAGTTTAGATCTTTTTACCTCAATGGTGCCTTCGTGAGTTACTTCCAACGTATCCCATATTTCATTTGCTGTTTTACAGTGAAATATACGGAAAAATTCATCCATTCCTAGTGCAGATTGTAATATATTCTTAGCCTACTTATCGAACATCACTTTTCTTTTATCATCATTAGTCCAAGAACTTTTTATCTTTATTTCTTCTTTGTTATTGATGACAGTTTTTGGAATGTGAGGAACATTTTCAACTGCATCCCATATGTTGTCTCCTTATGCTTCAAGATACGTTTGCATACGTATCTTCCAAAAATCGTAGTGCTCTCCAACAAAACATGGTTAGGGGAATAAGTTACCTTAACCCGTTCTAATACCAATTGTAAGTTCAGAAGTACGCCTAAGAGGGGGGGGGGGGGGGGGGTGAATTAGGTGTTAGTTAATTTTCTTGTTTTTAGTGAGATGGTAGTTGAATTTTCTGAGTTTAATATAATGACTACTAATAGTAAGGTGTAGTATATAAATGAACACTTTAGATTTATCCTGGTTCCCTTTATAACTAAGGGTACGTCTAGTCCTCTTGCACACCACAAGAGATTGATCCACTAATATTAGAAAATGTACAACTCCCACCCTAGGATTCTTGTTCCCAACTTCTAACAACACTTCAAAGATACCACACCACTATCTTAGATTAAGCTACTTTTAAAAAAGTACTACTTTCTTTTACAAGTGGTACACTATGATTTTGAATGAGAATAAGATGAGGTATATTGATTAACAATCCAATAACAATTCAAGTACTTGAGAACCTTTTTGAATGATATGAAAATGAAATGCAAGTACTTTGTAAAAAATCAAAATTTTGTTCAAAGTTGTTCAAGGATTGTGTAATGTTTGATATGAAGTTATGGGGTATTTATACTCCATAAACATCTCTTCAGATTCGTGGGCATTGATCCAAGAAGTTTGATGAAAATATACAATGATCTGGAGCCATTCCAGATCTGAAAAATTGTATTGCTTCCAGTTTTATTTGAATACAAGATGGGTGTATTCGAATACACCTCTTTGTAACGTTCAAAAATATTCAAAAATTACACCTTGTATTCGAATACACCTTTGTGTAGTGGAATACAAATTAGTGATAATTTGCCACTTACTTACTTTGTATTCAACTACAGAAGGTTGTAGTCGAATACATGATGCTTTATTCGAATACACTTATGTATTTTGTCAAAAGTATTAGTTTTAAGACTTTGTTAATGCTATTTTGACTTTTGAAAATACTTTATATGCATATATAAATATGAATTGTTCTCATATAATTGAAGTATTGGTTTGTATCATATACCTTTACATTTTAACATTTAATGTTTGGATTTGAAGCTTATTAATGAAGATATTTGAACTTCTTTTTGAGCTTGTTGCTTTGACCATAATTATGGATCTTTGTCTTCATAAAAAACATGTAGTTTACATTTTCTGATCGTAAGTTTTCGTTCTCTTGGGAGATTTTTTCTAACTTTGCTTTGTAGCTCTTCTTTCTCCAATTTAGATTTTAACAATTATGCTTTGAGCTATTCTATTTCTTCATTTGTAACAAAGGAAGGTTCAGGCATTTCCTGATCATTTGAGTGTGTACTATGGAAAGGCAACTTGATTTCTTGGACTCTTTTCTTTACCCATTGTTGATAGGGTTCTTTTGTGCTGCAATTTCTACATATAAGTACTTTTCCTTTTCTAATGATCAACTTCCAAGCTCGAGTTATCTTTCTCAACATTGGTGGGTTTACTATACTGGTATTGTGAAAACAAAAGCTTCTAGTGACTTATCATCTGATTTATCCAACATGGGGTAACCAATTTGTATTAGAGCTACCATTGGATTGTAATTAATACATCCTTTCGTTCCCATGAGAGGTACATTCGGAAAATCTCTGTATTGGAAAATTACCTCTTCCACCCCTTGTTATTTATAGTACCATGATACTATTTCTTGAACATGTGAGACACTATCAAGTATACAACCCTGGAACACAACACAAAATAGTTCCCTCTTTCTTCTCGTGTCGCATGTGCAAAGAGTAGTATATATCAGCAAAAACCGCAAAAACTGGATTTTGTTCATCTTTGTTAACAGCTAAGAAGACGTTGATGACATCAAAATCTACAAAATTATCAAGGTTTGGGAAGAAAACAATAACATAGATAATGAGAGCCAAAACATTTATAAAAGTACTTCATTCTTTTTTAACGGCTAAATCTTGAAACTTTTACTCTAGATATTTTCTTGAAAACCCATGAATAGCCCCTTTTTCCTCTTTTGTACTTGTCAACTCTCTTAAATTGATTTTCAACACTTCAACAATTACGCCCAAATTCAGTGGTTGACCAATATATCAATAAGAATTTCCTCTCTCTAGGAAGTATACTCGTTCAAATTCCTCGAATATCGGGGCCAACTGAAAATCTTGAAAGGTGAAACACCTTAAGAGAGGATCGTAATACTAAGCCAATGCCGTGAGGCCCCCTGTTTGCACATTCACTGCCAAGAGATTTAGGATCTTCCCATATTTGTGAAAGAAACTCTCACGTTGTATAGTTTTCATTTGATTGATGATGCCTTTTAAACTTTTCAAATCAGGTTGCTTGAATTTTAAAAGTAAAGTTTTTCTTTTTTCTGATCCCATTGTCCACTTAAAAAACATGTGACTAAGGTTTGTAAGATTCCCCAAAAATCATAAAAATTTATGAAAAATTCTATTATGTTTTAATTTTCCTTAGAAAGAGAGAAAAAAAATGTCATCAGATATGAATGAAATATATATATATATATATAAAGTCTTGAACATATGAGATGATTTTTTGGTTTTTATGGATATTCTTACAATGAAAGGGTTTATTGGCTTATGTAGTGAAATTCTCACAAGGGAGACTTTATGGTTCTAAACACGGTTCCTAGAGCCAATAATCCTATTTTGGAATATTGTCAACAACAATAGGTAAACTATTTGGAGTGACAATAACCTCAACACGATCAGACTCTAAGTGAGATCTTCATGCTAACCAAATAGGATGTACATCCAGAAGGCTACCACTACGCAATCTCAAAACTAAACTTAAGTTTTTTTCAAACCCGGGTATAAGGTTCAACTCATAAGTGTGTGTCTTAGTAAAAGTGTAGGTGTTGAATAAGCATAATTCAATAACTCCATAATACTAACAAAACATATATACATATACAAAAATAAATAAATAAAATATAATAAAAATAATCTACTAGCTTAAAAGAATATTATAATGTCAGCTAATACTTATTAAGAAATAATAAACACATAAAGAAAATGAAAATAAAAAACAATCATATAAAGAAAAAGTTAAAAATTATGCACAATTAATTTGTTAGGCTTGACTCTCTAAGTGTCCCCAATAGAGTCGCCAACTGTCGTGGCCTAAAATTTCGAGTTTTCCTCGAATACAATGAAGTCGCCACCAAAATTTATTTTTAAAATAAGAAAAATATTGGAAAACCCTTAAAAATAAAAAATAAAGATAAAAAATGGATTTTGATACTAGATTTTATGTTCGGGAGTAGATTATGTGTAGGGAATGTATTATGAGTAGATTTTAATTGTGCTGAATTATATCAACTTAAATATATTTATTTCTCTTTATTATTAAATATGAATATAAATTATTTTTCAAAATATGATTTTTTGAGATAAAAGTGTGTTTAAAAAGAGCGGAAAAAAATGTTTTTTTTATTGTGCTTGACAAGAGTGTGATCTTGCTCTTACGTATCTTTTGGTGCGATGGAGACATCAAAGCTACGTAGTTCTTGGTAGAAAATTTGGATGTGTTGATTGCTTTTAAATAAATTATATTTTGTTATTTAAAAAAAGTTAATTTTGACTAATATAAAAAAACTTGCTTGATTTGAATAATTATATTAAAATATGAATTTTAAGACGATCAAATTGTACAACTTGTGTCTCAAAACTCAAAGAGTAAAAAGATATCACATCTAATTTAATCCTCTTAAGAATATTTTATTTTTAAATTGAGTTTCAAAACCAACAAATAGTGTAACTTGTGTCTTAACAACTCCAAGATTAAAAAAAACACATAAAATTAAAAAACACATTATTATTTTTTTCCGATGCCGGACGAAAGCGTTGTCCCGGTTGCGGCAATTATATGTTATGTGTTCTCTTTTCGTCAGTTGCTGAGATGGGTTCGAAAATATTTATAATGAAAAATGAGAAGAAAAAATTAAAATCATCTTTTCTTTTGTACTTTCTGATCTATCTTTAAAAAATTTCCTCTCCTCTCTTCATTTCTGTTTGTCTCAATTTATAGGGAAAACGGGAGAATGTTTCGGTTCATTAGATAAATACGAGCTCTAAATTTTATATTGCTACTCAACATAGTTTAACTAGATTTTACATTGTTTTGGTAACAATTTTTAAGGAAAACAATGTCTTCTATTTTTCTATGTGTTACTTAGTCAAATAACCAAGATAAAATAATAACACATGCCAAGGAAACGTGTTTACAGAAAAATTTGTTTTGGTGTTTGACATGAAAGAGGCATAAGCTGAAGAAAAACGTTGTGTAATGTATTTGTGTGTTGGCAATCCAAAATAATGTAAAATGAAAAAGAAAAAAAAAACTAGAATTGTGTTGCAATTCAAATTTCTTTTGTTGTATATTATTTTAAATTTCGTATATATTTAAAACTATAATGGTTTTTTTTTTATCTAGTAGGAGGTCGCTGGCATGGAATAAATAATCATATTAAATATTACATTAATAAATAATAATAATAATAATAATAATAATAATACATTAATAAATAATACTAATATATCAACAAATAATAATAAAAAGAATAATAACTTTAATAATAAAAAGAAAATTATATTAATAAAAAAAAAAAATTAAAAGAAAAAAATACAATAAAAAAAAGAATTTATATTTGATTATTATTATTATTATTATTATTTTCATTAATTTTTATTTATTAGATAATAAAAATAGGAGCGAGTAGTTATAATAATGTGCCCAGAGAGGACGAAGTTGTTTTAATAATTTGCCAAAATAAATAAATAGAAGGACGTTGTTATGATAACGTGTCAAAATAAACAACGTGTTCATGATGTCAAGATGGCAGACGTTCATATTATTTTGTTAACAATTGAGTTATTGATTATTTAATAAATTGGATAAAAATGCAGTTATTTTATAGCAAAACTACTATAATACCTGTGCTATCGCACGAGTAAGGCGTCATTTATATATTTTTATTTAATTAAGTATTTTTTGTAATAAATATAACAGAATCAATGAAGTTAATTACTTAACATAGGTGATGCGTTGTTTATATATTTTTATTTAATTAAGTATTTTTTTATAATAAATAAAACAAAATCAATGAAGTTAATTGTGGTCGATAATTACCAAACTAATATATTAGTTGTACTTAAAATTATAAACATGACAACAAAATAATTTATGATATGATTGTGGTTGTGAGAGTTAAAATTTCATTAAGATTTATTAGTGATAGTATTGTGGTTGCTATGAAGTATCTCAAATAATATTGATTTGTAGAAAATGATATTTCAAGAGAATGGACATGCAAGTTAAAATTAAACCATCACATTAATAGAACTTGAATGCCATTGATTAAGACATATAATAATCAATCATAGTTATAATGTAAAATAAATGACCTTTATTACTAGTTAACTGTATTCATAATTTTTATAATAAACATAATTAATTATATTAAACATAAATAATAATAATAATTTAATGAAATAGAATACCCTAATCCTTAATAATATGAAATCGCTACTTATGCCTGCCTAAACAAGTCAAGAAACGGACGAACAAACAGAGCAAACCTCACCCCCCCATTCCAAAGTCATACGCAACAAACGCAAATCAGGAAAAGATGAATGAAATACCTTTCCGATGTGGATGAAGATGGTGTGCGGTCGTCTTTGATCTTAAAATGGGTTTGAATATCCTTTAGCTATGGATATGGGTTTGATGAATCTGTTTGCTGAATGGGTATGATGGATCTGTTTGCTGGATCTGGGTTTGTTATGGGTAAGATCTGTTTCTCTAAGAACAACTCTATCTTCTACCTTTCTCTCGTTTTCTGATTTTTTAGAAATTTCTTCCCCTCCCTCTGAGTTCTATTTTTGCCAGATTTATAGGGGAAACGGCTAATGTTTTTATTCACCATACAAATACATGTTTTGGATTTTGTATTGTTACTCAACAAAAATTAATTGGATTTTAATTGTTTTTGTAATAAAATTTAAGCAAGGTACCATTAAGGGAAAAAAAGAAGTCTGTTAACTCATTGAGTGTACAAATTGTTTCACTTCTTTATTAAGCTAAAAAATTAATCAAGAAACCGGTTTATAACATGTTTGCAACAGGGATCTTCACAAAGTAGAGAAGATAAAGGATTGGTGTTTGCAAGTTGTTTTCTGAGCAATTGTTTTTTTTAGTGATGCTGGTTTGAAAGGAAACTTGTTGAAGAAAACCTAGGGAATGTTGAAGACGTGTGAACTGAAGGAAACGTGTGCCCAGGCAATGGTTGCAGATTAAAAAAATATTTTATTTCTTTTTCTTTTTTATATTATTTTATTTTTATTATATACTTAAATTTGAATATAAAATAATGGTATTTTTGAAAATGAAAAAATATTTAAATAGATTATTATTATTATAATAATTTTAAATTAATCGGACAAAAATTAGGTACTACAGCTGCCCCTATTTAATTATGTTTTACATGGTAAAAAGATAATTAAATATAAGGACCTAAATTTTGACCTAAATTTTGTTCAAAGTGTGAAAGTAAATAAAAAAATGATTAATACCAATGGTGTAGGGACGTAAATAAAAAATATGATCGTCTTCGGATTGATTATCGATGCGTAGATCGACGTAGATAAAATGATCGTCTTCGGATTGCTTACTGATGCATAGATTGATATAAATAAAATGATTGATAACATGATCGTCTTCGGGTTGGTTACCGATGCTTTGATCAAAGATAAAATGATCATCTTCGGGTTGGTTACCGATGCGTAGATCGACATAAACAATGTGATGGTGCTTAGATTGATATAAATAAAATGATGATTAAACCCAACATGAGTTTAAAATTTAGAGTGTAAATAAAATGAGATAAATTTGTTTTTTATTTTTATTTTTAAAAGGGTATGTGGTAATTGTAATGCAAACGTAAAATGAATAATGTAATACAAAAATTGTTGAATATAAATGAAATATACACATAAGATATGCATGATTGACTCATTATGCATGATATAAGGAGTTGTTGAGTATAAATAAAATATGAGTGAAGATGCATAAATCATGTGAGTATTTGAAAAAATGCAAGATGCATGTAATGAAGATAAATTCTTGTTTATTTTATTATTTTCTAGTTCCCCCAATCCTTATGCGACTTTGTACACTTATAAGGTTCAATGGATCAACGACGATAACAATCGTTCTTTACATGATGACTCTAGTATATCTTGTGTAATCACTTTTTCTTGAGGTCAATCAAATGTGCATTATTTAAAATGCTTACCCTTCATTTCACTTTTTTTTTACACCCATATATCTCGAGCTCCCGTGTATATATTTTCAAGTGTCAAAATATTTATTTTTTTTATTATATTTTCACATATTTCCAATTCCAATATTTATTATCATAAAATAACATTTTTTTTTTAAAATACAAGAATAAATCAACAATAAAACTGAATTAATTTAGAAACAGTGTAAGGTACAACATCGAATGACAACATTGGAAAGTGTACATTCGTTTCATTGAAAACAAAACTAATAAGACAAGGATTACAATGTGGTGAATGTGTTTAGCTTTAGTTGGAGAGATAACAAACGCTAGTCATTCTTGTAATTTAGAACTTCTAAGTAATAACTGCCCCAGCTTGAAATGCTTGATCTTTTGTTATCCCTAACTTTTGCATGGACCGCTCTTCCAAGTTTTCAATCCATCGGGATGCTCTAATTTTTGCCTAGGTCGCCTTTTCAGGTTTTCAACCTACCGAACCCAATTTTCTTTTTTTTTTCTTTCTTTTATTTTTTATTTTTTTTTATGCATGATATTTCTTGACTGCATCTGAGTTTACTGGAAATGGAAGCTCATCTCCATCCATTTCTGCGAGTATCATAGCTCCCCCAGAGAAAGCCTTTTTCACAACATATGGTCCTTCGTAGTTCGGAGTCCACTTTCCTCGAGAATCCTTTTTTATGGGCAATATTTTCTTTAACACTAAGTCTCCTTCTTGAAACTCTCGAGGACGAACTTTTTTCTCGTATGCCTTTTTGAGTCTTTTCTGATATAGCTGACCATGACACAAAGCTATCATTCTTTTTTCTTCTATGAGATTCAAATGGTCATATCGTGATTGAACCCACTCTGCCCCCTCTAGTTTTGTTTCCATAAGGACTCTGGCAGAGGGAATTTCAACTTCGATGGGAAGTACCGCTTCCATTCCATACACCAACGAGAAAGGAGTTGCCCCTGTTGAGGTACGAACAGAAGTTCTATACCCATGTAATGCAAAGAGAAGCATTTCATGCCAATCCTTATATGTCTCCACCATCTTCTGTATGATCTTCTTGATATTCTTATTTGCTGCTTCTACAGCCTCATTCATTTTCGGACGTTATGGAGAAGAATTATGGTGCTGAATTTTGAAACTATCACATAACTCTTTCATCATTTTGTTATTCGGATTAGTCGCATTGTCAGTGATTATCTTATTTGGCAGGCCATATCGACAAATTAATTCTTTTTTGATGAATTTCACAACCACACTTCTCGTCACATTGGCATAAGAAGCAACTTCAACCCATTTTGTGAAATAATCAATGGCTACTAGGATAAATCGGTGTCCATTTGAATCCTTAGGCTCAATGAGTCCAATAACATCCATTCCCCACATTGAAAATGGCCATGGTGATGTTAAAACATTCAAAGAGGTGGGTGGTACATGTACTTTATCAGCATAGATTTGACATTTATGACATTTCTTTACGTGACTAAAGCAATCGGACTCCATGGTCAACCAATAGTAGCCAGCCCTTAAGATTTTTCTTGCCATTGCGTGCCCATCTGCATGAGTTCTGAAAGAACCTTCGTGAACCTCTTGGATGATTTTCTCTGCTTCTGCTTTATCCACACATCTGAGGAGAACCATATCATGATTTCTTTTATAAAGCACATCCCCGCTTAAGAAGAAGTTCATTGACAATCTCCTTAAAACTCTTTTGTCGTTCTCTAAAATACCCAATGGATATTCTTTATTCTTAACATATGATTTGATGTCATAAAACCACGGTTTGCCATCAAACTCTTCTTCTATTGATAAATAATATTTAGGTTTATCTCTTTGTTGAATTTTTATGATCGGCACGTCTTGATTAGTAGTTATTTTGAGCATCGACGACAAAGTGGCCAAAGCATAAGCTAATTGGTTTTCTTCTCGAGGGATATGGTGAAAAGTAATCTTCTCAAAGTATTCTATCAATTCTTTGATATGGGTGTGATACAGAATCAATTTGGAATCTCGCGTTTCCCACTCTCTTTTCGTTTGATGGATAACCAACAATGAGTCTCCATATACCTCAAGAAATTTTACATTTGATTCAATAGCTATTTTAATGCCCATAACACATGCCTCATATTCTGCAATATTGTTTGTACAATCAAAACACAACCTCGTAAATGGAGTGAACTGGTTCTCAGGGGAAATCAAAATGGCTCCAACTCCATGCCCCAATGCATTAGAGGCACCTTCAAACACCAATGTCCATTTTTCTTTATCAGATGATTCGGTCTCTTCAAATAAAGTCATTATGCCTTCATTGGGGAATTCACTTTGTATTGATTGATAATCTTCTACCGGTTGTTGGGCCAAATACTCTGCTAGTGCGCTTTCTTTGATAGATTTTTGCGTAACATATACCAAATCGTATTCTGATAACAACATCTGCCAACGGGAAATCCTTCAAGTAAGAGCAGGTTTCTCAAAGATATACTTAATTGGGTCCATTTTAGACACCAACCAAGTTGTATGACATAACATGTATTGCCTCAATCGACGAGCAGCCCATGCCAATGCGCAACATGTTCGTTCAAGTAGTGAATACTTTGTCTCACAATTGGTAAACTTTTTGCTCAAATAATAAATAGCATGTTCTTTCCTACCAGATTCGTCATGTTGTCCCAATAGACATCCCATTGATTCATCAAGTACTGTTAAGTACATAATAAGGGGTTTCCCCGAAACAGAAGGTACTAAGACGGGAGGTTTTGACAAGTATTGCTTAATCTTTTTGAAAGCCTTTTGACAATTCTCATTCCACTTAACTTTTTGGTCTTTGCGCAACAATTTAAAAATTGGCTCGCATGTAGCGGTGAGATGTGATATAAACCTCGGAATATAATTCAATCTACCCAAAAAGCCACGAACTTCTTTTTCTGTGCGTGGAGCTGGCATTTCTTGTATTTCTCTTAATTTATCTGGGTCAACTTCTATTCCTTTTTGACTAACGATAAATTCAAGTAACTTGCCTGATCTTACACCAAAAGTGCATTTAGCAGGGTTTAAATGGAGTTTGAACTTCCTTAGTTGCTCAAACAACTTTTGAAGGTTAACAACATGGTCTTCTTCTGTTCGAGATTTTGCAATCATATCATCCACGTAAACCTCTATTTCTTTATGCATCATGTCATGAAACAAAGTTACCATTGCTCTTTGATAGGTTGCCCCGACATTCTTCAATCCAAATGGCATCACTTTATAGCAAAAAGTTCCCCATTGTGTGATGAATGTAGTTTTCTCCATATCTTCGGGAGCCATCCTGATTTGATTATACCCGGAGAAACCATCCATAAAGGAGAAAAGAGAGTATTGAGCAGTGCTATCTATCAGTACATCAATATGAGGCAGGGTAAAATCGTCTTTAGAACTAGCTTTATTTAAATCCCGATAGTCAACACACATTCGAACCTTTCCATCTTTCTTTGGAACTGGTACGATATTAGCCACCCATTGAGGATATTTTGCTACTGCTAAGAAACCAGCATCAAATTGCTTTTTGACCTCTTCTCTAATTTTAAGAGACATATCAGGTCTCATCCTTCTCAACTTTTGTTTAATTGGAGCGTAGTCAGGCTTGAGTGGTAGCTTGTGTTCAACTATGTTAGTATCTAGCCCAGGCATATCCTGATATGACCATGCAAAGACATCCACATAATCAAATAAAAGTTTAACCAACTTTTCTCGTTCACTTTCTTTCATAGACATACCAACTTTAACTTCTTTCTTATCATGTTGACTCCCTAAGTTGTCACCTCAACAGGTTCTTGATAGGGTTGGATTATCTTAGCTTCCTGTTCAATTAACTTTTCTAGTTCTGGGGGAGGCTCACAGTCATCTTCACAATCCTCATCAGCGTGATTAATTAGACGTTCAAAATTACAAGAAAGGGTTCTAGCGCTGCCATTTTCAACATATTCGTTTTCGACTCTGCATTGTTTAAATTAAGGGGAAAAAAAAGAAAAAATATGAATAAGGATTGCCAAAAAAATGAAAGAGAAAGACAAAACCAGTTGGAGAATTCAAAAACGCATTTATTTATAATAAGTACAGAATTGGAATACATATGCCCTAGTTAATTATCCTTATAGCCTTGGGCATAGCAAAAGGAGTTAGAAAAAATACATAATTACTTTGAACATGAATTAACAAACACGGGAAACTCGAGGATCTTCCAATTGTTGAGACTGGTGTTTGGAGGACAAGGGTACACTAGCTTGAGGGTGTCATCATCAACATGATCCTCTTCTGTAACAGCCACTTGATGAGCATATATTATTCTGGCGCTTTGAAAAGTTTGGCGAATGTCACAAATAGGAATCTTCTGTGAATTCGGTGTCCAGTTTTCTCTTTTTCCCTTTGCAGCCTTCTCTTTATCAGCTTGAGTAGGTACATATCCCAACCCGTACCTATTTTTCTTTTCTGGTATTTCTATCAATTTTCCCAAAGTAACAAAAACTCCTCCTTCCAACATGGATTTGGTAGACTTCAATGATGTGGTAGATAGTTTTGGTTCTCTTAAACGATATTCCTCACCCATGAAGACGACATTGGCAATTTCTAATGCTTGAAAGGAAGTTTCTATGGCTTCCTCCGTGTTTTCAATGTAGCCTGTAGAAGATAAATGACTTACTATCATATCTTCTTCCCCATATATTATTACCAACTTATTGTTCACAATAAACTTTAGCTTTTGATGGAGGGTGGATGTCATTGCTCCAACAGCATGAATCTATGGTCTCCCTAAAAGACAACTGTATGTCGGTTTAATATCCATCACTTGGAAGGTTATCCCAAAGATATGGGGTCCGATTTGAATTGACGGGTCAATCTCACCAACAACTTGTCTTCTAGATCCATCAAACGCTTTCACCACCAAAGTACTGGGCTTCAAACAGGCTCCCTCAACAAATAGTTTTGACAATGTTGATTTAGGCATAATATTTAATGACGAACCATTATCTATTAGCACTCGTGCAAGAATATGATCGCGACACCTCACAGAGACGTGCAGTGCTTTATTATGCTCTGTCCCTTCAGTTGGTAATTCATTATCGCTAAAACTCAGACAACTACTAGCAGTGATGTTACCAACAACTCCATCAAATTGATCGACAGTGATATCGTGAGTAACATGGGCTTCATTTAAAACTTTCATTAGTGCTCTTCTATGTGCTTCAGAGTTTAATAACAAGGAGAGAACTGATATCTTGGAAGGGGTTTGATTTAGCTGATCCACCACCTTATATTCACTTTGCTTGATAAACTTCAAAAATTCATTAGCTTCGTCTTCAGACATCGTCTTTTTACTGATCTCTTGTCCTTTTATGGCATGATACATATCTTCTTTCCCTTTTTCTCCATGAACCTCCTTTTTCCTAAGTTGTTCAGGAGTGTACACTCGACCACTCCGAGTCATTCCACCAATCCCTGAGATGTTAGTGACATCAATTCCTTTAGGTTCACAACCATCACTTGGTTGATGATTGGCCAACTGGGATGTGACTTCGTATTTCCACGGTACTGCCTTGGTATTTCTATAAGGAAAAGGGATCGGTGGTTGCACAATTATTGCATTTGGCTTGCTAGGAGTTGGCTTAAGATTCTCCTTTTTGTAAAGAATTTCCAATGGTTTTGGGAAAGATATAATACTTTCCATACATGATCCCATGGTGAACACATGACCATCTGTTGCATATTGGTCTATCCCATCTTCAATGATATATGAATATGTAGCAGCAGCTGTTTGGCGAAATGCAGAAAATGATATTGCTTCTGTTTTACAGAATTTCAAGCTTAAGCGTGATTGTATATTGTGGATTACTTAGCACTTGAATTTCTTGCTTTCATACTTGATTAATGCCTTCTATTTATAGGCTGAAGATGCACTGGATAGGAGTACGAAAGAGTTGTTGGAGAGGCTCTGCTTTTTCTGACTTAAAGCAATATTTCAGAATGCTTTTAATCATGTTATGATATAGCCTTGTTTAACTTTTGGGTTTAACATTTAAAGCAGTCCTATACTTTTCTGACAGAGTCCTTGACGTTTCTTCATTGATCTAGGATGATACATTATCCATCTTGAGTCTTGAGTGCAGCTAGACAAGATTGGAGAAGAATTGCAAGTTGAAATAGAGCAGAGTGCAAGTCTGCTGTTGCTGTGTAGAAAACGGAGAACAATAAACGTTCTTGGTTTTTAGAATGAACGTTCTTGAGCTTAAATAATCATTTGGAGTTCCCGTTTTAATCATTCTGGATTTCCTTTGTAATTGTCTTGTCATATGTCAAGATTGATTGAGCTTTCTTGACATTTGAATTTTTGGAGTTCTTCAAGTTGTCATGACTTTTGTCCATCTTTGAGTCCTTTTAATTTTGAGATCAAATAGCCCTTTTTAGCTTGGATGAATCCTACTTGTTCCTTGCCATGTACTGATTAGATATGAGTGAATTTCCTGGGCAGATTCTTTGTTAAGAATGTAGAAAAGGTTTGGTCAATATGCTGTGATGATCAATTCTTGAAGCTGGAGATCATTCTCTGTTTTGATGCAGAATGATCTTGTTACTGTTCCTTTTACTTTGCTTGATTTTGTTCTTAATTAAATTCACTCAAAAGCACCAGTTAAATTAACATAGCATTTTAGAATCATAATTAACCTTTGTTTGTTTTCATCAAAACTTTAAATATAGAGTTTGTCTCAACAAAACTATCATATAAATATTTAATTATAAATAGATACAAAGAAAAAAATAAAAAAAATAAAAAAAAAAACTCAATAGGGAGAACTATATATGCCACCATAAAGAGGAGTGAAACTATGATTGCGTTTGCAGTAGCAGCAGTTAGTAACGACTAACACACACGAAACTTTTTATAAAAGAACGTTTCAAGAGGTGAGTAATCACACCCTTTAAACTTTCATGGTACATTTATTTTGGAAATTTAGAATGGAAAGAGAGTTAAGTATTTTGATTGGTATTTTCTTATAAAAATACATTTTTGTCGAGAACCTAACTCTATTAAAATTAAGATTTTATGAATTGTAATAATAGATTATAAATTGATTTATTTATTATTGTTTGTTAAATTACCGTTTTTATGATTGTTTGAATATATATTATTTAAAAAGATTGTTTTGTTATATTTTATTGAATAATTGTTGTTATTATATATTCAAATGAAATATTATATTATAAATATGATTGTACGAATATGATTGTTAAAAACGTGAATTATTTGGATTGTGTGTTTGAGATATATATATATATATTCTTTAAAAGATTCTTTTATTATATCTTTTTGAATGATTGTTGTTATTATATATTCAAATAAAATATAATATTGTGATAAACTCCACACGGATGAGTCATGTACCCCACTTATAGATGAGTATTAAACTTCACAAAGAGATAATGTGGATGAGTATTAAACTTCACAAAGAGATGAGGTTTAAACTCCACATGGATGGGTATTGTATTCCACATATAGATGAGTATTAAACTTCACAAAGAGATGAGGTTTAAACTCCACACGGACGGGTCTTGTATCCCATATAATGGATGAGTATTAAACTTCACAAAGAGATGAGGTTTAAACTCCACATAGATGAGTATTAAACTTCACAAAGAGATGAGGTTTAAACTCCACACGGATGGATCCTGTAACCCACATATGGATGATTATTAAACTTCACAAAGTGAAATAGTTTAATTTCAACACTGATGGGTCTTGTACCCCATATATAGATGACTTTTAAACTCCACAATGAGATGAAGTTTAAACTCCATACAGATGAGTCTTGTATCCCACATTGGATGAGTTAGTGCTCCACATGATTAGATAATACTCACTTCGCCGAAATAGTATATCTCCATCAATGAATTGATTGATTATTTTCTACAGAATAAATGTATATATTGGAATTATTTAATTATGATAGATGTGGATTATCGTTAATTTAATTGATGAGTTTCCATTAATTATTGGAAGTAGTTGGTTATTATAGAGAAATCTTAGTAATATCATGAATAGTTCTACATAATATTTTTGAATGAAGGCGGGTGCCATGATCGACTTTTCGGTTACCGCTCCGGTTGAGAATAATACTTGTTTTAAAATTGTGTGTATTATTCACTAGGATTTTGTATCTCATTAAAGTGTCGTTTTCAGATACTGAGACCGTTGGGAATTTCGAGAGATGAGAAGTCCTACCTCCCTTGAGAAGCGTGATTTCTTCCGATTAGGTTAGTAGATCAAGTATAAGTAGACATAGTGTCTACATCATACTTTATGTTGGGATAAGACACTATTTGCCCAGTTTTGAATATTTTAATTATTCAAGATTTTCCAGTTGTAAGGATTTATTTTGAGATTTCATAACATTACTTCTTTCTAACAATTCATTATTTATTACAATACCTTATTCTCTTATATAATTTTGAAAATTTTTATGTTATTATCTCAACTTTTATACCCATATAACTAGGTGTTACAACTCGCATTTAGCGGTGAGATGTGATATAAACCTTGTAATGTAATTCAATCTACCCAAAAAACCACAAACTTCTTTTTCCGTGCGTGGAGCCGACATTTCTTGTATTGCTCTTACTATGTCTTGGTCCACTTCTATCCCTTTTTTACTAACGATAAACCCAAGCAACTTTCCCGATCTTACACCAAAAGTCCATTTAGCAGGGTTTAAACGAAGTTTGAACTTCCTTAGTCGCTCAAAGAACTTTTGAAGGTTAACAACATGGTCTTCTTCGGTCCAAGATTTTGCAATCATATCATCCATGTAAACCTCTATTTCTTTATGCATCATGTCATGAAACAAAGTTACCATTACTCTTTGATAGGCTTCCCCAGCATTCTTCAACCCAAATGGCATCACTTTATGGCATAAAGTCTCCGATTGTGTGATGAATGTAGTTTTCTCCATATCTTCGGGAGCCATCTTGATTTGATTCTATCCTGATAAACCATCCATGAAGGAGAAAAGAGAGTATTGAGCAGTGCTATCCACTAGGACATCAATATGAGGCAGAGGAAAATCGTCTTTAGGACTAGCTTTATTTAAATCCCGATAGTCAACACACATTCGAACCTTTCCATCTTCCATTGGAACTGGTACACTATTAGCTACCCATTTAGGATATTTTGCTACTGGTAAGTGACATATCTGGTCTCATCCTTCTCAACTTCTGTTTAATTGGAGCGTATTCAGACTTGAGTTGTACCTTGTCTTCAACTATGTTAATATCCAGCACATGCATATCCTGATATGACAATGCAAAGACATCCACACAATCAAATAAAAGTTTCACTACCTTTTCTCATTCACTTTCTTTCATAGACATGTCAATTTTAACTTCTTTCATATCATTTTCAGTCCATAAATTGATCACCTCAACAGGTTCTTGATGAGGTTGGATTTTCTTATTTTCTTGTTCAATTAACCTTTCTAGTTCTGGGGGAGGCTCACAATCGTCTTCACAATCCTCATCAGCGTGATTAATTAGACATTCAAAATTTCAAGAAAGGGTTCTAGTGCTGCCATTTTCAACATATTCATTTTCAACTTTGCATTGTTTAAATTAAGAAGAAAAAGGAAAAAATATGAATAAGGATTGCCAAAAAAGAAAAGAGAAAGACAAAACTAGTTGTAGAATTCAAAAATGCATTTATTGATAATAAATAAGGAATTGAAATGCATATGTCCTAGTTAATTATCCTTATGGCCTTGGACAGAGCAAAAAGAGTTAAAAATACATAATTACTTTGAACATGAATTAACAAACACGGGAATCTCGATGATCTTCCAATTATTGAGACTGGTGTTTGGAGGACAAGGGTACGCCAGCAACATGAATCCACAGTCTCCCTAAAAGACAACTGTACGCAAGTTTAATATCCATCACTTGGAAGCTTATCCCAAAGATATGGAGTCCCATTTGAATTGGTGGGTCATTCTGACCAACAACTTGTCTTCTAGATCCATAAAATGCTTTCACCACCAAAGAACTAGGCTTCAAATAGGTTCCCTCCACAAATAGTTTTGATAGTGTTGATTTACGCATGACATTTAACGATGAACCATTATCTACTAGCACTCATGTAGGAATATGATTGTGACACCTCACAAAGATGTGCGTTGCTTTATT
Organism: Cicer judaicum; assembly: GCA_037974835.1. Classification (NCBI taxonomy): domain Eukaryota; kingdom Viridiplantae; phylum Streptophyta; class Magnoliopsida; order Fabales; family Fabaceae; genus Cicer; species Cicer judaicum. Next base: position 3,008,825 of record JBBPBS010000207.1, read on the forward strand.
ATGCTCTGTCCCTTCAGTTGGTAATTCATTATCGCTAAAACTAAGGCAAATACTAGCAGTTGGTAATTCATCATTGCCCTTCTATGTGCTTCAGAGTTCAATAACAAAGAGAGAACTAATATCTTGGAAGGGGTTTGATTTAGCTGATCCACCACTTTATATTCACTTTGCTTGATAAACTTCAAAATTCATTAGCTTCTTCTTCCGACATCGTCTTTTTATTTGTTTCTTGTTCTGAAATATTAGTGACATCAGTTCCTTTAGGTTATCAGCCATCACTTGATTGATGATTGGCCAAGTGGGATGTGATTTCGTAATTCCACGATACCGCCTTGGTATTTCCGTAAGGAAAAGGGGATGGTGCTTGGACAATTATTGCATTTGGCCTGCTAGGAGTTGGCTTAAGATTCTCTTTTTTGTAAAGGATTTCCAACGGTTTTGAGAAATATATATTATTTTCCACACACGACCCCATGGTCAACACATGATCATCTTTTGCATATTGGTCTATCCCATCTTCAATGACATTGACATAGGCATCCCTGTGGCCTGACAAGGGATTACTCCCTATGTTGGGACCGTCCTTATTGAAGGTAAGCCATTTTGCATTAATCAATTCTTGCACTTTAGATTTCAGGGCCTGAAAATCTTTAACAGAATGCCCAACGGCTCCTGCATGGTATTCACATTTGACATTTGGATTGCACCATTTTAGAAATGGTGGTTCAACATGTTTCATTGGTCTTAGGACTACTATTGAATTTCGAAGTAAGTGAGCCAATAATTGGCTATACGTGACGGGAATTGGGTCAGAACCGGTTATCCTTTTTTCTTGATTAACTGGTGGTCTATAATGATTCGGGTTTGGATTTTGGTTCCATTGATTTTTTTGTGAGAATGCGGTAGGTGGTGGTTGATAAAAAGGTAGTCTTGAAAGGTGATATTGAGGGTATAAAGCTTGTGTGGTTGCGGCCACATATGGATAAGGAATTTGTGATATCGGGGCCGGAAGTTTGGAGGTCGATAAGAATTGATGGGTGGAAAATAGGAGACTTTGGGGTTTACCATTACAGCATTGGCATCCCTTTCTTTCTTTTATATGAATGTCGTATGAGGTCGTTTCACGCTAGTTGCTGCACATACGATCTTGCCACTCCCCATCCCAATTTCTATCATTTCTCTTATCATGACCAGGTCAGAAACGTTTGATGGCATACTCCCAATCATCTTATCATAAAAAGGTGACTGAAGAGTATCCATAAACACAAAACCATTTTCTCTTTTAGATAAATGAGGTTCTACTTATGATGCCATTTCCCTCCACCGTTGTGCATATTCTTTGAAAGTTTCATTGTTCTTTTTCAATGAATTTTGCAATTGGATCCTATCAAGGGCCATGTCAATGTTGTACCTGTATTGTTTCAAAAAGGCATCAGCCAGATCTTTCCACAAACGAATTCGATTTTTCTCAAGATGCATATACCAACTTAATGATGCCCCACTCAAATTCTCTTAGAAAAAGTGAATGAGCAGCTTGTCGTTATGAGTATGGGAAGCCATTTTTCTGCAATACATAGTCAAGTGATTTTTAGGACACGTAGCGCCTTTGTATTTCTCAAAGTCAGGAACCTTGAATTTTGGAGGAATAGTCACATTGGGAACCAAACACACATCGAAAGCTTCGACACCATAAACATTATGCCCCTCAATTGCTTTTATTCGCTCTACTAAGACATGAAATTTTTTCCTTTGATTGTATATCATTCCCAAAGTGAGGTAGATGCCAACTCCCATTAGCATCGAAATGGGGTCTTTAGGGTGCAATATATGTAATGTTTTCTGATGGTAGAGCATTTTGGGGTGGCACGTAGCCCAAAGGAGATGGGATTTGTGATTGGTTTAGGTTTTGGGGGTTGATAGTTGAGTGGTTTGGGTTGTTGTCCATAGGGTTGATGACTAAAGGTGGAGTATAACATGGTGGGAATCCGTACATAGGAAATTACATAGTTGTTGTACGAAGTTGTTGGCTAGTCGGGGTAAAGCCTGGTGGGTGAGAATGAGTGGTTTGGTTTTTTTCATTTGCAGTCAGAGGATTCTCATCTATATTCCCCTTCCTTGACAGTGCATGTATAGCTTCTAAGATTTGATCAACCTAGTCCTTCAATCGGTTGACATCCACTCTCATCACTTCTTGATTTTGCTCAAGTTCTTTCGTGATCTTTGAGTTTGCACGAGTCTGATAAAGGTGTCGGGGAAACAGCTTTATTGATTTTTTTTATTATCTCTTTTTTTATATTTGGATGTTGGAGAATGAAAATGCAATTATTATCTCTTTTTTTTATATTTGGATGTTGGGAAATCATAATTCTTACATAAATTTTAACGAACACGAATTATTAGTGAAGAATAAATATGACAATCGATAAAAAAAAACAGCAAATCCTTCATTGATGAGAAAAAAAGTACATTGCATTTAAATTAAAAACTACATCGACTATGGTATTTCAATCATCTCTTTCAATAGGACAATCAATCCTCTCCTCCAATTATTCTACCAAATGTTTGCAATATTCAACGAACTTGTAGACTTTTGCTTGGAGTATTGAGTGGATGCATTACTGCATCAATCTCTCTTAGGTGTTTTAGAATTTTTATGATTGCTTGATTAGCTAGCATTGCCAATTTTGAAAAGCACTCTTTCCAATGCTTTCCTTTATCTTCCAACTCTTTATAAATCTCTTGATTATTCAATTGTCCAAGCAACAACATGAAACGCTCCTCCCAATATATGGTTTCATCCTTTAAGTCGTTATAAATATTTTCTTGATAATCAATGTAATTCTTCAACTCACTAGAAGTTTCTATTTCAGTTTTTTGTGCACCTTGGTGTTTTGAGAGTAATTCTTCAGTTTCTTCCTTCTGTTGCCTCTCATTCCAAACTTGACTCTCGTATTTAACTACCATTAGTTGCTTCTTTAAATCTTCAAACTCCTTTTATATGTTATTCTCAGAGCTTGTTGATTTTGTCCACAACTGTTTCCACATATAGGCCTCTTCAAAAGCTGCATTCCTTTCTTGCTTTCGCACATCTAACTCTTCATTTACGCCTCTCAAACAATCTTGTATGTCAAGATTATTTTCTTTTTCAAATGTCAAGCTCTTGTTCCTTCTTTTGATAAACTGACTCTTACATGTGTTTTTTATCGTAAATTCCTGTTTTCTTGGGAGTTCTAACTTTGCTTATAGCTCTTCTTTCTCCTCTTCAGATTTTAACAATGATGCTTTGAGCTCTTCTATATCTTCATTTGCAACAAAGGTAGGTTCAAGCATTTCCTAATCATTTGAGTGTGTACTGTGGAAAGGCAACTTGGTTTCTTAGACTCTTTTCTTTACCCATTGTTGATAGGGTTCTTTTGTGCTGCAATTTCTACATCCGAGTACTTTTCCTTTTTTGATGATCAACTCCCAAGCTCGAGTTATCCTTCTTAGCATTGGTGGGTCTACTATACTAGTATTGTGCAAAACAAAAGCTTCAAGTGACTTATCATCTGATTTATCCAACATGGGGTAACCAAGCTGTCTTAGAGCTACCATTGGATTGTAATTAATATATCCTTTCATTCCCATGAGAGGTACATTTGGAAAATCTCTGCATTGGCAAATTACCTCTTCCACCCTTTATTCTCTATAGTACCATAAAATTGTATTCGTAGTAAGGCCAACTATACTCTAAGCCCATTCATGATTACTCTTAACCCCAACATGATACCCTTTCTTGAACATGTGAGACACAAATCAAGTATACAACTCTGGAACACAATACAAAATTGTTTCCCCCTTCTTCTTGTGTCGCATATGCAGAGAGTAGCATACATCAACAAGAATCGCAGGAACTGGATTTTGTTCATCTTTGTTAACAGCTAAGAAGATATTGATGGCAGCAAAATCTACAAAGTTATCAAGGTTTGGGAATAAAACAATACCATAGATAATGAGAGCCAAAACATCTATAAAATTACACCATTCTTTTTTAACGGCTAAATCCTGGAACTTTTGCTCTAGATATTTTCTTGAAAACCCATGAATAGCCCCTTTTTCCTCTTTTGTACTTGCCAACTCTCCTACGTCGATTTTCAACACTTCAGCAATTACGCCCAAATTCGGTGGTTGCCCAGTATATCGATAAGGATTTCCTCTCTCTAGGGAGTAACCCAATATTTGTTCAAATTCCTCTAATGTCGGGGCCAACTGAAAATCTTGAAAGGTGAAACACCGTAAGAGAGGATTGTAATACTAAGCCAATGTCGTGAGGGCCCCTGTTTGCACATTTACTGCCAAGAGATTTAGGATCTTCCCATATTTGTGAAAGAAACTCTGACGTTGAATAGTTTTCATTTGATTGATGATGTCTCTTAAACTTTTCAAATCTGGTTGTTTGAACTTTAAAAGTAAAGTTTTCGGTTTTCCGATCCCATTGTCCACTTAAATAACACGTGACTAAGGTTTGTTAGATTCCCCAAAAATCCTGAAAGTTTATGCAAAATGCTATTATGTTTTATTTTTTCCTTAGAAAGAGAGAAAAAAAATGTCATGAGATATGAATGAAACTAATATATATATATATATAGAAAGTCTTGAATATTTGAGATAATTTTTTGGTTTTTATGGATTATAATGAAAGGGTCTATTGGCCTATGTAGTGAAATTCTCACAAGGGAGGCTATATGGTTCTAAATACGGTTCCTAGAGCTAGTCAATAATCCTATTTTAGAATATTGTCAACAACAATAGGTAAACTATTTGGAGTGACAATAACCTCAACATGATCAAACTCTAGGTGAGATCTTCGTGCTAACCAAACATGATGCTACATCAAGAAGGCTACCACTACGCAATCTCAAAACTAAACTTAAGTTTTTTTCAAACCCCGGTATAAGGTTTCACTCATAAGTGTGTGTCTTAGTAAAGGTGTAGGTATTGAATAAACATAATTCAATAACTCCATAATACTAACAAAACATATATACATATACAAAAATAAATAAAATAAAATAAAAATGATCTACTAGCTTAAAAGAATATCATAATGTCAACTAATATTTATTAAGAAATAATAAACACTTAAAGAAAATGAAAATAAAAAATAAACAAATAGAGAAAAAGTTAAAACCCTTAAAATAAAAAATAAAAATAAAAAATGGTCTTTGATACCAGATTTTGAGTTCGGGAGTCGATTACGTGTAGAGAAGGTATTAGCACCCTACGACATCCGTTGAAATACAGTTACATGTGATTAATGTTGCAAAATTATATCAACTTAAATATATTTATTTCTTTTTATTATTAAATATAAATATAAATATAAATTATTTTTCAAAATATGATTTTTTGAGATAAAAGTGTGTTTAAAAAGAGCGGAATTTTTTTTTTTATTATTGTACTTAACAAGAGTGTGATCTTGCTCGTACATATGTCCTAGACCAATGGAGAAATCAAAGCTACGTAGTTCTTGGTAGAAAATCTAGATGTGTTGATTGCTTTTAAATAAATTGTATTTTGTTATTTAAAAAAAGTTAATTTTGACGAACATAAAAAAATTTGCTAGATTTGAATAATTATATTAAAATATAAATTTTAAGACGATCGAATTGTACAACTCGTGTCTCAAAACTCAAGGAGTAAAAAGATATCACATCTAATTTAATCCTCTTAAGAATTTTTTTTTTATTTTTTTATTTTTAAATTGAGTTTTAAAACAAACAAATAATTTAACTTGTGTTTCAACAACTCCAAGATTAAAAAAAACACATATAATTAATTAAATTTTAAAAAAATTGATCTAACATGTAATTCTCTTTTAATCTATTTTATAATTAAAATAAATTTTTATAACATAAAATAAATGATATTTATTGCTATCTAATTATATTAAATATAATAAATATAGCAAATAATAATTAAATAGAATAAATGCATGCATAGTTAACAACTTTGAGGTTGAATAGAGTAATCGCTGGACCAAAACATAAACGTGTATAGAGAACAAAACATTGCAAAAGAAAGGAATAATGAAGACAAATTTCAATTTTCCAACCCACACTACACAAAAAAAAAAATCATTTCAAACCAAAAAAACACTACCACCTATTCCAACCTACACACAACTTCAACCAGACCACCATTGACATAGAACAAAAATGTATTTTTCACTTTCTAAATTTTATTTATTTTAATACTATTATACGATTTGAAAAAAAAAATGAGAAAATACATGTCTTTATGATGCCGGTGAAGACAAAAGCGGTGTCCGATTGCAGTTATCTATTATCTTTTCGTGAGTTGCTGAGATGGGTTCGAAAATCTTTATAGATATGTATCAATTTATAGGGGAAAACGATGATTGTTTCAGTTCATTAGATAAATGAATTCTGAATTTTGTATTGCTACTCAATATAGTTTAACTGGATTTTACATTGTTCTTCTATCTTTTCTATGTGTTACAAATAATTTCTTTATTAAATTACAAAATAAGTCAAATTAGTAAAATAACCAATTTCTAACAGAGATCTTAATAAGACAAACAAGATAAAAGAATGAGATATGCAAAGAAACCTGTTTCCAGAAAAATTTGTTTTGGTTTTTGACGTGAAAAGGCGTAAGCTGAAGAAGGTTTGGTTGGCTGACAGGAAAGCGTAATGTATTTGTGTGTTGCCAAAAAATGAAGAAAAAAAAATTTGATTTGTGTTGCAATTCAAATTTTTTATTTTTATTTTATATTATTCTAAATTTGGTATATATTTAAATTTGAATTGTAAAATATTAAATTTTTAGATTTCTTATAACACCTGCAAAATATTTATTAGTTATATTATTATTATTATTCAAATAATTTTTAATTATTTAAACAAAATTGAGGTACTACAATATACATAAGTAGAATATAAGGATATAAATAATTGTCTGATCTAAAATCCATTTCTAATTATTTGTAATAGTTTTTACGAAATAAATAATTTATTTTACTTATCAGCACTAAAATTTTGTCTCCAAAATACTCAGTGTAACATAATATTATTTTTCGTTAATAAATAAATATAATTTTAACAAAAACTCTCATATTCAAAATAATAATTAATAAAATAATTTATTTTATAATTTAATGTGTTACATTTGTATTGTTAAATGGTATACTCTTCGAACTCCCACATCGACAGGTGAGAACTAAAGAATTATTCAAATTAATTTTATTGTAGCCAACTAAATTAATATTATAATAGAAGTGATGAATTTTTTATTTATAAATAATTTTTTTACGTATTTAATTATATAGATTTATTTGTTTTATAAAATTGTTAATATATTTTCAATTAAATAGAATCATAATTTGCTCTTAAAAAAATATTTTTTCAAATTTATTATTATTTTCTCATATTTTAATAAAATAGTTTATAATGAAATACAAAAACAACATAACCAAATCTTTAACTTCGTTATGTAACTTTTGTAAACAAAACTTTTATTCTATGCGTTGTAGTATTTCTTGCTTAAGAATTTAGGATGATGAACGAGTTAAACTTTTTCTTTAAATATAGCAATTCCTTCCCATGTTCTAGGGGTTTGAGTAGCCATGCAAAGCTTCATAAAAAAATAGATACACGAAGTGATCAATGCGTGAAATATTCCCATCTTTTCAAACTTGTGCCGGTCATATGATTGCCCATCAAAATATGGCACCACCGTCACTACCCCTTAATATAGCCAAGCAAATTTTTAGTTTACGAAGAAATTTATAATCACATAGCTGTTCATCACACCTAATTTGGGTAACAGGCAATCACAACTATCTTTATAGGATAGATAAAACGGTAAAATAAATAAACATAACATCAATAATTTATATAAATTACTAAATCAAAATAAATATGTATAAAATTATCATTTCATATGAAATATATAAAAACAAAGGAAATAAATCAAAATATTACTAATATCTCAAAATAGTTATTTACAAAATAAATATTCAAGAAAACATCACATTAATTATAAACGCACATATACGCGTAAAATCGTTTAATATTTTATTTTTTAAAATATATATACTAAAATACTATTATTTTGAGAAAAATATATAAAATTATAAAATATAATATTTGTTATTTATATCACTTATTTAGTCAAATATGTACAGGATTAGCATATCATAGAAAACACACATTAAAAGAAAATTAATCATCATATATTCGATAATATATAACTTTAATACCAAATTATTTATTTAAAATCTTATTTCATTAATAGAATAATTTTTTTTTATAAAATTTGTAGTGTTACAATTATGTTCTCATTAAATAAATTTAGCGCTCGAAATTTGTAGTGAACAATAAGTGAAATAATATCTAGCTAACCTTCTTTAAGGTTCAAATTTAGTCTCCAATGAAATAATAAACATATTTAAAACATTAACAATTCATTTAAGCATATATAACATCAAGAATTCTAGCGTTATAAGCTAACATGGCATACAACAAAATTGATAGATAAAACTAAACTTATTAATTTAGTCCACAACAACTTTACTAACTTCTCAAATAATATTCTACTAGTTTTACATTATTAAAAGAATGTTTAAATTCTAATAACAACTACTTTATCGATTTCAAAAAAATTAGACATACAGTGAAACATTTAAAATATTTAACACTTTCAAAAAATACAAATAGAAACACATATAACAATTCAATAACATGCAACCCCTTATGTTTTTTAAAAGAATACTAATGTGTATAATCAAAGTGAAATAGAAAAAAAAAGATTTTTCTATATAGTTTCCAACACACTCAAAGTATAACTTAAGTTAAAAGTCTTTATACACAAGATTAATTTATATAACTCCTACAATTGTTCTTAGTCCTTATCAAATGAGACAATATAAAACAAATAAGATAATAAAACAATACACTTATATATTTGAAACAAGTTATTTAGAAGATTAAACATAGTTAATTGAGTGTTAACACATTAATTGAAGAATATACTTCCAACCTAATATTCACGCCACATAGACAACTCTTAACATTCAAGATCGGTGTCACATAGAGTTAAGGAGTGCAAAGGTGGCGCCAAAACTCCTACTTGTTACTTCAAGTTAAAAACTAATTTAATTACACACATAATAATTTAATCGTAATTTACAACTAGTTACAACAACAAAAGAAATGACACTTACATTAATATAAATCAACAATTAAAATAAATAAACATATAATTATTTCACTTTTAAACACTCTTAACTATTATAAACACTATACAGAAATTTTCAAACATGTAAGATAACTAATCCAAATATTGGCATCTAGAACACTTTCACTTTCATATTCACATAGTCGTAAACACATTTATATGACCAATCCAAAAATTGGAACCAAAATTTTACGTTAATCTCATAACTAAAACAATTATTCTGAACATGTAACATATTCTTATAAAACTCTAACAGCTCCAAATGGATAACGGTTAAATTTTCTTTTAAATTAATCTTTATAACTCAAAATTTACAATAAACTAAAACAAATACTTTCCAAGTAACATATAAGATAAATAATTATTTACTAGAAGATACAACATGTTATCAAACCAAATTGAATAATGTAGTGCATAAACTACTTTCAAGGTTATACATCATTCCAAAAATAGATTAATATACTTTAAATTATTATATAAAGTATCACTAATTATTTAACGCAAAAAAAAACATTGAGAATTCAAAAAAATTTCTTAAATTACTTTTCAATAAATTACGTCAAAATAAAAACAACTAAGATAAATCACATTTTCAAATACATTAAAAATAAAATACATCATGTGTATTTTTAAAATCAATAACTTTTTTAAAATTTTACCTGTACTTTAATAATTAAAAACACATTTATAAATAATTAATCATTAAAAAAATTATTATTTTCAACTTATGTTTTGAAAGAAAATTTAATCCATATATATATATATAGATAGATAGAAAACTTTTCAATAAATTTATTTTCTTATTTTCTCACACTTACAAAAAAACAAAATTATATATTTATATACATTAAAATAGTACACATGGCACAAAGCATAAGACATACATTATTATCATAATGAATTATACTAATTCACAAATCTACAAAATAACATCCTCCTCTCACACTAGCTACTCAACATGCCAATATATCCCTAATTTCTCTCCAGCCAAAAAATTAGACTAAAGCATAACACATCAGCCCTCTAAATCAATAATGTAGCAACAAATCTTTTTGATTTTCTTAAAAACAACACATAGTAATATACTGTGTAAACTTTCAGCTATTTTAAATTTAAATAAAATCAGTAGTATAAAATTATTTTAATTTTATAAATAAACAACAATCCAACTTCATTTAATTCTTTAAAATAAATCAAAAGCAATTCAAACAAAATTTAATTTCATTTTACAAAATAAATAAACTTTAACTCTTTCAAAATGTTGTGACACCATAAAGCCAAATTGAAATAAAATGTAAAATATATTAGTTTTAAAAGAGATTCACAACGGTCCCAAAATAAAGTATAAAAATTTCTTTTAAAATATAAGGCTCGGGACGTTCCACTCACACTTACACAAGACTTTTGCAAAAAAATTCACAATTAAAAATCCTTTAACATCGAATATAGTTGTGGTTTATCAAATAAATATTTCTAACATAAAAACATGTTCAAAACTTAGGTTCAGTTAGTGTTTATCTCCGAATAAAAGATCAAATGCAACACAATTGATCGATAGAGTTTACAAAACATAAATTAGTTCATACCTAAACAAAACACAACAAATTACTTCCACCGAATATCACCTATCTGAGCATGGATCATCAACTAAAAACGTGAAATAATTGCGCTGTCACAAGCGCCAAATACAAGCAACGAGGGGTGAATTTTGAACACATGTAATAGTATAAAATAATTGGGAATAACACGTAAAATACATATTAAATATTGTATCATATCAAATCACACTCCACAAGAATAATCGAGGTAAAACATTGATACAATCCACAATATTAAGTAAGTTACTTTAGCCTCCTCCTCTTTCTTTGGTATCATTCTAACTCTGAAATACTTGGTTATGAGGTTCCATACTATGTCACCACGCAAGTGGGCGTGCAATTCAAATTGGTCATGTCTTCATAGATCCACTCAACTCAACCCGATACACATATACATGACAATTGAGGTAAATGTGTGTTGCATGGTAGCTCCCGATATTTGGAGGGCTACCTCCAAGTCACCTAGGAATTCCCCACCCAAATACCTCCAAGGTCTAACAATCTTGCCTTAAGGCTCAATAGTAGACTATCATGATCAGACTCATTCAGTTGTACTTCCCCAACATCATTAGGCTTATCAAGTCCTACCTATATGATGACAAGATAATTTCCACTTCAAAGAAATAACATATATTTTCTCATCGTTGACCTAGGATTCTCACTCCATTAAGATAACCATCATCGACTCATGTCGAATTTGTCATTATTCAATTAAACCCAATATGCATTTCATGATATTCATCAAAGTGGTAACATCATAAGTCAACAAGTACACATTGTCATTACATATTTTCGTAGTCATCAAATTACACTCAAAATTTATCATCATAATACACAAACTCCAACAATATAAGATTTTCAGTCACAAATGATAATATATATCATTCACAAACCACGTTAATTGCAATGCAAACACTTACAATTCATCACATCTTATATCATATCAAAGGTGGATATAAACAAGGTACATAATACATCAAAATTACAATTCTACAATAATTCAACTAACACACGATCTTCAAAATCAAATTAAACAAACACCTTATAAAAGTTTACAATTCATATTTTAACCTCAGCAAACTCAAGTTTTCTCATTAGTCAATTATTAATCAAAGGGCTTCAGCCGTACATAGCGAGTCCCGAATGAATTATAGGAAATATGGATTTCTCATTCATCTCACTTGTTTACACTCATGAATTCGAAGTCACTCTCACTCCACACCTTGATTGAAGATTTCACGCAACCTAAGAGAAGATAGATAACTTCACGACAACAACAAAATCGAATAACTTATTGAATATGCATCTTGCCTTCGTAAATCCTTGTCTTTAATAGCCCACAAAGACAACCGAGCAAACATTATAAACCAATGAAAATAAACTATTTATAATTCGTAACATAATCTCAAACATTTCTTTGATCATATATAAATTTTATATGCATATCTACATAAATTGAATCATTAAATATTTGAAATAAATAATAGTTACAATATTTTAATAATAATAAAAATATCTAAATTGCTAGAATAATGAAAAGAAATTATATATTTTTGAATTTACAATAGCAATTATGAATATTAAGAAACTAAATAATATACATAAGTTTAGCTAATCCAACTAGATTGTACGGACAACAGACTAAAAAATTTATTTAAAATTAGTTGATATTTATACATAATTGAAATTATAATTTAAAACATAATAAATTTTTTTTAATGTAAAATATAAATAACCAAAAATATTAAGAGTAAAGAAAGTGTGTAAAAAGACGTACAAAGGTAAGCGAAAAAGATCTCACCGATTCAAACAACTCGAAACAATGCTCAGTAGTAACAAGTAACGAGGCAAAGAAGGATTTTCGTGATCGTTGGCAAAACTGAAAAACGATGGATGTAGGATGAAGCTTTTGATGCGTAGATCACAAAACTTTTGTTTTGGAAAACCATCATGGCAATCAGAATCAAGGTCCAAAGCCAGCAGTTCGAATGTCCAAAGCGCTGTGGATTCGAGCGCTGTAAAATGCTACAACAGCGCTTGTAAAAAAGCGCTCTTAAAGGCACCTTTTATAACGCGCGCTTATTATGCACCTTTGACAGCGCTTGTTAACAACAAGCACTGTAAAAGGCTTACCCATATTTCATATATTTGGGGTACCTTTTTACAGCGCTTGTTTGTAACAAGCGCTGTAAAAGGCCTACCCATATTTCATATATTTGGGGTACCTTTTACAACGCTTTTTTATAACAAGCGCTGTAAAAGGCTTACCCATATTTCATATATTTGGGGTACCTATTTACAACGCTTTTTTGTAACAAGCGCTGTAAAAGGCATACCCATAATTCATATTTTGGTATGCCTTTTACAGCACTTTTTATAACAAGCGCTGTAAAAGGTGTTATTTTTATTTTTTTTAAACCCTGTATATATTTTAAAAGCGTTTTTTAGCTTTTTATGGCACTTTTTTTATAAAGCGCTGTCTTTTATCTTTTTATCCAAAATTAGTTTGAACCAGTTCACACAACACAACACAACCAGAATCAGTAATTTAAAACAGAAACAGAATCAGTAACACAACCAGAACCAGAACTAGAGCCCAGAATCAGTTAAAACATAATCAGTTCACACAATATGATACATATATATTATCCTGTAACAGAGTAATTTACAACATAAGTAATTAAATATACATTGAACCTAATTTACAACATATTCATATGCATGTTTATATACTGTCCTATGATCATATACATATAATAACTATGCACCATATAATATTCAGATCCCTTGCTCAGCAGCATGCTATTTCCCAAAAAATCAAATAATTTTCATTTCAAGCACATACTCACACCATTCCTCCTTTAATTCCATCAGATCTTGCTCAGAATATGATGGACTGGAATTTTCAAAGTACTGCAATATAAAAATTGAACATATTATATTAAGTTAGTATCAAATATATAGATAATTTATATATGAAAATCATATAATCAAAATACCGTACCGTTTCTGGGATAATAGTTTTATTCTTGTCAACAATCTCCTTCATGAATCTCAATACTACCCACAGTCAATGTTGTTTGTTTGACGAGGGCACTTTATTGGGATCCATGTAATATTATTAGACTTTTGCTTCGACACTACCGCACCTCTTTGAGCTCGATAAACTTTTAAGGCACTATCGAATGAATAAATGTGATTATTATAGCATGAACAAACACATTATATATATATATATATATATATATATATGTAAGAAAAAAATGAATATTACTTACGTGTCGAGCATAGTCTTTACTTCGGAGTGATTGTTGTAATCGCCATGCACGGGATCCAAATAGTATATAACTTCAGAGACCCCATTGATTGCAAATAGCACCCAATGTGCCCTACAACAACAAAAAATTGGTTAAGAAATTTTGTTTATACACAACTAATAAATTAAATTGTCATCAATTAAGAAAGATAAAATTTCGTACCCTGAATTATATGGTGCGAAAAACAATTTATCCTTTTCTTTATTTGCTAATAACATATCTACAATATATTTTTTTACATTGTCTGGATCGAGTTTCCACATTGACGTCTTATGCGGAGAGAAGAATGAGTATTTATTCGATAATTTCCTCGGGCACACGACCTTCTCTTGCAAAAACCTTCAATGAAATTTTAAACTAGATTAATTACCAATACATTATTAATTAATTACCAATAAATGCAATTAAAAGTATTTTTTACCTTATATACAAGCTCATTACAGTTGCACTGAGCTCCTTATGTTCGAGAAGTTCGTATACGTGCTCCTTGTTGAACAATTCCTCATACTCCTGTCTGAATATTTCCTTATTCATGTGTATCATGCGCGAATCGTCGCTGCTGCACAGGTTCCTTTTTACTTGGATGTCAAGACACGCCCCGTATAAGGCGTGGCTGACTTATTTTAGGAGTAGCAGCAGCAACGATTGATTTGCCACGATCCAATTTTTTTATTGCTGCAAGTTTGGCAGCTTTATTGGCAGCTTTATTGGCCTCCGACCTTTGTAATTTGGCAGCCTTATTGGCAGCTTTATTGGCCTCCAATTTTTGAGGTTTGCTGCCTTTGTTTGGATGTGCAGGTGGTTTATTTATTTGGACCTACAAAAATGAGGTTAAATGTTAGTTTATTGAATCTGAAAAAATTGACAAAGCTTATGCAATAAATGTGACAAACCTTATCGGGAGACGTAACTGATTTGTTTCTGGGAGGGCTTTTAATGAGGGCAACATGGTTCGTGGGCCATGCCACGTAACTACCAATAGCTTTGCCCAATGTCTGCATATCTCCATCGTTGTCCGGTATCGGCAACGGTGCAGTTGGTTCGAAAGCAACAGTAGGCGATACCTTGACATGGCCCTTTGGGATCAGAGTATTGTGCAATACTTCTCCCAAAGTATTGTACAATTTTCCTTTTCCCACCTTCCGATGAGTGGGCGAGGACAAGTATAGGAAACACGAAGTGACACCCTAAATCAATAGTTAAAACATAAGTACAATTAATATATAATATTGTTTAATGCATAAGTAATTACATAAGCAAGTAAGTAATTAATTACCTCAGGAATAATTTTCAAACTGACGTTGCAACTCCCGCTTTCACTCTCCATTTGTATTTCACCTTGGAGCTGATCCAGAAGTTTCTTGTCTTTGTTCGTATTCACCAATTGTGCCACTTGCTCAGATAGGATTCTGAGCTTCTCTAATACTTCCTCATTGGAAGGTTTTTGGCGCTTCTCTTGAGGAAAAAAGCTTCTGGGAGTTACGCCAAATCCCTTCCCCCTAACTCGACTGGAATGTTCAGGAACATTAAAAACTTTGCCCAAAATGTCCCTGCAACTAGCCTTGTTGCCCTCTTCATTTTAAGAACTTTGTTGGATGGTCTCCTAAAATAAATGTAACATTAAAATAGTTAAGTTCATTAGCCTTTTTAAAATACAATATTAAAAAGTATTCAAGTGATAAATACAATATTGAAAAATATTAAAGTCATAATATACTTACACAAAGTTCTATTACTTTTTGAACATTTTCATTATCAACCACTCCATCCTTATTTACCCGAGCTTCCTTCCACAAGATATGACGACCCAACGGTTGATCGGATTGGGTCTCTTGTCGATATTCGTTAAAACAAAATATTAGTTAGAAACTATAGTTTATAATACAAATTCCCTCATCATTGATGTTACATTGACTTACAAGTTTTTTGTCTAGACGTGCATATCCCATACGTGATCTTCTGTATGGGTGCGTCGGGTTGCTTGCCCTCTCGCGATTTGCCTTACTAATATTCTATATAAAAAAATAGCAATTATGTAAAAATTTAAAATACGATACGAATATGAATAATAAAACACAAATGCTAATAAATTAATCACTTACGACAAATGCGGGGTCAGTACGTTTGGAAACAAACGCTTTCCATTCATCATTTGATATATAATGTCGATATATCTTTGGAGGTTCAGCTGTTGTGTTTCCTTCTCTATCTTTAAGATAGAAATTTGAGAGATGCGATCTAAATCCCCGATGGATTTTGCCAGCAACTCTCAACACGTAATTCTTTCGTCCCTCATCAAGGACAAAAGTTGTCTGCAATGAAAAAAATTATAAGTAAAGTATTTCAATGAAAATATTTATAAATGACAAAAGATTGGATTAAAAAATTTACTTGAATATCATTCCATATGATATCTTTGGCATCCTTCAACGCCTTATCTCTCCAGTCGTCAATCGTGATTGAAATATTTTGACGAACAACAGCCCCACTTTCATTCCATCCAACCTAATAAACTCATATAGTAAGTACATGCTATTAAAAAAAGCTAAAAAAATACACAGCAAACAGAGTATAGTATAGTATTACCTCAAACTTGGTGCCATTGCTCCTTGCTTTAATCACATTTTGCATTATAGTTGCACCACGTTTGACTTCATTTTCATAAGTCTTACTGGTGCCAACTTCTTCATTTTGAAATTCTAAATCTTTGTTTGTATCCATTTAACTACAACAAGTTCAACATGCAGTTTAGTATAACATCAACAAGCTCAACATGCATCATGCATTATTCTAAACAAGCTCAACACGTATCAGTATATATATTTTAAACAAGCTCAACATGCATTTTAATGATTACAAAAACCTAATAACATCAATACCTGAATAATGGTTCGAAGAAAGATGAAATGCGAAGATAAGAGCGAACGGAGAAATTTCACAGCAATAAAGTTCACAGAAAAACGGTTTTGAAGAAATACGTAATGAGGGTTACGTATTTCAATGAAAATATAAGGTTCGAAATGATCTTGGATGGAAATAAGGTTCGAAATGAAGGAGATGATCGTGGAAATACAGTTCGTAATGGACGGGATTATAGGGTTTGCAAAAGAAGAGAAGAAAGATGAAGGTTGCTCTGATAGTGTAGTTTACGTAATGAAGAGGAAACTGAAGAGGTTACTGTTATATATATAACCCTTTTACAGCGCTTTTCCAAAGAGCGCTCTAAAAGGCCTAAGCCTTTTACAGCGCTTTTTATTAAAGCGCTGTAAAAGGTATCCTTATTTAAATTTTTAAAAGACTCTTTTACATCGTTTATCCCCACAAGCGCTGTAAAAGACCTCATTGTTTTAGTATGTGTAGCTTTGATCAATTCCATTACATACTAGATGTCCTTCTAATTCATCTTCTCTAACACGTTTTCCAAAACAACATTTTAAACAAGGACAAACTACTCTATTTGGATCTTTTGCATTCTTCACTGCAAACTCAACAAACTACTTCACTCCAATTTCATACCCTTTTGACAATCGATTGGCTGACATCCATTTCCTATCCATATTATACCACCTATATAAATGCAGTTACAAAACTAATAAGCTTTCAAAACAATTCAACAAGTTTCAAAAAGAAACAAATATCAACTAACAATTTCAAAAACAGAACAGATCATGTGTGGTATGAGTTTTTGACTAGTAGAAGAGATTTAATAACAATTTCAAAACAGAACACATATCATGTGGTATGAATTTTTAATTTGATAAAAAATACCTAAGACAACGTAGATGGCGGCAAAGTACGTAATGGGTATGAGGGTATGAGGGTTCCCAGAGTAGAGGTGATGAAAGATGTAGAGGATATGAGGGTTCCCAACGTATATAATTATTAGAAATTTATGTATTTTACAGCGCTTGTAGTAAAAGCGCTGTAATAGGTAGTTAAATTCAATGAAAGCGCACGTATTTTACAGCGCTTGTGAAAAAAGTGCTGTAATAGGTGGTTCAATTATTTTAAAGCGCACGTATTTTACAGCGCTTGTGAAAAAAGCGCTGTAATACGTGGTTCAATTATTTTAAAGCGCACGTATTTTACAGCGCTTGTGAAAAAAGCGTTGTAAAATCGTACGCGAAAGCGCTTGATTTTACAGCGCTTTTTTGCAAAGCGCTGTAAAAGCATTAACATTATGCGCAAACGTTATATGACCTACAACAGCGCTTGTTTTACAGCGCTTGTCAATAAAAGCGCTGTAAAAGGCTCCGTTATTTTCAAATACATTTACAATAGCGCTTGTGTTTATCAAGCGCTGTAAAAGGGGCGCTGTTAAATGTCATTTTTGGCGTAGTGTCGTTGGTCGTTGTTTCAGATGCAATTGTTCATTAAAATAAAGAATTGAGTAGTGAGTTTGTTTATATGTTACTTACAACTTAAAACGGCGCTTGCAAAAGCCATTGAAAGAGGCTTCACGACGATATGTCGATGACGAAGGAGAATGAGTAACGACTTTGTGATCTCTAAGGGAGATATGAAATTGATTTTATGAAGGAGATATATTGATGAGGATTCTGATCCTTTAAATAGTTCATCAAACTGAAGAAGAGAGGGATGAATGTGATAATTTGAGTGGTTGCGGTGTCTAGAGAGGAAGAAGTTTGCACTGCATATTTTTAATTTGTAGAGAAGGGATGCAGTTAGCAGTTACCTAGGTCCCAAAGTAACATATTTCAAAGACCTAAAGCAAAGTAGGCCGAAGTCCATATTGAAATAGTAAAAAAAGGGGTGTAACAAACATATCACAAGAATTATTATATAATAATATGAATTTTTTAATGTTTCAAAGTTGTAACGTTTTAAATTGGTTTCATTAGCAAGATCAAAACTTTAATGTTATTGTATGATCACAAAAGACAAAATCTATCAATCGATAATTAATATTATCTCAATAAAAGAAAAAAAAATCAAACATATAGCTAGTCAATAAAAAAAATATTTCTAACCATCCACTATAACAAGAGAGCATAGAATTATAGTTAGAAATACAAGTCATAAGTCCAATCCATAGGTAATTAACTTAATCATGTTAACCATTCAAATGAACTCAAGTTTTAACGAATAATTTCATAGTTTATTTAGTCACTGGTATAGAAACTTAGAAAAGTAAATAACACACAACACAATAACATAACAAGAAAAAAATAATAATACCTAAAACAGTGCAATCTAGCACATAACACAATTAACAATTCAAACTTTATTCTTCAATTTAAACTTGAACTTTAAGACTTTTTACTTGCAATCATTGTGAATTTACAATCGTAGAAACAAGCCAATCAAACATAAACAATGAAGGAAGTGAGTTTCGAAATCATGTTGATGGTATAATATAAGAAAGAAGAATACACAATTAATCATAAAACTGTATCATCACACAAACATTACTTAAGAAAAATATCACATTAAAAATTCAAAATCACTCAAGAAAAATCAATACATTTCATTATAACATCAAATCATCTAAGATAAATTATTATCGCATATGATACATATTAATCACAACAAAACAATCACAAGAAAATGTAATGATATACATGAACTTGTACTCTACTTCACAATGTGATAACATTCTAACTTTGAATTACTTAGTTATAAGCCTTGATACTATCCTACCACACAAGTGGATGAACAATTCAAATTGACCATGTCCTCATAGATCCCCTCAGCTCAACCCAAGACACATATACGCGACAGTCGAGGTAAACGTGTGTTACATGATAGCTCCCGACATTTAGAGTGCTACCTCCAAGTTACATAGGAATTCCTCACCCGAACACCTCCAAAGTCTAATAATCTTGATTAAAGCTCAACAATAGACTGTCACGATCAAACTGTACTTCCCATAAATTTCTAGGCTTCTCAGACCCTACCTATATGATGACAAAATAATCTCCACTTCAACAATTCTCATCAACTTCAAATATCCCCAACATCTATTTTCTCCTCTCGTTAGACTATAGTACTCCATTAAGAACATCATCTTTAATACAAATTGGAATCATTAGTATTTCATCAACAATAAGATTACTTCAATATTCTCATCCCAAATTTATAACATTATTATCAATAATCATACATCATCATGGTCATCATATAAACTCATCACAAATTATAACTTCACTATCATCAAATAAACTTAACACAAATTTATAACATCACATAAACTCGTCTAATCAAACATATGCACCAAATTCATTCGACATCCAATATCACAATAATATCAAATATCACTCTTTGAACGAAATTAAGTCAATTCATACCTTATAAATCTTTCTATTCCGCATTTTAATCTCAAAATTTTCATATTTGAACCTTAGCAAATCATCTCTCAAAGGACTATTGCCGTACACAACGAGTCTCGGATGCTGGTGAAAAAGAACAATATAAAATAACGACTACAAATGCAGAAATTGAATATTTTAACGAGAAGTTGGGATTGTTAAAATACAATAAAGTGTGTTTAATTGACAAATTAAATGAATAAAACAACATTCTAAAATTTAGATGAAAATGGAGAAAATTTTCTGGAACAACTATCAATCATCGGTGCCAATCTTTTACTTTTCTCTGAAGTTGAGTATTGTCGCCACTCCTCTGCTATGCCGCCCTTATCTCTTTGTCATACTTTTTTTTCTTTTCCTTTTCAATTAATTTTGTTGTTTATTATTATTTAAATACATTTTACTCTTGCATAGGGTCGAACTCATGAAACATATTTTAATCCTTTCTTTTGTTTTTTCTTTTCAATAAAATCAGCAATTTTGAAAACTAATTTTTTAATACTATCTTTTAAACACAATCTCTTTAATAAAATATTATTATAATTTTAAAACTATCATTTTTTAAATTAGAGTAATTAAAAAAGTTAACTTAAAAAAATACATATTACTAATAACTGAAACTCTCATATTCAAAATGATAATTATAATTATATTTATTTTTTAAAATATTCATATTAAAATACTATCATCATTAGAGAATAATCAAAATTATAAAATAAATAAATATAACATCAACAATTGATATTAATTACTAAATTATAATAAATATATAAAAAATTACAATGTCATAACAAGTATATAAAAATAAAGGAAATCGAACAGTATATTATTACCATCCCAATATAATTATTTATAAAATAAGAGATACTTAAAAATAATTAAAATATAACTATACGCACCTTTAACATTAGACAAACATACAAGAAAATATCACATTAACTACAAACACATATACACATAAAATCGCCTAAAATCTTATTATTTAAAATATGTACACTAAAATACTATTATTTTAGAAAAATATATAAAATATAGAACTTTTAATTTACATTACTTATTTAATCAAATATGTACAAGATTAGTACATCATAGAAAACAAACATATAAAGAGAATAAATCATAAAATTAATTAACATATATTCTAAAATAATTTTAACATCAAATTAATTATTTAAAATCCTATTTTATTAATAAAATATTTTAATTTAAAATTTGGGATATTAGACAAGATAATTTGTAGTAACCTTTCTTAGTGAAAGTACTACACAAGATATCAGAGGGAATAATTTTAGGTTGAGCTATAGTTTATTCAAATCCTAGACCTATTTTACCATTTCAACTAACTCCATAAATCATAGAAGCATATCTACTTCTTTCCATACCACTAGCAAGAAAATATTGAAATAATTTTTCATGCTTATCAGTGTTACATTTGGTGTTTTCAATTAATGTTGAACTATGATTACTTTTCAGAGTTAGATTTTCAGCCTTAAGTTCAACAATATCAGTTTTCATAGTTGCATTTTTTGTTTTAACTTTAGCACTTTGATTCTTTAAAACATTAATTTCTTCAGTTAGGTTTTCATTTTCTTACCAAAGTGTTTCAATTTTAAATATAATTTGTGATTCTTGTTCAAGAAGTCATTTATAACAGTAATTAAACCAGATTGAGTTACGTCATAAAATACTTCAATTTCTTCATCTGCTGATTCACTTCTAGAGACAAAATTTGTGTTGGATCTAGAGGCATAGTTGGTATGAGCCATCAAAGTGAAATTTGCTTGCTCTTCATCTTCAAATGATGCATCCCATGTAGTTATCAGACTCTTCTTCTTGGGTCTAGATTTTTTCCTCTGATCTCTCCCCTTCTCCAGATTTGGACATTTTGATTTGATATGTCCAGGTTCATTACATCTATTGCAAATGATGGTTTTTGTGTCATATTTATCATCCTTTCCTCTATTGGTCTTCCTGGAATATTTTGGGGAAATTTATTCTTTCTACTGTGCCACATCTTTTGAATTTTTCAAGATACGAAAGTTAATTTCACTTCCTTTGAGTCTTCATTATAATCCTCTTAATCATCATCCTCTGATTCTGTTGTTGCCTTTGGAAATTTCTTCTACTTAGATTTCAAAGCTAAGGTTGGTTGCTTCTTCTTAGGCACATCCTCAGCAAGTTCAATTTAATGTGATCTGAGAGAGATGATTAATTCTTCTAGCTTAAGACTATTCAAATCCTATACTTCTCACATGACATTGATCTTATGTCTCCACTCGCTTGACAAACTTCTTAGTATCTTCTTAAAATCATCAGCAGTAATATAACTTTTCTCAATTATCTTTAATCTAGAGACCAGAGTTTGGAGTATGGAAAATATTGTTTCAATGTCTTCATTTTCTTCCATCTTGAACAACTCACACTTTTTGACTAGAAGGTTGGCCGTTGCTTCTTAAACTTGCTTGCTTCCTTCATCGGTTAGAATCAGACTATCATAAATACTCTTTGTTGTCTCCTTGTTGGTGCACATGTCACTGGAAAGTGATTGGATTTATCATGGTGTAAGTAAACTGATGTTTTTGGAGATTTTGAAAAAGAAGGAGAAATACAGGATTTTAGAGTGATGATGAACATCAACGGTGTTGGTATTTTCATAATATTTTGAGAGAAAGAGGGTGCGATTGATGGTGAATTAAAATGGATGTTTTTGTTATTTAAAAGTACCCGTGAGAGAGAAAAAAAAAGAGAAATAAAGGTGGCATATTCATTATGTGCCACTTGGACTTGTTAATGCTACTACTTTCCTATTCTACCATCGATCCTAATTGAATATTACTAAAAAAAAACATCATTAACAATTACTAAAATTCTAAAAATTCTCACTAACACCTAAGTTTTATATATATTTCTAAGGTAGTGAGAGGGTTGTAACGTTCTCTCCCCTTAATAAAATTTTCCCTTCAAATTTTGTGAACCTATCTATTGGAAAAGGTAGGATAATAAATACTTTACTTCTAAGGAAATAGAAAGAGATAATAGGGAAGAATGAAGGAAGCAATGAAGTTGGTTTGCAATTTTTTTCTTTGTAAAAACAGCTTCTGGAATTAATGTTTTAAAATAAATCTTCAAATTTATAATTTAAAATATTTTATCACAATCAGTTTGAAAACAAGATTTACACATTAAATCTAAGTTTAATTGCAGTTTTGATCCCCTATTTTAGCAGAATCGCGAAAGTAGTCCTTCCATTTTATTTTTTTCCAATTTTTGTCCCTGAGACATTATTTTTGTCCAAAACTTGATGAAATTTCATTTTTTTTTTTTTGTATTTATTCAAGTCACACCATGCCTCAAGGTCTTATTTTCAATAATTGTACATGAAATCTATGATTATAAATGGTGTAGTACGACTTTAAAAACTGAAATTTCATTAAGTTTTGGACCAAAATTCTGTTTGGGGACCAAAACTGGGGAGAAACAAAATAGGGGGACTACTTTCGTGATTCAGCTAAAATAGAAATACCAAAACTGCAATTAAACCTTAAATCTATTAACTAATTATTTATAGTCGTAATATTTATCATTTAAATTTTTTATCATAGCAAACTAAATTAATATTATAATAGAATGGGTTTTCAATTTACAAATTATTTTTTTAATGCATTAATATAGATAGTTTTTTAGTTTTATAAAATTGTTAAATATGTTTTCAATTAAATAGTATCGCAATTTGCTCTTAAATTTTTATTCTGATTTTAGATTGATTTCTTTCCATCTATATTTTTTATCGATATAATTATTAAATTCAAATCTACTGTAATATTTAATGATACATTTACAATTCTTATTTATCAACACATGTGAATTTATTTTAATTTTTCAAATTATAACCATATCATGTTGTGTATTTATGAATAAATTATCGTGCTGTGTATTTATGAATATATTGTTTGAAATTATAACCATATCTTTAACTGCATTATATTAATTTGTGACTTATATTATAGTCTAACGCACTCTATATATAGATTATTTGTCAACAAAGCTCTTATTCTGTGCTTTGTAGTATTTCTTGCTTAAGTCACGATGATTAAAGAGTTAAAATTTTGCTTTGAATGTGGCAAGTCATTCCCAAGTTCTGGGGCTTTGAGTAGCCATGCAAAAATTCATGAGAAAATAGAAACACGAAGTGATCAGCGTGGAGAAATATCATCATCTTCTCAAGCTTATGCTGGTCATACGATTGCCCATAAAAATATGGCACCACCATCAAAATCCTTATCACCATCATCGAAACGCTTACCACTGGTCCCTTTTCGATGCCCATATTGTCCAAGCATATTTTTAGCTTATGAAGAACTTTACAATCACATACCTATTCATGACACATAACTTGTCATGACACATAATTGTGTTTATATAGGAATAATCGCTTCATCGTTTTTCTTTTTATTGTTATAGTTTTGGATTTTATCTTATTTATGCGTATTTGATATTATTTATATCATTTAGTTTTGTAGACAATATATTTTTAACTAGGTTTCAATATTTTATTACAATTATTGGTGCACATATGGATAAATTAAATACATTTTTTATAATTAAGTTTGATTTGAATTCAACGGATTCCATATTTTCACAATTCTTTATTTTGAATCAGTTAAGAATATAAATTTCTAATTGACCCATTTAATCTCTCTCTCCCTCTCTCTATCAATATTATACCTATTAGCTGTCAAATCAGAGTTAGTTTGATAATTGTATATGTTTGCTGCATATGCTTGAGGAGCATCAACAATGGAATCGTCCTGTAATGTAAGACGTGAATTTGTAAGATGCTATGCAAAAGTACAAATACCACATACCTTTGTTGCTAGAGGTTTACCTACTGTCAAATTTTTTACTAAAGATGTAAGCTCATCAAGTTTACTCTCTAGATTCTTGTGGGAGGAAACTTGAATTTCGTTCACTTCCTTTGTCAATAGTACTGAATTGCTTTTAGTGGTAAACTGTTGAGAATTAATAGACAAGTTCTCAATCAAAGCTTTTACTTCTTCTGGGATCTTATCGATAAGTTCTCCCCACTAGCAACATCCAAGATGCTTTTACCCATAGGAAGTAAGCCATCATAAAAAATATACTAGACGAGCAATTGTTCAAAAATCTGGTGATGAGAGTATCTAGCCACTAATTTCTTCAATCTTTCCCAATACTCATGCAATGATTGATCTCTATCAATCTGCCTAATGCCACATATTTCTTTTTTTGATTGAAGCAACTCTAGAGGCAAGGAATAACTTTTCTAGTAACAACTTTTTTAGATCATTCCAACTTGTAATAGAACCTATGAAGGTAGTACAACCAATCATTGACAGCATCTTGAAAACTAGTACATTTTACTTTTTATTTAAATTTGGATTTAAGGTGTCACATTAGTAATATCATAGTAGGTTAATCCAATCCAACCATGTATGTTAAGTGTCCAAGGTGCCTCCTTTGTGTTTTAACTAGTTGTATGCAATCGTGACGTGTGCTTTTAGTACTAAGTTAGTCCTCTTTTGTTTTCCTTGAATTGCTGAGGATTATCAAGAATTAGGCATGTTGTTCTGTTCTGTTTGTATTTTATGCATGTGCTTAATTGATCGAGTCAAGTTTGATGTTGTTTATGTGTATAGCCTTATGTTTCTATTCTATTATTAATTAGTTGTGATATTTGTTATTTGTTTAGTGATGTAATAATCGTTGTTTGCTTACTTAATTCTCTTAATTGTATAGGTGTAATTAGATGTTGCGTTATGGATTAATTATGTGTTCATGATTTTACTATCATGCTTTTACTATTATTATTAAGTTACTACACTCGGGCAATTTATTAGTAGATAGATAAATAAGAGAATTTAAACATCGGTTATAGAGTGAAAGTCAGACGTCACTTTTGCAGTCTAAAACTATGTTAAAGAGTCCTTTATACACGATTGCATTTAAATAATTATTTGAGTAATTGACTACTTGAGTAGGAGGAAGTAATTACCCCACCTATTCATTTTGATTAATTTAAAAGCATGCTCATTTCTTATGTTATTTTTAAGCGACTTAATTGTATTTTTTATGTGTTGTTATAAACTTGTCTAAGCATAAAATAGCATGTCTTATCCGTGTATGATATTTGAGATTTATTTTATACTATATAACATAAAGTATAAAATGTGATATGTGTATTTTGATGAAATTAATATTTTAAGTAAAATATATTAAGATTCATAAGTGATTAAATTTAATCAGTGCAGTGCACGAATATATTGTAAGTGTATAAAATTTGTTTCTTTCTAACAAGAGTCTAGAACAATTGTAGAAATTTTACTTAGAATAAATGTGTGTATACATGTTTTTGAGTAAATTAGACTTTAAGTGTATCTTGCGATAGTCTTTTGATTATATTCTATACTATATAACTCATTTGTCCCGATAAGATTATGTGTTATATCTATATTCTCACCATGCAAACCAATAAGTTAGATATTAATTTAGAATAAAAAAAGTGAAGACAATGTTTGTACTTATGATTCATTTGCAGCAATACTTATTCCATATGCTGGTGGAAAAAATAATCTGTAGTTGTTTGTGTCAATAATTTTAAGTTCATAATTTTTCTATTGTTGTTGTCTCCCACTATAGTAGGATAAATAAGAATTGTGGCCTTATTGTCTTGGGGATTTTATGAATACTTTGGAGAAATTTATTTTTGGTTATCATTTTTGTGTGCGTTCATGGCTAAATCTTTGGTAATCAAAATATGAAACTAGTAATAGAAATGAAGTAATGTAGTAGTTGAATAGCATGGTGCTTATGGATATTTATGATTATGTGATTTTTTTTTTTTTAACTTTTGAATGAAACAAATCAAAATCTATGATTGGCTGTTAACTCTATACGAAAATGTTGTGTTGATTTTTAATTTATTTAAGTTTTAAATTATTATTATTATTATGAGTATTATTATCTCATATATAGTTTTAAACCAATTTGAGTTGTTTAATAATTTTCACTAATCAAATTCTTTTATATAGTGATTGTTCGGTATTGACTTCTCTTTTTATCTGTGGAGAAAAACTCAAATATTATAGTCTATGTCTCTCACTTATTTAAGTGGAGAGTGGTCTAATTAGGGTTAAAATATATATAGAGACTATTTTGATAGGAAACACAACCACCAAAAGAGAAAAAAGAGGAGTAACCTTATTCCCGATTTTTTTAAATCAGTCTCAGAAAAACATCGATTGCGCATTCGTTGAATTGGGCTGATTTTTGGACAGCAGGTTCGCAACATTCAGGTCTTCGTTTCAACGCTCGGATCGGCGAAACGACGTCCAGAGAGAGAGAGAAATCGTGCTCGCACAGTAGCAACTTTTTGAGTGCTTTTCTTCTTCTTGTTTTTCATTTGTAGGCTTTATTGCTTTGTTGTTTTGGCTGGTTGTAGGCACACTCTGTGCATCACTTTGAAGGATTTTCTACATTAAAATATCGGAGTTCATTACGTCCTTTATTTTGATTAATTTGCTGCTATATATTTGTTGTTACTCCTCACAGGTTCTTACAAGTTAGGAAAATTTTATATCCATTGCGTATTACTTGTTATTGTATTTCTGTGTTAATTCGTCATCAGTGATCTCCTAGCAAAATTTGTACTCTGTATGTCAATCTTGTAAATAAAATGGAAGATAATGTATGTAAGAGTTTCTTTATTATGTTTTACAATTGTTTAGTATGAATTCATTAGTGTGTAGACCTCACCTCCTTTATTAGAATATAGAAGTTAATATAAAGCTAGTTAAAAAGTTGTTATTAGGTAGATAACTTGTTATTTTCACAAGCTCTTGTATATATAGAGCTTTTCATCTACTCATTTACCATCTTTTTCAATTTAATTCAATATGAATTCTAAAGGTTTTTCCTTTCTAGCAAGCTCTCAAACTTGTTTCTCTATGAAGTGAATCTCCACCTCTTTGATCTTATAATTTGTAACATCCTTTATAGAATTTTTGCTACATTTGCAATATCTATGAACTGAAATTAACCTTTTAACGATATATTGCAAAAATGTCTAGTCAATTCTTTTGGTTTGATTATATGCTTATGTCCTATGAGGCTAATATTCTCAATTTTGTTTTTTGAGTTTCATAAACATGTTTGTATTGTATGAATTCATAACTTTAATTTACTCATTGAGTAATAATCACAAGTATTAACTTAACAATATCTTTTATAAGTTTTTATATGTACTTCTTAGTGTATTTCTTTAAGATATAAGTTAATCATAGCCTTGTTTTAGTTTCCATGATCTCTATGATTTTTATTTTTATAGTGGTTGTTAATTGTTTCGAAGACTTGCAAGCATCGTACGTGAGTGAAAGCTTGAAGTCAGACGCTACTCGGCATCAAGTTAGTATTTTATATATTTTAAATTTAGATTAATAAATATATATATATATATATATATATTAATTTTAAAATATAGATTAGTAATATATATTTAGATTAGTTTTATAAATTTATTTTAAAAAAAATAGGAATGATGTTGTTTACGTATTAATATATGATAAATTAAAGTTTCAAACCACAGTTAAAATATATTAGTTTTAATATAATTATTATTTAAAAAAACATTATTAAAATAATGGATGATATTAATATTTTTTGTTAAAAATAAGTCTTGATTTTTAAAAAAACATCATAATTGACATATATATTTGTATAATGATATAGTTTTAATTTATAATTTATTATATTGTTTGCAAATTAATTAATATATAATCCCCTAATTGACATATATATCAAATTTATTGATTTTTAAAAAAATATTATTAAAATTTATCATATTAATTATTATTTTTTGTTATAAGTATTGATATTTTATTATATTATTTATAATTTATTATATTGTTTGCAAATTAATATATATATATATATATATAATGTTTATTTAATTATTATTTTTTTATTAGTATTGATAGTTTTTGATAGTATTGATATATATATATATATATATATAATTTGAAATTGTATTTCAGTTTATATATATTTATTGTATTGATAATAATATATTATATTGTGTGCAAATGCATGCTCCCCTAATTGACATATAAATATGTCAAAATTTATATATAATGCTTTTGAAAAATAAAGCAATTAATATATATAATGCTTTTGCTAACAAGGTCGAAGAGTTTCTCAATTTTGCGAGAGTGCAAAAAATTGTCCAAGATGAAGGGGGGATGAGATGTCCATGTTGTTTATGTCGATGTAGACGGTTTAAAAGTGAAGATGAAATAAGAGTGCATTTGTATGTAGACGGATTTATGCCTAACTACTGGATTTGGACTAATCATGGAGAAGAGTCTCCGGTCGCGCCTAATACTAGTACATATTTGGAGAATTATAACATAGGTCCTTCAAGTAGTACTAACATGTTAGGTATAAATTATTATAACTATCAACACTTTGAGGCGATGAATGATATGATCTCGGATGCTGTTGGGGTTAATTTGTCATTCAATGAAGATCAATATGATGATATCGATGGACTTCCCAATGAAGAAGCTCAGAGATTTTATGGTCTTTTGAAAGAGACAAATAAACCATTGTTTGAAGGTTCTTCAAACTCAAAGTTATCAATGTGTATTAGACTGTTAGGTCTAAAGTCTCAATTTCATGTTCCTGATTTAGCTTTGGATTTGATGACTAAAATGATGCTAGACGAAACACCTGTTAGAGATGGTTTGCCGCAAAGTTATTACGATGCGAAACGGTTAGTGTCAAAGTTAGGATTAGGTGTCAAGAGGATTGATTGTTGTGTTAAAGGTTGCATGTTGTATTATGACAATGAATTCGGTATGAATGATGCAAACTTAGTTGAATGCAAGTTTTGTCAAGAACCAAGGTATCACCAAAGGAATAACTCAAGGGTAAGTAGGGGAAAATCAATTCCAAGGAAAGCAATGTTTTACCTCCCTATTGTATCAAGATTGCAAAGATTGTTTGCATCAATACAAACTGCAGGAAAGATGACGTGGCATTATGAGAATAGAAGAAATTTAGGCGAGTTGCGACATCCGTCTAATGGTCAGGAATGGAAACACTTCGATCAAATACATCCTGATTTTTCGTCAGATCCACGCAATGTAAGACTTGGATTATCCTCAGATGGATTTACGCCTTACATACAAGCATCGTCTACTCCTTATTCTTGTTGGCCGGTTATTGTTACTCCTTACAATCTTCCTCCTGATATGTGTATGTCTAAACCTTATATGTTCTTAGTTGTTGTGATACCAGGTCCTTCTAATCCTACAACTAGTATTGATATTTATTTACATCCTTTGATTGACGATTTGAAGAGGTTGTGCAATGGTGTCTTGACTTATGATATTGCTCGGAGAGAAAATTTTATGATGAGAGCTGCATTGATGTGGACCATTAATGATTTCCCCGCTTATGGGATGTTGTCAAGATGGGGCACCCATGGTAAACTAGCTTGTCCTATTTGTATGGAAGATACGCAAGCATTTACTTTAAAATTTGGTGGGAAGACATCGTGGTTTGACTCGCATCGTAGGTTTTTACCTGTTGATCATGCATTTAGAAGGAACAAAGCTGCATTTATGAAGGGCTATGCAGAAAGTCTAGGACCCCCGATGAAATTGACATCAGAACAAGTTTGGAATAAAGTAAAAGATATGCCAAAGGTACATGTTGTTAATGGTGTGGCTTGTAAACCACAAGGTTACGGACAATGGCACAATTGGACAAAAAGATGTATTTTTTGAGATCTACCGTATTGGAAAGATAATCTTTTGAGACATAATCTCGATGTTATGCATATTGAGAAAAAATTCTTTGACAACATCTTTAATACTGTGATGAATGTGAAAGGGAAAACAAAAGATAATGACAAAGCAAGAAAAGACATAGGTATATATTGCAGACGACCAGATTTGTTGTTGGTGGAACAAAACGGCAAGACCCTTAAACCTCGTGCGAATTACACTTTATCTACTAATGAAGCCAAATCTGTTTATCGTTGGATCAAAGAGCTGAAGACGCCTGACGGTTATTGTTCTAATTTGCCAAGATGTGCTGATGTGGAAAATGGGAGGATGCATGGGATGAAAAGTCATGATTGTCATATTTTTTAGAGTGTTTACTTCCTATTGCCTTTAGTGCTTTACCGACACATGTATTGAACCCACTTATTGAAGTGAGTCAATATTTCAAGAATTTGTGTTCTTCAACACTCATTGATAAAGATCTGATCAAGATGGAAAATGACATTCCGATCATTCTATGTAAGTTGGAGAAAGTATTTTCTCCTGGGTTTTTTGATTCGATGGAGCATCTCTCAGTGCATCTTGCAAGTGAAGCTAGGCTTGGTGGACCAGTTCAGTATAGATGGATGTATCCATTTGAAAGGTGATATATATATATATATATAGATACATCTCTTTAATTTCAATATACTTCAACTTATATATATATATATACATGGAGCTTATTGTACATCTCTTTGTATATTCTAGGTTCATGGGTTATTCAAAACAGTCGGTAAAAAACAAAGCTAGAGTTGAGGGCTCAATTTTTTCATCTTACCTACACCGTGAAACAACACACTTTTGTTCTCATTATTTCAACAATGAAACATTGTCACCAGTTAACGGAAGAAACGCTACTGATAGTGTTATACGTCAACCACATGCTTTATCAGTTTTTTCCTTGTCTGGTCATCATGCTGGTAGGGATTTTCTGATTTTCTGGCCAAGCGACAAAGTATTTAATGCGGCACATGTTCACGTTTTGATTAACTGCACTGAAGTTAAACCATACATTGAGTACGTTTCAAATTCCTTTCCGATCTTATTAAATAATTATATTTTATTATATGATTAAATTGATATTCACCATATATATGGTCATCGATCAGGGCATTTTTAAATACGGGACAATCATCTGATGATATACATTCAAATTTCCCATTATGGTTTCAACAACAAGTGCATCTGGAAGAACAAACTCCTATCAACATCCACTTAAGGCACTTATCTATGGGCCCGAGTAGAAGTTTCAAAGAATGGCACACCTATTACATCAATGGATACAAATTTCACACTGAATCTTGGACTGAAGGAAAAGAAACAATTAATAGTGGAGTTTGTATGAAAAGTGTCTCTAATAGTGGTGTAGTAGAAGATTTTTATGGCATAATTGAGCATATTTATGAAATTGACTACACGTTCCTAGATTATGCGAAAAAAGTGGTGTTGTTTTACTATAAGTGGTTCGATCCATCTAGCAGATGAACTAAAATCAATTTGATATCCAATACTGTAGACATTCGAATGAGCAAAAGATATCCACGGTTTGATCCATTTGCCATGGCCCATAATGTAAGACAAGTGTATTATGTTCCTTATCCATCAACCGTCAAAAGGAAACAAGGTTGGTGTGCTGCAATCAAAACAAGACCAACGAGTGGAATAGAAGAAGTTGAAGCAGGTCAAAATGAAGAAGTTGCATTTCAAATGGATGAAATGTCAAATTTGGATCATGTGATTGGAGATGAGACTATTAGTCAACT
Source organism: Cicer judaicum (assembly GCA_037974835.1). Classification (NCBI taxonomy): domain Eukaryota; kingdom Viridiplantae; phylum Streptophyta; class Magnoliopsida; order Fabales; family Fabaceae; genus Cicer; species Cicer judaicum. Next base: position 3,041,937 of record JBBPBS010000207.1, read on the forward strand.
TTGTCATGAGTCACACATTGGAGAAGAAGTTGATGAACAAGAAATAGATGAATTAGAGAACGATGAAGGCAATATTGACTTAAATCACTCATCAAATGAATATGCTGATGATGAAGATGACCAAGACGAAGACAATTAATTAATTAGGCATTATATATATGTTTGTATGGATATCGATATGTATAACATTATATATTTATTTATGTGTGTTAAAATTTATTTATGTATATTTCATTATATATATATATATATATATATATATATATATGTACGGATATATAATTATTTATATATGTATATCATTATGTATAAAATTTATTTATTTATGTATATTTCTTTATTTCATTATCGTTTACATATAATTAATATTATGTTAATTGTACATACACACATATATTATATTATATATATATGTATGGATATGGATGTATATATATATATATATATATAGACATGGCTTCAGTGGGAGTAGGAGGATCAGGAGGTTCAGCTGGAGGTTCAGATGGATCAAGAGGACTAGGAACGGTGGCAATACAAAGAATATCCAAAACATCACATGGTAAGAAAAAAGTTGCTAGACCACGTGTTGTTAATTACCCATCTCTCATGCCGATGCCGACCATTGGTACTAGTGGTGGAGCTATTCCTCTATATCTAGAGGTCCCAGTAGAGCCTTATACGTTAGACGAAATAATGGAACCCGGATGTGTTGATTGCTATAACCGCATTGTCATAATTCCAGAAGGAGATGGGTATGTAAACTATGATTGTTAAATATTTTATTATTGCATATCATGTTACATTATTTTATTAATTAATTTTTATATTTAATTTGCATGTAAATTTTGAAGATATCTTCCTTTTAAACCATCTGCAAAGGCAATTGCTGAAGTCATACAAGAGAAATACAAAAAACCATGGTTGCCTTGGGGTGAGATTAAAGAGGATAAGACACCGCAATTTAGGGAAGTTGATCAATTTCTACATTGTTTCAAAGTAAGTGATTACATTAATTTATTTAAGTACTAATTAATTATATACACATTTGATTGCTTAATTGAATTATATTTTTAATATTTTTTAAATTTAAACAAACAACAGACTAAATGTACTTGGAAAGGAGAGCATGATGCCGCAGTTTTGGCTTCATTTGACCATCGTTTTTCGAAGCGTCTCTCATCTATGTTGTCTTACGCACGTAATAAGGGCGAGGATAAACGGCCTAATTGGATTGGTGAAAATGTTTGGACTGCTTTGTGGAGGAAGTGGAACACAGATGCTTACAAATAGAAGAGAGAAAAAGCAAAGATTAATAGAGCATCTGAGAGAGGTACCAGTACACATAAGGGAGGTTCCATGTCTGCTAGAGAAATTAAATATTATATGGTAATTACTTATTATTTATAATATATATCTATTAATTTTTATTCAATTAATCATCACATTTCACCAAATTATAAAACTTGACATTAATTAAATATATATTTTAGGAAAAGCAACTTAGAAGGGAGGTCACTCAGGCTGAGATACATCGCTATCTTCATGTTAATCCTCAAACAAATGAGTATACTGATTCGTTATCAAAAACGATTCAGGTAATTATTATATATTGATTATTATATATATATTTACACCTTTAAATTATTATATATTAATTATTAACAATTTTAATTTTTTGATTTCTAATACAGGAACAACTTGAACAAGTCATGAAAGAATGGGATGATCATCAAGCTACTCTTCCTCCTGCTATGAGAGCTACTCCAGGGCAGCAGAAACAATATGAGACTGCAAATTTTATTAATTACTCTCAACCTCCTGTGTTTCATCAGCAGTTCCCGCCTCGGCCTCAATACTTGCATCAACAACCACTTTTCCAGTAGCAACAAAATTACTCTCAACCTCAGCCAGCTAGGACTCCTCCTTCAACTACTGGTGGTGCCATTGAAGATGAAATTCAATTTCAAAGCATGACGTCTCCTCCAACACAAATGCATAATACTTTTGAGGGACTTCTTTCGTCGGATATGAATGCAGGAAATAATGATGGTGGGAGTGGAGCTGATCAGACGAATTATTATGAGGATTGATGTGTTTTGAAGAATTTGAAAAAATTATTTTTGGGTTGTATGACATTATTGTGTGCTTAATTAATTTCCACTTTGTAAGACATTATTTGTTAATTTTGGGTTTGTAAGACATTAATTGTTAATTTTGGAATGCATGTTTTATTTGATTTTGTCATAATTGCTATCGCTAGCTTTAATTATTATTAATATTATGTTTTTATATATAATATTTATTTTAATTTTAATATTTAATATTTTATTTTAATTTTATTTAAATTTTAATTTAATTTTAATCATAATTTATTTATAATTTACATTAATTTAAATTAATGTTTAATTATAAT
>JBBPBS010000207.1:3047149-3101484 GCA_037974835.1 Cicer judaicum
ATTTTATATATTTTTAAAAAAAATAATAGTATTTTAGTGTAATATTTTAAAGAATAAAGTTTTACTCAATTTTGCATGAATGTGCGCATAGTCATATTTCAATTATTTATAGGCCAAATAATATCCGCATTAACTTAATTTCAATTAATGTATTAGTCATTTATCTTTTTTATTTCAAATATTCAAATAAACTCATATTTTCATCTCCAACAATATCAAATAAATAATGAAAATATGAGTTTATTTAAATATGATAATTAATTTTGTGGGTTTTGTTTAAAATTTTTGATGAATTTTTGTAAAAAAAAGAATAACATTGTTGATATTTTAAAATCAAATTTTTACTTAAACTTAAAATAAAGGACCAAATTGGGAAGAAAAACATAAAGAACTAAAATATTAACTGAAATCAAGTTAAGGGATTGCATGTGTTATTTAGTCTTATTTATATTTGTTTTCTATATTTAGTTATTTATGTAAAAATAATTATCTTGAGATAGTAGTAATATTGTGTTTGGATTTTCATTATTTCTATATACTTATTACGGCATTGTAATTTTTTATATATTTATTATAATTTAATAATAAATATAAAGTGTTAATTTTATATTTATTTATTTCATAATTTGGAATACTCTCTGATGGTAATATTTTAATGTGAATAAATAAATAAAAATATATATAATTATAGTGATTATTTTTAATGTTAGAGTCTTAGTTATTAATATCTTTTAAAATATTAATTACTTTAATTATTTCACTTTATAAAATATTAGTTTTGAAATATTAGTAATATTTTAATAATTAAATTGGGTTGAACAATGTGGTTTTATTTGAAAGGAGTAAAATATGTTTTATTGGTTAGCCTCATTTGCAAGAGTAAAACCTAATTAATCATAATAAAATAATAATAATAATAATAATAATAATAATAATAATAATAATAAAAAAGAGGAAAAAAAAAGGAAGGAAGGACCGTCACCACATTCTCATCTCCATCTTCTTTGTTTATGCCGTCACTCCCTAGCCTTTTCTTCTCTTTCTTTTTTCGTTGATCATGATCATTATAATGGATGTTGTGCAAAACTGAGATTACATTTGTGATCGGTGATTTCCTCTTTCATTGTCAACCTGAATCGCAAATTGAAAAGTCCTATTCTTCTTTGTCAAAAATCACACCTCCACCTTTCGATCAAGATTTCGGCCACCACGACTATCATCAACGAAAACTGAGATCATGTTTGAACTCCACGAAACATCCTTTTCCATTACCTATGCTTGAATTCATCAATCGTTATACTTCAAAAAATGGGCTTTCACCCTTGCCGCAGCTGTCTTGTCGAATTTCGGTTAGCTTATTCGTCGTTTTGAAAAACTGATAGCATTTTTGGATTCCTCTAGTCGAAACCTTCAAGAAGCACTACTCATTTGCGTGTTTCAATGAAGTTGACGTCGAACCCTGTCGATGCTCCACCACGTCGGTGAGACCTTTTCTAATAACCTATCTCATGATATTTTGAAGATGTTTCTTTGCCTAATATTATTATTAATTATGTAACGCTGATTTTTATGCTCTACGTGAATTATCAGCCATGTTTCATTGACTCTACAAATTCATCAATGCTTTTGGACTTGTTCGTTGTGCGTTGTCAACATCTCATTGTTGCTGAAAATCATTCTGATCCTTATATTTTATGAAAGCGTGAGATTGATGTATGTGGTGAGTGAGTTCAAATTCATGAGTTTAAATTAAGTGAGATGAACAGGGAAACCATATTTCTCCATAATTCATTTGAGGCTCGCTAAGTACTATAACACCCCAAATTTTATGATAAACTATTTTATTAATTAAACAGGATTTAAATAATTAATTTGATGTTAAAATTATTTTAGAATATATGTTGATAAATTTTGTGATTAATTTTCGTTATACGGATGTTTTCTATGATGTGTTAGTTTGATACATATTTTATTTTATTATTTTATATATTTTATATATATTTTAAAAATAATAATATTATAGTATAATATTTTGAAGAATAAGATTTTATGTGATTTTACGTGTATATATGCGTACCCAATTAATGTAATATTTTTCTATGCCATGAACTACACAGTGATATTTCAATTATTACTATATTCTATTTTTGGTTATTTATTTTATAAATAATTATCTTAGGATAGTAGTAATATTGTTTTTTGCTTCCTTTATTTTTTTATAGTTGTTATGGTATGTTGATTTTATACGTATTTTTATGATTTATTAATTAACATAACATGTTGATGTTATATTTATTTATTTATTTTATAATTTCTAATATTTTCTAACGATGGTAGTAATTTGATGTGAGTATTTGAAAAAATAAATATGATTATAGTGATTAATTTGAGTATGAGAGTTTTGGTTATTAATGTATTTTAAAAGATTAATCATTTTATTTTATAAAATATTAGTTTTGAAATATTATTAATATTTTAGTAATTAAATCCTATTTAAAAAAGGTGATAAAAATAATTTCTTTTGATAATTATTTTTTTTATTTTAAAAAAAATAAATAAATAAAAGAAAGCACTAAAATGTGTTTTATGGGTTAAGCTCGTATGCAAGAGTCAACCCTAATTAATTAATTAAAAGAAAAAAGAATTTAATTGAATACTGAAAGAATGAAATATAGAACAAAGAGAGTATCACTACAAAAAGAAACAGGATCGCCGCAACTTGAGAGAAAAAGAAGAAAATTGGCACCGATGATCAATAATTGTTTCGGAAAACATTCTCTGTTTTCGTCCAAACTTGAGCATGTTGTTTTATTTATTTAGGTAGTCAAATAAACATAATTCCTCATATTTTTAATCATCTCAATTTCTCTCTAAAATACATGACTTCTCCATTTATAAAATTCCTTATTTTGCATCATTCTTCTTCACCATAAGTCCGATTTTAGTGAAACCAATGCCAAAATGATCTGTAAAATATATTGTGAAATGAACGGGAAAATCGTATTTCCTAACGATTCACCCAGTGCTCACTACGTACGACAGTAGTCCTTTGTGATAAATTAATTAATGTGCAAAATGGACATTGTGAGATTAAAATGTGGAATATAAATACTTATAAGATGTTGATTGATAGTTAAATGTGTGGTATTTAATCTTATTGTGATATCAGATTTAATTTCGTTAAATGTGGGGTATTTGATATTATTGTGATATTTGATTTAATTTCATTAAATGTATGGCATTTGATATTATTGTGATATTTGATTTAATTTCGTTAAATGTGTGGTATTTGATATTATTGTGATATTTGATTTAATTTCGTTAAATGTGTGGTATTTGATATTATTGTGATATTGGATGTCGAATAAGTTTTGTACATATGTTTGATTAGATGAATTTATGTGAGGTATTAATAAAATATGGATGCATTATGTGATATGAGTTTATTCGATGATAATGATGTATGAATTATGATAGTGATGTTATTAATTTGTGATAAGTTTATGTGATGATGATGATTTATGATTGATGATAGTGATATTATAAATTTGTAATAAGTTTATGTGATGATGATGACTTATGATTGATGATAGTGAAGTTATAAATTTGTGATGAGAATATTGAAGTAACCCCATATATGGTGAAGTAGTTGTGATTTCAATTTTTGTTTGAGATGTCTTAATGGAGTATCATAGGCCAACGAAGAAGAAAATAAATATTTTGAATTTGTGAAGTGCAGATTATTTTGTCATCATATAGGTAGGGTCTGACAAGCCTAGTGATTCTGGGGAAGTACAACTGAATGAGCCTGATCGTGACAGTCTACTATTAAGCCTTAAGGCACGATTTTTAGATCTTGGAGGTATTCGAGTGGAGAATTCCTAGGTGACTTGGAGGTAGAACTCCAAACATCGGGAGCTACAATGCAATACATGTTTACCTCAATCGTCACGTATATGTGTCTTGGATTAAGTTGAAGGGATCTATGAGGATAGGGCCAATTTGAATTGTCCTTCCATCGGGATGGTGACATAGTATCAAGTCTTCTTATCAAGTACTTCAGAGTTAGAATAGTACCACATTATGAAGTAGAGTCTAAGCTCATGCGTAGCATTGCATTTTCTTGTGATTGTTTTGTTGTGATTAATATGTATCATGTGCAATAATAATTTCTCTTAGACGATTTGATGTTATAGTGAAATTTATGGATTCTCCTTAAGTGATTTTGACTTTTTAATGTGATATTTTTCTTGAGAAATGTTTGGATAATGATACAATTGTATTATGATTGTTTTCCTGTTCTTCTTACTTGTATTATAGTATCAACATGATTTCGAAACTCAGCTCCTTCGTTGTGTGTGTTTGATTGACTTGGCCTTGCATTTTCGAAATTGCAGTTATTGTATGTTAACGAGTCTTGAGTTCAAATTTGCGAGGAACCCCGCTCTAATAGGTGATATCGAGAATTAAGAGTTGTAATTTATATTGTACTTTTACTTATTTAATTAGAAACGATTTTTTGTATAAAAACCTTATAGTTACTAAAAAAAAAATTGAAATTAAATTAAGAAATTATAGTTAAGTCAAATTCATTGAGATTACACTATTTTCATTGAGAAATAAAAGTATTTATTTACTTGAAAACAAATTTCTTTATCCGTTGCGAATAAAAAAATAAAAAATTCTTGTGTGAATTATTATATGTTATTTTGGGGTTTAGGGTGTCATACGTACCACTGAAGTCTTCTGAGTAATAATTGACTAATGAGAAAACTTGAATTTGATGAGTTTAAAATACGAATTAGAAACTTTTATAGGGTGTTGTTTGATTTGATTTTGAAGATCATGTGCTAGTTGAATTATCGTAGAATTGTGCATTTGACATATTTCGTGTTTTGTTTATATCCACCCTTTCTATTGTTGTTTAATATTAAATGTGATGAACTGTAATTATTTGCATTGCAATTGACATGGTGTGTGTGAATGATCTTGTATTATTATCTATAAGTGAAAATCTTGTATTGTTGGAGCTTGTGTATTATGATGATAAATTTTGAATGTTATATATGTATGGAAATGTGCGTTGATGATTTGTACTTGTTGACTTATGATGTTACCAACTTGATGAATATCATGAAATGCATATTGTGTTTAAATAGTGATGAATTCAACCTATGCCAATGATGGTTCTCTTAAAGTGAGTAGCCTAGGCCAACAAAGGGAGAACTTGTATGTTATTTGTTTGAAGTGGAGATTATCTTGTCATCATATAGGTAGGGCCTGAAAAGCCTAGTGATTTCGGGGAAGTACAACTGAATTGAATCTGATCGTGGTGGTCTACAATTGAGGTTTAAGGAAAGATTGTTAGATCTTGGAGGTATTAGGGTGGAGAATTCCTAAGTGACTTGGAGGTATCACTCCAAATGTCGGGAGCTACCATGCAACACACATTTATCTCGATTGTCGTGTATATGTGTCTCGGATTGAGTTTAGGGGATCTATGAGGACATGGTCAATTTAAACTGTCTGTCCACTTGCGTGGTGGCACAGTATCAAACCTCCTAACCAAGTACTTCAGAGTTAGAATGGCACCAAAGAAGGAGGATTATTCTATAGTATCAGAGCATGCATAACATTACTTGATTTGTGTATTGACTTACTTGACGTTATGGATTGTATCAATGTTTTACCTTGATTATTGTTGTTAATTGTGATTTGATATGATACGGTGTTGAATTAATGTTTTACATGTTCTTCTCAATTATTTTATAGTATTACATGTTTTCGAAGCTCACCCCTCATAGCTTGTGTTTGGTGCTTGCGGGAGCATAATTATTTCAGGTTATCGGTTGGTGATCAATGCTCTGGTAGGTGATACTGGGTAGGAGTAATTTGTTGTGTTTAGTTGAGTTATGAACTAATTTATATTTTGTAAAATCTATTGATCGATTGTGTTATATTCGATCTTTAATTCAAAGATAAATATTAATTGTCTCTAAATTTTGAACATGTTTTTATGTTAAAAATATTTGTTTAATAGATCTCAGCTATATTCGATGTTAAAGGATTTTTAATTAATAATTTTTATGCAAAAGTCTTGTGTAAGTGTGAGTGTGACGTCCTAAGCCTTATATTTTATAGGGAATTTTTAATATTCTATTTTGAGACCGTTGTAAATCTTTTTCAAAACTAATACATTTTACTTTTTTATTTAAATTTGAGTTTAAGGTGTGACATTAATGGTATCAGAGCAGGTTTATCCAATTCGACAATGTGTTTTAAGTGTCTGATGTGCTTCCTTTGTGTTTTAACTGGTTGTATGCAATTGTTGACGTGTGATTTTAGTACTAAGTTAGTCCTTTTGTTTTCCTTGAATTGCTGAGGATTATCAAGAGTTAGGGATGTTAATATGTTATGTTTGTATTTTATGTCTATGCTTAATTGATCAAGTGAAGTTTGATGTTGTTTATGTGTATAGCCTTATGTTTCCATCTTATTACTAACTTGTTGTGATATTTGTTATTTGTTTAGTGACGTAATAATCGTTGTTTGTTTACTAGGATGTGTGCTTACAGAATTCTCTTGATTGCATAGGTGTAATTAGATGTTGCGTCATGGATTAACTATGTGTTCATATGTCATTTGTCACTTTCGCACTCTAAAACAAGTTAAAGAATTATTTAATTACACATGATTGCATTTAAATAATTATAATTATTATTAGATTGAGTTATTGATTACATGAGTAGGAGGAAATAATTACTCTGTCGATTAGTTCTTAATGAAAGATGTCACATTAACTTGTTACTATTATTGTCATGAATAATTATTAATTTCATTTTGATTAATTTAAAAGCATGCTTATTCCTTATGTTATTTTAGGTGATTTAATTGTTTTTTTATTTGTTGTTATAAACATGCCAAAGTATAAAATAACATGGCTTATCTGTGTATGATATTTGTGATTTATTTTATATTATATAACATAAAGTATACATTATGATATGTGTATTTTGATGAAATTAACAGTTTAAGTAAAATATATTAAGAATCCTAAGTGATTAAATTTAAGCAGGGTAGTGTATGAATATATATATATATGTCATTTTAGTTATTGTCATGATTTTTAATTTAATGAATAATTTATTCTATGTGTATAGAAATCAAATTAAATTTTATTACTCTGTATTTTAACTTAATAATTATAACATTTATTTTCATTTAATTTTTTTTCCGTGACAATTACATGAGCAAGATTTATGTCATGACTATTGTGTATTTTTTTATTTAATTAATTTTAATAATCATGAAATTGATGTATTAGAAATATTTGTTTTATTTTGTTATGTGTGCCTGTAGTGATATTTTTTGTCTTTCTTTATTTATTTTAGTTGACAAAATTTTTAGTTGAATTATTTCATTAAATTAGAATCTATAGAAGTTATACTATTTGTTAGTTTTATTTTGAATCAAATTAGTATTCGGCCAAGGAGATAGTAGAGTTATTGATAGGGGTGTGCATGGTTGGTTTTAAAAAACCAAACCATATCCATTTTAAAAACAATATATGAATTTAGATTTATAACAAAATCCATTATTTGGTTTAAAAGTGGTTACAAAAACAATTATAAAATTGGTTATAGTTAAATAACCTGTTTATAATGAAGCAACCGGTTTTGAAAAATTTAATGTTAAAATCGATTTTTTTTTTTGCAAAATCGGTTAGAGTTTGATTATTTTTTAATATTTATTTTTTAAAAAAATCATTTATTCATAGTTTAAAAATCGATAATTTAAAAAAATGGCTTTTTTCGATAAATTTTTAAAAATATTTTCTCATCAAATTTTATGAGAAAAAATTCGATTTAAAATTTTTCAGAGAAAAAAAAAAGTTTTTTTTATTTTTTTCCGATATTTTAAAAAAAAAATTCAAAATTTTTTCAAGAAATAAAATCTCAAAATTAACAAAATATTGGTAGTGGATAAAAACTAAATTCAAATATAAAACATAAGTGGTTATCCAATTGGTTTATAAATAAACCGGATTATAACCATATAATTTTAATTGGATATTTAAAATGGATTTGGATTTTGGTTTTGGATTTGAGCCTATAATCGGATTTTTTGCACAACCCTAGTTATTGAGACCCTACTCTAATGTATGAGTGCTCTTCCTTAAAAATATTTTTGATCCATCAATCTTTAGTATAAATAATAAAGTGACTTATTTCACTCATTTTACTCTCCTTCATGATAAAATTTTATGACAATTCATGGTGTTGGCTTGACATAATATAGACTTTATGTTCTTGTCTCAACCAATTAAGAGAGGAAATAATGTAAATTCTCTTTTTCTTAACACATTCATTTTTGAAAGAAAGGTTACAAATTATATTAAGGGTCTTATGTTTTTGAACAATATAAGAGGGTACAACAAAAAGATTATTCTCCTTTGTTATATCTTATGCAATCCACTCCCTAAAACCAAGATTATGGTTTTATTTTAATTTTCTACAAAAAATTCTATGCAATTTTTCATTTTGTAACTACTAGAAGAAAAAAAAATTGAAAACATCATGTGACACCTTCTAATTTTTTTATTTAATTAAAAGAGTGGTGTCACACCCTGCAATATATGATGAACACTACAAATATGATATCTAGTAAATCGCATGGTGTTCCTTTATAAAAATGAGAAAATAATCTTGCAAAAAGAAAATTAATAATAATAATAATAATAATATCTAGTAAATTATATTGTGTTCCTTTCCAAAAAAGATATCAAGTTATTTTCTAGCGAAATTTTTCTTTGATACATGATGTATTAAGAAAAAAAAAATTATTATCGTTTTTAAAAGAAAACAAATATCTTTAAGTAACGTCTTACATCAAAATTTGGGGTGTTACAAAATCAATATGAAGAATTTACAAACAAAATATCAATCTAGAAGAACAGCTCAAAGTGAATTCATAAATAAACAATTGGCCAAAGAACAAGTTATCAAAAAGCATTTGTTCAAAAATATTTTTAAATAAGATCAAACTTGACCAATCTAGCAATGAAGATACAATTCAGAATTAAACACTGACTAAATTGAAGTCCTAATTTTAACAATAAACAGATAATCAAGATTGAAGAAGAAGATCATAAAAATCAGAAAATAGAAGAACTCTCATAAGCTCAAAATTTCAAATTCATCTTGAAGTTAAAGGAGAGAGACACTTGTTCAAGTAAGAAATTTTTTCAAAGTGTTTTTTTATTAATGTGTGAGAGTTATTATTATTATTATTAGTTTTGCTAGAAGCAAACACTTAAAGTTCCTATCTTTTGTATCAATCCCGATAGTGGTTTAGTTCCTTCTTCAATCTAGAATTCATAGTTTGTTAGGAGAAGACTTGGCTTGTAGGGTCAACGTGGTTAGATCCTTAAAAGTCTGGGGTTGTTAGGATGTTTGGGAAGACTAGCTTGGAGGGTCAGGTGCTTTGCAATTCAAACTATTTGAATTAGTGGATCAAAACCTTGTGACTGAGGGGACTTGATCTAACCAAGTTAGTGGTGAACTAAGATAAATCTATTGTCGAATTATTTATATTTTCATTGTTTGTTGTCTCTGAATCCGATTGCTTCTTATCTATGTAATTCATAAATACTAACAACCCTTCTTCAAATTAGTAAAAAATTATCAACTTTGGAAAACACAATTCAACCCTCCTTTTCCTTTGTTTGCACATTCATTTGGCATCAGAGCTCGGTCTCTAGGGTGAACACTTTACAATGTTTGACGAAAGATCTAAGGGTTCAACATGTCTGAATTTTGTGAAGAAGCTGTTGGAGGAAACATTGATAGACCATCTCTTTTTGATGGATAACATTTTGAGTACTAGAAGGACAAGTTGAGAAGTTTCTTTATTTCACATCATCCTGAACTTTGGGAGTTAGTGGAACATGGTTATACTACTCCAAAGAATATTGACAAAGGGTTTTTATGATAGCTTGATTATGACCTATGTAGGAAAAAATTCCATATATGGCTGAAATACTCCACATAAGTCATGTATATTTCTCACCAAAATTAAACATTGCACTAAAACAAAGAAATAACGTAAAACTAAGGAAAATCTATACTTAATTAACGAAATAATCACATAAATATTTTATTAAATCCAAGAACTAAAATAAAATAAAAATCAAATAACTCCTTAAATTAAAAAATGATTAAAGATACATAAGACTAAACATTGAAAAACATGCATATGATATATTAAAGATACATCTCACAATATATTATACTAATGAATTCAATCAGTCTCTCACCGCTTAATTCAATTTGAAGCTTTCATACGATATAAGGATCAAGATAATTTTCAACAACCATGACATATTGATAACTCACAACGAACAAGTCCAAATGCATCGACAAATTTGTGGAGCCATGGAACATGGTTTATAATTTACGCAGAAAATAAGCAAAATTTTTACATAATTAATAAAAAAAAATTAGGAGAAAAAAACATATTCAAAACAAAGTGAAACAATATATTAGGAAAAGCCTCGCTGACCCATTGAAGCGTCGACAAGATCTAACACTGTAACACCCAAATATTTTCATATATATTATATATGTATCTTTTAGTAATTTTCGTAATTTGTTATTTAATTAATAATTTATTCTATATGTAAAGAAATTAAATTAAAAGTTAGCACTCTCTATTCTACTTGAATAATTATAACCTTTATTTTTATTTAATAGTTTTGGTGTGACAATTACATTATAATAGTTTATGGCATAATTATTTTCTACATAGACAATTGTGTATTTTGTGTATTTGATTAGTTCGATAATCATGAAATTGATGTGTTAGATATGTTGGCTTTTATTTTCTTATGCATGACCTGCAATGATATTTTTGTCTTACTTGATTTATTTTAGTTGATGAAAATATTAGTTGAATTATTTAATTAAATTATAATTTATAGAAGTTTTATCCTTTATTAGTTTTATTTTAGACCAAATAAGTATTTGATCTATGAGACAGTAGAGTTAGTAAAAATCCTTACTTTTATTTATATATTTAATTTAATTAATTTAGTGTGACAATAATAAGATAATTGTTCTTTTAATGTTTAATTATTTGATGAAGTATATTTATATTAATTAATTAATTGTTGAAGTTTCGTTAGTAATTAATTAAAACTCGTAGGAGTATTTTTTTTAGACTGAACAATAACTAAGTCGATTTAGGTCAAAATTTCATCACCCACACTACTACTCTTGATAGCTACATTTTATTTTTAATAGCATTTAGTTATAGAACCGTGTGTTTTCTATTTTACCTCCACTCAAATATGTAACAAGCAAGAATAAGTACATGAATGTTAATTAATTCATATTGGTCACTGAATGATATTATTCCAATTGAATACCTTATTAATCTGTGCAATTAACCTCAATGAGATTTAATCAGCTACACCTTTATACACGTCTCCATATTATTCTCTTTCGTTTCTTCAGCTTAATGAAATTTTTCGAGGGCTACATTGAATTTGTGAGGAGCAAAAGCCCTCACAAAGGGGAGAAGCAGCCACAAAGGAGGCATTTGTGGCGGCCTTATGCAGCCACAAATAAGGTGGTCACAAATCTTTGTGGCGGCCAAAACGGCAACAAAATTTGAAATTTTCGTTGTCATTTGTGAGGGCAAAGGCAACCACAAAGGTTAAAGCAGAATTTTAAAATTAAGCTTGTGGGGCCCATGCCACTACAAATGTCTCCCTTTTGTGAGGGATTAGGCCGCCACAAAAGTTTCGCTTTATTAAAACAGAAATTTATTAAATTTGAAATTAATATTAAAAATTGATATTATATATAATAAATTAATATCAATATAAATTTAAAATATAATATTACAATTTAATTAAAATTTAAATTAAATTTAAAATATAATATTTAAATTAAATTTAAATTAAATATATTATATATAATAAACTAATATCAATATAAATTTAAAATTTAAATTTAAAATATAATATTTAAATTTAAATTAAATTTAAACTAAAATAAAATTAAAATTTAAAAATTAAAATAACTATTATATATTAAAATATAATTTTAATATTAATTAAAGTAATTACTATCAAACCAAATAAAACATTCCAAAATTAATAAATCATGTCTTCCAAACTAAAAATTAAACACACCATAATTAAATAGGACAAGATATAATATATTCATATAATAAATTATTATCAAGACTATAATTATATAGACCAAAATAAAATTTTAAATGATGTTTAGTGAAATTTTTCATAAAATAACTTCTATATATATAAACAAAAATAAAGACTATTAAAGTATATAAATTTTTCGTACGAACTCAACTACAACTCTTTTTAATAACTAATAGCAAATATTAATATCATCAATTTTAATAATGTTTTAAAAAAAATAGTTATATTAAAATCAATAAATTTTACATGTGTTTCAAATTTTTATTTATCATATATTATGTAAACAACAAAATTTCTATTTTTTGTATAATAAATCTATAATAACACTTATTTTACTAATCTATATTTTAAACATAATATAAATATATTTATAATATCATATATTTTACTAATCTATATTTAAAATATATAAAATACTAACTTGATGTCGGGTAGTGTCTGACTTGAAGCTTTCACAGAGCTGACAACTCTTCGAAGTAAACACAATATATCACCACTGTGAAAATAAAAATTCAATAATATTAATTAAATAAATAACTTCAAATCAAAAATAAAATTAAAAAACTAAATATATAATATAAACTTACAAAAATTCAAGATAGTAAAGAAAAACTTGGAGAAATAATTTTTGTAGAGAGAAGGTGGAGATAAAATTTAGAAAGAAGGTTTAGAGAGAAGGTAGACGTGAAAAATGATAAGAGGAGTAGAGGGATATTTATAGAAAATGGTTGATCATTTGTGGCGGCCAAAGCAGCCACAAAAGCCAACTGTACAAAATCCTTTGTGGCGGCTTTACGGTCAGAAATTAAGTCCTTTGTGGCGGCCTGGGCGGCCACAAATGGCTTGCCTTTACCCTCACAAAGGGTTGATTTTGTGGCTGCAAAAGCCCTCAATAAAGGCTCCAATTTCAGCTGAATTTTGTGGCGGCCTAAGCCCTCACAAAATGACAACGTTGTAATTTTGTGAGGGCTTAGGCAGCCACAAAATCCAGTAATTTTAGTCTTTTGTGAGGGCTTTTTCCGCCACAAATAAAGACCAATTTGATTTTTTGTATTTGTGAGGGCTTTTTTGGTCACTAAATTGTGAGGGTTTTTTTCGGCCACAAAATATCTATGAAGTTGGCCATAAATAAGGATATTTCTTGTAGTGCGTGGAAGGAAAGCGTTCAAGGTAAGGACTTTTCCCCATGCAGAATTAGGCTAGATATTAAATTAGCAGTTCGGAGGATATTGATATGATGTCTGGATGTCTTAAAAGAAAAAGGTTTATTTTATTTTTGTCGTAAAGACATTAACTATAATGTTTTGTTTGTTTCTTTTGACTAATACATCTATCTTGATGAACTTAATTATATAGTTCTATTTTATTATTATCCCTTGATAAATATGTTTGTAGTTAAAATGTTTATCGCCTTAGGTGTTTTAAAGTAGTTAATTATAAAATAATAATTTTACGATGATATCATTAGTAATATTTTTGTTATGATGTATTTGATATGAAGCCTTGACTTTTTGAGTATTTTAAATTTAAAACTTGATGTTTACAAACAATATATGTGTCAAGAGGAAATTGATGAGAATTTTATATTTTTAATTTTGCTAATATGACAAAATTGATTTATTGAAATGTATTAATTAATGTATAATTCATTTTTATAATGCAGAAGACTTTATTGTGAAAGGAATAAATTTAATGTTGTTATTGTATTCTTTGTAATATGAGTTTTAATTTTTATCAATAACAAGTAGTCATATCGAATCTTACAGATTATTAAAATGAAATTGGTGATTTTGAGATATTTGTTCACGTGGATATTTGATGTGTTAAGTTATTGAGCTCTAACTATAAACATACATGAAAATATAAATTTGATGTTTTGAGTGATTAAAAAATTTAATTTGAAATATTATTATCTTTGTGGTTACCTAAGTGGCTAGTGATTTGTATTTTAAATATTGTAATCTTTATGGTTGCCTAAGTGGCTGGTGAATTGTGTCTTAAATATTGATATCTTTGTGGTTGCCTAAATAGCTGGTGATTTGTGTTGTAAATATTGTTATCTTTGTGGTTGCCTAAGTGGCTGGTGATTTGTGTTTTAACTATAGTTATCTTTGTGGTTGCTGAGTGGCTGGTGATTTGTGTTTTAAATATTGTTATATTTGTGGTTGCCTAAGTGGCTAGTGATTTGTGTTTTAAATATTGTTATCTTTGTGATTGCCTAAGTGTCTTGTGATTTGTGTGATTTTCTAAGTGGGTGGTGATATGTACCTTTTGAGCATCATTATCATTTCATGACATATTATACGCATCTTTGTGGACGCCTATGTGGCTAATTTAATTTTCTCCATTGGTATGGGTCACTTCTGTGTGGACGCTTGTGTGGCTGGTTATATCCGGATCATATATGTTTAGAAGCACACATAATTTGCATACATTTTATTATTTTATTTTGATCTAATTATTTTCTCTACGATTGATACTTGATTTATTTAGATATATTTTATAACTTTTGATACATCTTTGAGAACTATTATAGAATCAATTTTTTTAAATCTTTTAATACAAAAAGATTTTATATTCATATTTTATGACTGTTAATTTATTATTTGGTTTAATTTTTGTTGTGAGATGAACTGACCCCTTACACCAACATTTAGGTACCAAATCTCAAAGTAGAAATGCAGAAGTGATATTTCATCATTATTCTTCATCATTAACTTGTAAAGTTATTTATTCTTCATCATTAACTTTTAATAAAAATGCAGAAGTGAGATTTCATTCGCTAATAAATAATTGAATGTCATTAATTTCAGTCAACATTGTTTCCTTTGAATTTCACTTAAAGATAATTTATTTTATTTTGGAGCATAAAGGAATATTAATCTACAAACTGAAATATTAATTTTGTAAATAAATAAATAATATTTTAGTAAATTGTATTACTTTCTTTGACAAAAAAAAATATCAAATCATTTTATGACGAATCTTCAATTTATTACATGATAAATTACTCCTAAGAAAAAAAAAATAGTTGTTTTTTAAAAGAAATTAAATATTTTTAAGTAATCTTTGGATAAAAAATTTGGAGTGTTCCAAACGTCTAGTTAAGTTCACCAAAACACACAAACACAAATATTAACTAGACGTTTGGAACTTAACTATGACTAAACACAAACACAAATATTTGCGTTTGGAACTTAACAAACCAAAACACACAATGAATCACAAAAAGAACGGGTAGTGAGGGTTTTGGGAGGCGGCGTAATCTCACGGGAAAGAAGAACTTGCGCTGCAGATTTTTAAGGTATAGATAGGGGTGCATCTAGCAATTATCTAGGTGCATAAGTAACAGATTGGGAAGGCCAAAAACAGATTAGGCCAAAGTCCAAGAAGAAATAGTAAAAGGACTATTAGCTTTTGTACCCCCCATTTAAACTTGTACCCCCAATTTAATGTTTTTTGAGTGAAATACCCAAAATAACTTTAAAAAAATCAGTAAAAAAGTCAAAAAAATAAAAAATCAAAACAGTCGTACCCCACATTTGAAAAATCCGGAAAAGTGAGTTTTGCTGGAAAAAAGTTTTTACCGGAAATTTCAAGAGGATTGAAATTTCCGGTAGTTCAAAATAAATACCGGAAATTTCATATTTTGAAATTTCCGAGAAGGTTCACCGAAAAATTGAAAAATTCGGTAGGTCAAAATCAATACCGGAAATTTGAAATTTCCGGATGGCTTACCGGAAATTTAATTTTTTGAAATTTCCATATGCATTTTTCATTACCGAATTTTTCAATTTTCCGGTTTCTTTACCGGAAATTTCAGCCCTTTTTGAAATTTTATGGTATCAAGAGCTCTGGTTAGGGTTCTGTAAACCTTTCCACAACCCA
The DNA here is from genome assembly GCA_037974835.1 of Cicer judaicum. NCBI lineage: Eukaryota > Viridiplantae > Streptophyta > Magnoliopsida > Fabales > Fabaceae > Cicer > Cicer judaicum. Next base: position 3,063,264 of record JBBPBS010000207.1, read on the forward strand.
TTAGGGTTTGGGGTTCCAACCATTCTACAATCAGGGTTTGGCGCTCCAACCAACTGAGCCAACTGAGCTATGGCACACAGTACACAGTATCCCATGGCCTCATGGGTAGCGGCAACAACGCCGACAATTTGAGCGTTTTTGTCGACCTATCTCTCTTTTAACAAAAATATTCAAAAAAAAAATAACTACCGAATTTTTGAAATTTCCAGAATAACTACCGGAAATTTTAAACAACGAAATTTTTGGTGAACAAAAACAAACTTCCGGATATTTCAAAATTTTTGAAATTTCCAGTAGCTTTCGGAAATTTGAAATTTCTGGTATTGAAAATACAACTACCAGAAATTTCATTGATCAAATTTCCGGTAGTTTATTTGAAAATTTCAAAAATCCGGTAGTTAATTATTTTTTTTTTTTTTGAATATTTTTGAGGTAATTTTCTTTTACTGCTCACGTGAATGAATTTATGAGGGATAAAACTGGGTTTTTAACAAATTGAGGGAGTACAAGTTTAAATGGAGGGTACAAAAGCTAACAGTCTAGTAAAAGAGGGGTATAGAAAATGGGTCACAAGTAAAGGTAAGAAACTCCATTGCAGTGTAACAAAGGCCCAAATAGTATGCAGAAATAGAAAACAAGGTGTAAATAGCTGTCTGACTCAAAATCAATTTTGTTTTGAATTCTTAAGAGTCCTTAATAAAAAAAAAATTATTTTACTCATCCACAATAGAAACTTTTTTTTAAAATAATCATTTTATTATAATATTATTTTAATTAACAAATATAATCTTAATCACTAAATCAAATATCTATAAAATCATTATACTATAGCAAACACTCATATAAAGGAAATTAATAATAATATTTTTCAACATATATCCTAAAACACATTAAATCTAGCATTAACTTGGTAAAATAGTATATTTAATTAATTAAATAGTCTATTATAAAATTTTGGTGTTACATCCACACTAGAATCTCCAACACCCGCTATCCCACTAAGCTGAACCAAGGCTCTAATATCACTTGTTGGAGAGTTTGTCGGAGCGCAGTAGTAGCAATGGACTAAACATTTGAAATCCCTAAGAGGTCTTGACACAATACCTCCATCCAAAACCTTAAGGCAATGGATATATTGGTCTCCACTCTTATATATCTAATATTTCTAGTTGATGTGAGACTAACCACTCACACATGAATTCCAACAATCTCCCCCTCAAGTGTGACTCATCCACATCATTAGACTTGATCCACAATAGGATCTCCTACTCCCGCACGCCACCAATCCAAACCAAGGCTTTGATACAATTTGTTGGGGAGTTCGGGGGAGTGCGACAACAACAAGAGCCTAAACATTTAAGATGCTTGAAAGAACTTGACACCACGTCTCCACCCAAAACCTTAGGGCAAATGATATGTGGGTCCCCACTGTGGAACTAACCACTCACACTTGAATTCTAATAATCTTCCCCTCAAGTGTGATTCACCCACAACACTATACTTGATCCACACTAGGATCTCCCACTCCAACTCCTCGATCAAGCCGAATTATGACTTTAATACCACTTGTTGGAGAGTCTGGGGGAGCACAACAACAACAATAGGCTAACCATTCAGAATCCCCAATAGGCCTTGAAACCACGTCTCAATCAAAAACCTTAAGGCTTTAAGTATATGGGTCACCTCTCTTATATATTCAACATTTCTTCCATTCCTAGTTAATATAAGACTAACCACTAACAATTGAATTCCAATAATATCCTCTTCAAGCGTGAGTCTCCTATTACACTACACTTCATGCACACTAGGATCTATCACTCCTACTCCTCCACTGTTTTAGGAGTCCGAGGGAGCGCGACATTAACAATGAACTAAATGTCCAAGATCCCTAAGAGACCTTAACACCACATCTTCACCCAAAACCTTAAGGCAATGGATATATGGGTCCCCACTCTTATATATCCAATATTTCCTTCATTCCTAGACAATGTGGGACAAATCACTCGCACTTGAATTCCAACAAATATTAATATTTTAATTCAAATCTATAACAATATTTAATAAAATAATTTTTATTTTCTAATATATCATTAACCTATTGTAATCCAAAATTATCCCTATTTTTTGAATAAACTCGTGTAATTTTTAAGGGTTTTGATTGTAGTAATAATAAGAACACAAGCCTTCAATCAAATTTTTGAAAAATAATTAAACAAGTGAGAATTCGATTGAGATAGATTTTAGGGTTCTTGAAATTAAAATCAAAGTTCATATGAGATGAAAACACATGAAAATTTATTATGTTATTCTATATATGATTGATGATAAAACTCAGTACCATTTTTAAAATCTCTAACTATAAATGAATGAAATGGAGTTAGGATTAAAAATAATCAACATTGTAACTTTTACAAATATAAAGGACTAATTTGATAAAAAAAAAAAAATTAAGGATCCATTTAATATTTTCATGTAACTTAAAGGACTACACGGTGTCCTGCGTGTACAAATAGGAACGGATGCCTGAAATTAATTTTACTTCATTTAAAGGAGCAATCTTATATGGCATTATTTTACATTCTTATATTGCCACAAGTATGGCTTTTGTGGTTATTTTCTCCCTTAGTGGAGGCTTTTGCCTACTACAAAAACCTATTTTTTTTGTAGTGATTGTTCGAGATGCTTTGTTGAATAGGAATTTTATTCCTTCATTGGATGTATGTGCTAGTGAACTTATCAGGGAGGAGCAATGTCTCACTACCCAAGAAACTATTTATCATGATGTCACCCTTTTCGAACATGTCACGATTTCATATGCTACTCAAAGTAGAGGCAAAGGTCATGTTATGAAACAGGACTAATGCTTATCTTGCAAATAATCTGGACATGTAGCTCGCAGCTGCACTAAAAAGTTTCGCAATTACTGTAAGAAATACGATCAATCATATCTAATAATACAATGTGTTCTCTACTGTGACACACACTCTAAACTCCAATATAATATATATATATATATATATATATCTATATATATTCTATTAGATTTTTATAAAATAAATTAGCAGTTGATAAAGAAAATTTGTTTCCAATGAAATAAAACATTTATAACTAATTTAGGATATCACGTTCATCTATATATACATGTAACAACTCAAACTTTATTTCTCAATTAAAATAGTGTAATATCAATGAATTTAACTTAACAATAAATTTTTAATTTAAATTCAAAAACTTACTAGTACTTATAAGATTTTCATACAAGAAATCATTTCTAATTATTTTAGTAAAAGTAAAATACAAACTACAACTCTTATTTCTGGTATCACCTATCAAAGCGAGGTTTCTCCTATAACACCTCAATTTTTGTAATAAACTATTTTGTTAATGACGTAGGATTTTAAATAATTAATTTGGTGTCAAAATTATTTTAGAATATATGTTGATTAATTTTCTTTATATGTGCGCTTTCTATAATGTGCTAATCTTGTGCATATTTGACTAAATGAGTGATATAAATAACAAATATTATATTTTATTGTTTTACATTTTTTTCTAAAAATAATAGTATTTTAGTGTATGATTTTAAATAATAAAATTTTAGCCGATTTTACGTGTATATGTGAGTTGATAATTAATGTGTTGTTTTCTTGTATGTTTGATGAATGTTAAGTGTGTATATATTTATATTTTAAAATAAGTGTGTGATAGTTGGGTCTTGTAAAAAAAATACGGTAAGAAAATAAAATGGAGTTTAATGAATTAAGTTAATAATAAGCTAATATGATTTTAAAAAAAAGTCAACTATAACCTAATATAATGAGAGAGAAAGTAGCATAACATGAGAAAAATTAGCGCTACAATAGAAGGTATTTGGGAGTAGCCCCATTGATGAAACAAGAATCACCAAAATAGAATAGAAATTTGATGCCAGTGTCCCATGACGGTCGATAAAACTTTTTCTATTTTTGTCCAAATTTGAGTACGTTTTTTCCTCCATTGATTTAGCTAACTTAACCCACCTGCCAAGATTTTTAACCGTCCAAATTTCTCTCTAAAATACTCGACTTCTCCATTTATGAAATTCCTTATTTTGCACCATTCTTCATCACCATAAGCCCAATTTGAGTCAAACCAATGCCAAAACGACCATGTAAATAGTGGCTATATTATCCACTTATTTGGGTTAAGTTTATTTGACTTAATGTCTAAATTGACAATTTTAGAGTGTGTTATCATAATTTATTTTTGACGTTTATCCATAAACTATCAAGTTAGATCGATTGAAGAACAATGAGTCAGATAACAAAAGCTTTTTCTTGTGGACTTATATTCGCGCATGAAAGCGTCGAAATAAGGTAAGGGGTGAGCAAACATTTGAATTCATGAGTATAATATATTGAGATGAATAGGAAAACCGTATTTCCTAACGATTCATGCAAAACTCGCTATGTATGGCATTAGCCATTTGAGGAATGAAGTAATTAATGTGCAAATATTGAAATTGTGAAAATAAAATATAGAATAGAAATATTTATAAGGTGTTGATTGATTTAATTTTGTTAAATATGTAGTATTTGATATTGTTGTGATATTGAATGTCGAGTGAATTTTATGTATATATTTGGTTAAACAAGTTTATGTGATATGATAATAAATGGTGGATGCATTGCAATAAGTTTATGTGATGATGATAATAGTGATGTTATTAATTTGTGAGTTTTTAAATCATGTTATTAGTATAATACAAGTAAGAAGAACATGCAATTAATGATAATAATATTGTATTTGTAAATAATTTTTTTTATATCTATTGTGATTTTTGTTGTTCAAAAAGATCTAGTACAAATTATCATTTATGTCATTTTGGTGTTTAGGGTGTCATATCTTCTAAACCGCAACTTCACGACTCATTAACCTAATAGTATAATATAAGTAAGAAGAACAAATAATTACTAATAATAAAACTGTATCATCACACAAACATTCCTCAAGAAAATATCATATTATAAAGTCAAAATCACTCAAGAAAAATCAATAAATTTCACTATAACGTCAAAGCATACGATACATATTAATCAGAATAAAACAAGCATAAAGAAAAACAATGCTATGCATGAGCTTAGACTCTATTTCACAATGTGGTATCATTCTAACTCTAAAGTACTTGGTTAGGAGACTTGATACTATGTTACCCCGCAAGTGGGCGGAAAATTAAAATTGGCACTGTCCTCATAGATTCCCTCAACTCACCAGAGACACATATACGCGATAGTCGAGGTAAACATGTGTTGCACGTTACCTTCTGATATTTTGAGGGATACCTCCAAGTCACCTAAGAATTCCCCACCTAAATAACTCCAAGGTGTAACAATATTCCCTTAATGTTCAACAATAGACCGCCATGATCAAGCTCATTAAGTTGTACTTCCCTGAAATCACTAGCCTAGTCAGGCTCTACCTATTTGATGAAAAAATAATCTTCACTTCAAAAATTATTAACATTTATTTTCTCCCATCGTTGGCATTGACTACTCCATTAAGAGCATTGTCTTTAGCACTAGTTAGAATCGTCGCTATTTTATCAACTATAGGGTTACTTCTCTCATCCCAAATTTATAATATCACTATCATCAATCATACATCATCATCACCACATAAACTTATCACAAACTTATAACATCACTATCATCATCACATAAACTTATATCATTAATGCGTCCATATTTTATTATCACCTCATATGAACCATGACATTTCGACAACGTGCAATGAACAAGTCCAAAAGAATTGAAAAAATTGAAGAGTCAATGAAACATTGTTGATAATTAACACGAAACATAAAAGTCAGTGTTACATAATAAATAAAAATATTAGGAGAAGAAACATATAATAAAACGATGTGAAACAGGTTATCTGAAAAGGCCTCACTGATGCGTTTGAAGGCCGACAAGGTTTAACATCAACTTCACTAAAACACGCAAATGAGCAGTGCGTGTTGAATATTTCGATGATAGGAATTCAAGAACGGTGTCATTTTTTTAAGACGATAAACATGTTGGTCGGATTTCGAGAAAACAGTCGGGACAATGGTGGAAACCCATTTTTTAAGGGTAACGAGTGTTTATTTCAAGTATAGGTAATGGAAGATGGTGTTTCCTGCAATCCAAATATGGTTTGGGTTTTTGTTGGTGATAGTCGGGATGGTCTAAATCTTGATCAAAAGGTGGAGGTGTGATTTTTGACAAAGAAGAATATAGCATTTCAATTTGTGATTCGGGTTGAGAATGAAAGAGGAGATCACAACGATCTCGAATGTAGTCTCAGTCTTGCATGACTGTCCACTATTATAGTCATGGTCGACGAGAGATAAAGATGAACAAAACAGTTATAGTGGCGTATGTACGAAGAGGAAGACGGAAACAATGTGTTCTAGGTCTTTACTTTTTTTTTCCCCATTATTATAATGATTTAATTGGATTTTACTCCTGCATTTTTGTCCAACCTATAAAACACATTTTACTACTTTTTTTTTAATTATTTTAATTTTTAAATAAAACTGACAATTACCAAAACTAATTTCTTTAATATTTTTTTAAAACACGATTTCATTACTAAAATATTAATAATATTTCAAAACTAAATAATAACTACAATTAATAACTGAAACCCTAACATTCAAAATAATAACTACAGTTATTACTATAATGTTTTACAAAATAATCACATAAAAATACTACTATCTTTATAGAATAGACAAAACAATAAAATAAATAAATATAACATCAACCGTTAATATTAATTACTTAATTATAATAAATATGCATAAAATCACCTTGTCATAGGAAATATATAGATATAAAGGAAATCAACAGCAATATTACTAATATCTCAAGATGATAATTTATAAAATAAATAACTAAAAATAGAAAATAGTTAAAAATAATGGAAATTTTACTATATGCATACTTAACATTAGTCAAATGTAGAAGAAAATATCACATTAATTACGTACAAACATATATACGTAAAATCGCCTAAAATCTTATTCTTTAAAATATTACACTAAAATACTATTATTTTTAGAAAAATATATAAATAATAAAATATAATATTTTTTATTTATATTTTTTGCATTTGACGGTGGTGCTATTCAACCTAAAATAATTCAACGAATGGTACTTTAAGCTTATTTCGCCTTGGACATTCATAATAAGTTTTCTAATGTTTCTTGTTTGTGGTTTCTTGATTCTGGTGCATGTAATTACATGACAGGTTCATGTAAATACTTGTCCCTACATTCTTATCATGGTAATTAGAAAATTCAAATTGTTGATGGTAATACCTTATCTATCTCTAATGTTAGTGACATAAACTATAATTTTTGAAATATTCTTGCATCACTTGGACTTGATCCAATTTATTGTTTATTGATCAGCTGGTGGACAAAAATTATAATGTTAATTTTTCTCTAGCTGGTTGTATTGTGCAAGAGTAGGTGTTAGGGAAGGTGATTGTGAAGGGACTTAAAGTGGGAAGATTGTTATGACTCCAATTTATTTTCAATCATTCATATCTTCCTTGTAATGATGTTTTATCAATTCCTATAAGGATTGACCTAGAAAATTGGATCATCAAAACTCTATTGTTTTATCTCAATTATTTAAAACTAGTATGTTGGGTACTAAACATGTTATTTCTACCGCCTTTGTTATATGCTATGTTTACAAATTAGCCAAAAGCAAAATATTTCCTTTTTCTTTTGGTGTTTATCGTGCCCCCACCTGTTTTGAATTCATTCATAGTGATGCTTGGAGTATGTCTCCTGTAACTTACCACACACACTATAAATGTTTTGTCACATTTATCGATGAGTACATTCGTTATACTTGGATATACTTTCTTCGATCTAAATTTGAAGTGTTTTCTATTTTTAAGAAATTTTTAACATATGATGAAAATCAGTTTCAAGTCAATGATAAAATATTATGCTATGATTATGGCAATAAGTACATGTCTCAAGAATTTCAAGAGTACCTGCAACAAAAAGACATCTTGTCTCAATGATCTTGTTCAAACACCCATCAACAAAGTAGGATGATTGAACGCAACAATCATCACTTGCTTGATGTGATGTGCATTCTACTTCTCCAAGCCTCACTCTCATCCAGATTTTTTGGTGGTCTGCTAAATATGAAATTATGGATTATAGCCACTCTAATAAGGATTTTGTGTGTTATGATGTTTCTAATCATCTATTTCATACTCCTAGGAATGTTACATTTTTTATAATTAGTTTATATTTCCTTGTCTTTGTCTTGCCATAAATGATATTGCTATTCTTCCTAACTTTTCTATTATGCTTTAATATATAGAACATTTTCAACCAAAAAAATGTATATGTTAGAAAATGCAGACAATGAGTTTCCACCCCTTTTCCGACGATGATTTGCGGCTTGATCCTATATTAGTTGCACCACAAAGATCTAGTAGAATATCTCATCCACTTGATAGATATTCACCAGACATATATGCTTCCCCACATACTTCTATTACTGCCACTCTCTCTGGCATATCTATTACAACATGTTACTCACATGCAATTAAAGATGTGTGTGAGATAAAAGCTATGAAAGATGAACTTTAAACTCTTCAAAATAATTTCATATGGGATATTGTTTCTTGTCCACCTGATGTTAAACTCATAGGTTGTAAATGGGTGTATTATGTGAAACTGAATTCCGATGGTTGTCTCAATTGTTATAAGGCTCGATTGGTTTCCTTAGGGAATAAGCAATAATATTTAATCAATTAAGATGAGACTTCTGCACTTGCAGCAAAAATGACAACTTGAAGAACTATGCTCTTTATAGGAGCTTCTACTGGTTGGTCTCTCCATCAAATGGATGCTAATAATGCATTTCTTCATGGTAATTTAACTGAACATATCTATATGACTCATCCTCTAGGTCTACTTTCATCTTCTAAGAGTGTGTCTAAGATCAAGTGCTCATTATATGGTTTGAAATAGGCTCCCAAAGCATGGTATGAGATATTTCATTCTACTCTACTTGGAATTTCCTTTATTCAAAGTCAATATGACTTTTCCTTGTTTATTCATCATACATCTACAGATATTGCTCTCATTCTTTTGTATATTGATGATATGATCATTAATGGTTCATATCATGCTTCTATTCAACAACTTAAGCAATAGTTACAAGACATATTTCATAAGAAATATATTGGTAACTTGCATTCTTTTCTTGATCTTGAGATTTATTCTATGCCCAAGGGCATCTTCCTCCATCAACACATGTATGCCACAAATTTGATTTCTATCGTTGGTCTCTAATCAGCTAATCCGATCCATTATTATATCGGTAACTAATGGGTAACCTTAATTACTTGACTATTACAAGCCCTGTCATATCTTTTTTGTTCAACAAGTTAGTCAATTCATACATTTTCCTCCTCACCTTCACTTGACAATGTTCTTCATATAATTCCCTACCTTAAAGGAACCTTTCATCGTGGACTAATTTTCCCCACATAAATTACTCTTCAATTGATTGGTTATATTGATGTTGATTAGGTTGGGTGTCCTGACACTCGACAATCTATCATTGATTGGTGCATGTTTCTTGGCTCTTTGTTGATCTCGTGGAAAAGTAAGAAGCAAACAAAAGTATCTAAATCCTCTACTAAATTTGAATATGGTGTCATGTATGTTGCTTGTTTTCTTAAATAATTTGGTTTCGTGGTCTCTTGGCTGAACTTTGATTTCCTCAAACAGAACCAATATCTCTTTATGTGGACCATACAAGTGCCAGTAAAATTCTTGCAAATAATGTCTTTCATGAGTGCGTCAAGCATATCGAAGTAGATTGTCGATCTATTTGTGACGCCTATGATGTTTGGATTATATCACTTCCCCATATTTGTATTCAGTTGTAAATGACATACATATTTACCAAACTTGTTTCTTGTCCACGTCATCAGCTTCTTATTAGCAAATTTAATGATGCTCATTGATCAACCACATCAATTTTAGAGGGGATGTGAATCAGGAAATAATATCTCTAATTAATTGTATTTATTTTTTTTCTAGAATAGGATAGACAAATTTTTTTTTTCTAGAATAGGATAGACAAATCAAAAGTGATTTGTTTCCCTTAAATCTATTATATATATTTAAAATAGACTCTGTTGTCACCTCACTTGAAAAAATATTTTACAAACAAAATGAATAAATTATATTATTTTTAAAATTTTAAAATTTTATTCACAATACTACTAATATGTTAAAGTCTATATATATTATATTATTTTTAAAATTTTAAAATCTTATTGACAATACTACTAATATGTTAAAGTCTATATATCCCGTATATTACGAGAGTTATATTCTAGTTGTAATTATTAGTGGTAATTACAAAGTATAAGAATATTAAGCTAGAAATGATTGACAGCTCAGTCCTAATGTTTTTTGTGTCCTCTGTATTTTATTCTGCCCATTAAATAACTATTTTGTATATGATTTAGAAATTAGAATACTCCTTTTATTCTTTCTCCATAACAATTTTTTGTTGTTAAAAAAATAGTTTGAGTATTGCACAATTTGAAAAATAATGTAAACTAAAACCAAATTCAAAGCTAGTGAGTAGTAAGTATCAATTGTAGTCACAAGTGGATTGAAAAATGGTGTTCCTATGGATCAAGTTGGATCATTAAATATGACTAGGACCTGATAAGAATTAAAAATATTAAGAAAATTAGTCATTTTCCATATAGTTCGAATTCTAGTGGTATATAATAGAAGTTGTCTTTTTTGGCATCGCATGCTGTTTTCTTGCAACGTTTAATAAAAGCAACTCTGTCAAATGCACACGTAATACAAAACAGTATTATTTTAAAGTTTTTGTTGCATCTAAATTTGTCTTGACAATGTTTTATTAAATCGATCAATAATAAAGTATATGTTTCAATTTATAAAAAAAAATTATAAAAAAAAAAAAAATTCCCTGAATCTAAGTGACTTATTTATATAAAAAAAAATTCTATTTGAATTTTAATAAATTGATTTACGTTAGACCCGGATTTATATAAGTTGAATCAAAATATACATTGAATTAATTAGGGTGATCAAATTCACGGATTTATCATAAACTCATAAATACCTCGAATAATAATTAATATATAAAATTAGTGTAGTAAAATATTACCACGTGGTATATTAAAAACTTAGGAAATTAATTATCTATTAGATGTATTTGTTGACATGGCACCTAATTTATCTTCTATCATGATGAAAAAGTTTGAAACTGAACAAGAAAATTTTGATGATTTTCTTGTATTCTTGGCTTTCTTTTTATGATTTTCTTAAGTTGTCTTGTATTGGTCTAGAGTTTTGCATCGTAAAAGCCACAATTACTTCCTATTATGTGCACTTTGGTAATATGTAAGACCCATATTTTTTTCCTTCTATTTTAAGCATTAAGATTTCTGTTTTTGTGCAGTTGTTGTATTTTGTCTTATTTTTTCTTTGACTATTTAAACCATGATGAATATAAATTATTGGCTTATCTGTTGTTATTTTGCTATGGTGATATTTTTGTAGAAAAATTACACATAAATTTTGTTGTATTTGAATTCCATATGAAATTTGCCCAATGATAAATTCTTAAATGATTTTAGAATTCAACAAAGATTAAACTAGGAGTGATCAAATAATTCCATTAATGGGAGAATAATCATTTGAAAGGAATAATAATCTGTTTGTTGTTATGAAGAAAATTATTATTTACAAAAGTTAATCACCTTAATTTAAGGATAACTAGACGTCGTATTGTCAGACTATTAATTGTATATCGGGTTTAGGTAAAGAATAAGAGAGTTGATAAAATATGACAAGGAATTAGATATTTTGATTAAACTACTACTATTATTATTTTTAAGAGAAGACAATTTATTTAGAAGCGAAAGAAAGGGTCGAAACACTCCATGTCATTCTCTCTTAAGTCTTATATAAGTATTATTTTATCTTATTTTCATTTGCTGCAAATAATAACACTACATTATTTTATTTTTAATAGATGTTAAAAGTGTTTATCTAAATGGTAATATAGGTAATATATATATATAAAAAAAACCTTCAGGTTTTGAAAGTTTTAAATTTCTATATTATGTTTTTAAATTTAAGAAATATTTGTAAAGTCTAAAACAAGCCTCTAGGACATGGTATGATAGACTTAGTAACTTGTCACTTAAAAATAACTTTGAAAGAGGACAAACAGATACTACACTTTTTAGAAAACCAAGAGGATATGACATTTTTCTTATTTAAATTTACGTTGATGACATTATTTTTGGATCTACTAATGACACTCTTTGCCAACAGTTTTCTAAATTAATGCAGCTTGAATTTCAAATAAGTTAATGGGAGAACATAAGTTTTTCTTAGGGATACAAATTCAGTAAAGTTAAAAAGGAATATACATTCATCAAATTAAATATACAAAAGAGCTTATTAGGAAATTTAAGATGAGTGATTGCAAACATATGGCTACACCAATGCATCCTACGTGTTCACTTGAAAAAGATGATTCGGGTGAAAAAGTTAACCAAAAAACCCATTGAAGAATGATAGAATCCCTACTTTACCTTAGCGCTTCCAGACCTAACATCATGTTTAGTGTATTTGTATGTACAAGATTTCAAGCAGGCCCTAAGAACACACATTTAACTATTGTTAAGAGAATCCTTATATACCTAAAAGGCATTACCAACATTACCTTGTTCTACAAGAAATGTCCTATGTACAAATTGAGTGGATAATGTGATTCTGATTATGCTAAAGATAAACTTGAGAGAAAGAGCACCGGTGACAACTGCACCTTTTTAGATGACAACTTAATATCTTGGCCAAGTAAGAGACGAAACACCATTGCAATGTCAACAAAAGAGATTGAATATATTTTAGCAGTTGATTGCAATTCTCAACTACTTTAGATGAAACATCAACTTGAAGACTACAAAATCCTATAATTCAATATTCTCATCTTTTGTATCCAACCCCATAGTGGTTTAGTTCCTTCTTCAAGGTGGTTAGTTCTTGAAAAGTATGGGATTGTAATGTTGTTTGGGAAGACTGACTTAGAGGTCAGATGCTTTGTAATTCAAGTAATTGAATTAGTGGATTAAAGCCTTCTAAATGAGGATACAAGACGTAGGTAAGTTACTGGTGAACCAGAATAAATATATGTGTCAAATTATTTATGCTTTCATTGTTCGCCTTCATTAGGTAATTGAATGTTTTATGCTTTCACTAAGTCACTAAAATCGAACTAGTTTTATTTATTTATTTATAAACTATTAAAAAATTGTCAACTTTATCAAACACAACTCAACTCCTCTTTATTGTGTTTGCACCTTCAATTACCAGCGTTATGTGATTGTTCATTCATAAGGCAATCCTTGATGTTACTTGTTGATGTATTGTACATGATTAACACATGAGTACCAATTGATAGTTGTTGTACATGGTAATTGAATATTGTACATGTTGAGCATGATTATTATGTATGTTATGTGTGAGTCGAACATGTGGAAAATGTTGTAAGTTGAGTTGTATATATACAATGATAAATGCTCATGCATACATAACTTATGCCTGATTTTGTGGGGATCTAGGATAACTCTTAAGTCACAACTTTGTTCCTCAAATTCTTCTTCTTCTTCGTTCGGTCCTTCCTTTGCTTCTAAAGTTTGGAAGACATGGAAGCATTCCTTATGACCATCAAAGCAAGAGATTTATTTCTCTTTTCATTAGATTCATCTTCGTTAATTTCAAGCTCATGTATTCTTAAAAGTGTCATCATTCTTTAAGTTTTATATAGGACATTAAGATCTTTAGCTTGTTCTATTTTTTGACCTTAAGTCTTCATTTTCTAAGAATTAATACCTCTTAGAATTTTCTCAATATGATATTTTTTTGAATCTTTCAAACATAACCACAATGGTTTTTCTTTTTTTCTATTTTGAACATTTTTTTTTCGAACAAAAATATTTGTTTTTGACTCTTTGGCACGAGTTGTGACTTCATGAGAAAGTGGTAGAGAATTTATGAGACACATTATATAACGTCTGTAATTTTTATTTCGAGTGTACTATATTTTTGTTCTTTGTTGAAATCATCTGGAGTGATCTTTTTGAATGATGGAGTATAACTATGTTCAACTATTCTCCGAAGTTCAAACTAATTGGATGAAAGAAAGTTTAGATTTTAATCGTCCATTAAACAATAATGGACGATTAACACTTGTTCCATCAGGTATATTTCTTTTGTTGTAAGTCGTGATGTTGGTGGATTTTGCTCTCAATTCAAACTTAAGTGTTAGAGTCAAGCAGTCATCTTCCTAAACTCATTTGTATCTCATTTTTCTAATTTTGGATTGACCTAAAACAAAGTAGGCTTACGTGGCTACCTTTACTCTTTTGTGTTTATTAGAGACCTCAATTTATTGTTTAATATAGTAGTAGAAGACATAGGATTGAAGAGTAGATATATCCTTTAAACTAATAATTGGTTACTTGTAGAATTATTCTTATTCAACAATCTTATATCTTTTGTAGTATAAATACAATGATTTAGATATCAAATCAAACACAGTAGTTGTATTTGCAATTTTATTTTACACAGTTTTATTTATAACTATCATCTTAAAATAATAATAGTTAATTAGATATATGAATTATAGAGATGAAAATTGACAGCAAAGTGCTAGTCACGTCACAAAAGAATAACTTAAAAAAAAAAATTAAAGAGGACATTAGCATATATAAATTTCATAAGGCAACTACAAAAATTAAAAAAAAAAGTGAATGATTTGAATTGATAGTAGTAATTAATTTTCTTTCTATGATAATAGACTATCTTAAAGAAAAAAGTTTGAACTAAAATAAATGTATAACATAAGTATAGCTTAAAAAAGACATTAATTAAATTCGATTATGAAAATATGTGCATTTATTATAGAATAATTTTGGAATCATGTAGAAACTTTATTTTTATTGTACTAATGTGAAAAACAACATTCCTCTTCAAAATAAGTGATTCATTCGTCTAATTTTAAATATCCCATTTGTGGTGCATACAATTGTTTAGAAAATGATTAGTTGTTTTCATTGTAATGATAAAATATTTCATTTACTCAAATGTTTTTATTAATAAGAAGTGACTAAAAGGAGACAAAACGTACGGATTGTTGAATGGAACATCAATAATTGACATCGTCATAAATTAAATAATTAGATTTTTTTTATTATTGATATTGTAAATGAAAGATAACATAAAAATTATATAATTAAATATTAGACATAAAATAGAACACACATTTTCAGTGAATAGCAATCTCTAGTGGAAGAAGAAGATGATCATGAAAGAGAAAAATATACCAAAGTCTGTTACTAAAATAAATATTAACATCAGTTGCATTTCATCAAACACCACAAAAGCATGTCTCGAGATTGTGATATCGTGTCTTCTTGAATCTTGGTTTAACAAAAAAAAAATATTTAGACTTACATTGAAAATGGTTACATAATAAATTCATATTTAGTAAATGATAAATAGATAATAAAGAAATGTTTATTGTATTATGAGCTATTTTTAATGTTTGTTTATTGTTGAATTTTTATTATTGTTGATGAAATGAAATTTTGTTGAATTTTTTTTTTGTTGATGAAATAAAATTGTTTATTATATGAAGAATAGAAATAAAAAATATTCTAATTAAGACAACTAAGCAAATAAATGAGACGACATAAATAAATTTATTTAATATAAAATATAATTAAGTGTAAAATAAATAGTTTACGAGTTTATTTTAACGTATTATAATAGATTTAATAGTGACATCTTAAATAACATCAGACAATAATAATTAACATATTGCAAGAGGTTAAATATAGTGTGGTGAAGTGTTCAATATTATTAACATTAAATTTCAAAGACTTGAATAAAATTGCAAACATACTTGTCAATAACTACTTGCAAATGTTTCTAGTAAAAAAAAAAGGCTTTTTGTTTGAGTTTTCTACATTACATTGTTATATATATTTCTAGGCTACAAGATAATCTAAACATTATGTAGCAATTTTTTTTAAGAGATTATGTAGCAAGTTTGTATTATATATATTCTAGTTTTGTTTAATACTAGAATTAATATTTAAAAATATGCATCAATTTCAATGTGTTTTCAATTGAATCACACTTATCAATAGACTATATATTAATTAATTAAATATAATTATTATAATTATGGATTGATCGATACAACCTATGTGTATAGTATAAAGTATGTCCTACTAGTATCATTATTTAAAAATATTATTTTTATTACTATCCTCCATAGAAAAGGACACATGAAACCCCTATCTGTTCTATCCACTAAAATAAAATGAATGAAAACCAATGGACATTATAATCTCAAAAAAAAAAAAAAAAAAAAAAAAAAAAAGAGGACAACACATTTGCTGGATCTGTAAGTCTGAGGAGATAGCAGTCAGATTTTTTGAGAGTTAAGTCAGCATATATGTACTACATTCACCCACCTCACATCTCATGTTATTATATGTAAGACATTAAATGGGTCCCATATCACTAATTTTCAAATCCCTGGGCTGCTTTTTCTTATTTAATAATTATAAAATTTTAAAATTATATATTTTTTAGTCTCTATAAAAATAATTGTATTTTTTAATTATTTAATCTTTTAATTCATTTTAATCTTTATTTTTATTTAATATAAATGTACGAATCAATATTTTTAATCTTAATTAAAATAAAGATTAAAAAATAAATAATTTTTAGAAACTAATTTTAAAATATTATAATTTATATAATATATATATATATATATATATATATATATCTTTTTTCTTATTATCTTCCTTCACTAACAAAAATGCTGAAAAAAAGAGGCAAGTCATTGTGTCCCCTCATTGACTTGTTTTCAAAACCAAATCACAAAAAAACAACAAAAAGAGTTTGGTATATAGTTTTTTTAATTAATCATCATACACCAAAATACAAGTAACAAGCAACTTCATAGAGTATTCAACACTTCATGCATCTTCCAAACACAAAACCCTTTCTTAATCCTTTTTTCTATATATCTACAAACCCTAGATTAGTAAACTTCATATATATAGCTTTTGACTTCATAGTTCAATTATAAGATCTTTGATTCTTTGTCTCAATGGAACAGGATCAATGTTGGATTCAAACAAAGAGAAAGCACTCATCAATGAGTTCAAATCTTGTTTCTTCACTAGCTAATAACCTTTCTTCTTCTACTTCTTGTTATGGTGATTCATGGGAAGAACAAGCTTTTGCTGAAGATTCAGCATGTATATGGCCACCAAGATCATATTCTTGTAGCTTTTGTAGAAGAGAGTTTAGGTCAGCACAAGCATTAGGTGGACATATGAATGTTCATAGAAAAGATAGAGCAAGACTAAAACAACCTTCTAGTGATCCACAAAATGATCATCAAATTCTTTATCATCATCATCATCATCATCAAGATCTTGAATCTCATCATCATCATCATAATCTTCAAAAGCCACTTCATCAAAGCTCAAATAATTCTTTGGCTTATTATAATAATAGCCTTTTCCCTTCTCCTAGTGTTTGTGGATTGGTTTATAAAACTAACCCTAATTGTGATCCTAATTTTGTTGCTTCAACTTCATCACTCTCACTTTCTAAACCTAATGAGGAAACCCTTATTCCATTTTATGATTCTCCTTTTCCTCATCACAACATAGTTTCTCATCTGAATTCATCTAAATCATGGCTAAATTTACATGGAGATGATAGATTTTGTTCATCAAATTTCCAACATGAAGTTGATCATAATATTGATCAAAATATTTCCAAGGGAATGGATTCTATGTTTAGAGCTAAAGGGGGTGAAAATAATGATGAAAGTGATGTATCTATGAGTTTGAGTTTGGTTTTGTGTAGAACTCATCAACCTTTTCAATTTGAGAGTACTAAGGAGGAAGATTTGACTTGCAAGAAGAGGAAAATTGATGCTTCATCAAATCTATTATTATCAAAGTCAAGGTCTTTTGATAAACAACATATTCAAGCAAAGATGTTTGATTTTAGCCCTAGCTCAATTGATGAGCTAGATCTGGAATTAAGGCTTGGTACAAAGTCCAAGGTATAGTAGTTAGTAGTATATATAAACAAAACTCTTCAATTTTCTTAATGAATATATATAGATTCTTCTCTTTATGTTCATAATTTGTGTTGTTTTCTTATTTATTTTAATTTTATTACTTTATAAGGAAGCTTTTTCATCATGTTTGATTTGTTTTTTTCATGAGAGTTCAGTCTCAGATATCTGCAAAAGTTGTCATGATAACATTACTGCAACTAAAAAGAAAGGCTTGTAAACTTCTTCTTGTTAGATAGTGTGGCCAAAATGTTTGATTATTTTGAATAACTTCAAAATTCATGACATTGTAATTGATGTTTCCATTGATATTTACTATGATCATATTATATATGAAAAAAACTCAATACATATCAATAATTTGCCGGCTAGGTTTTTTCTTTGATTATAATAATAATATATAAATAATGCAACTATATATTCTTGTTTCATTCCATAATTTTATTTTTATTTTGTTGCACATTTCTTCATGTTAAAATAGGGTTTACCAATGTGGTGCAAGACAAGTGGTAAATACTTACTCTTTTAATGAGGATTGAGGAGTTTGATATCTGATTGGTCTCTAACAAAAACAAAACATTTTTCAAAATAGATAAATTCTAAGTGACGTGAAACTAGTAAAATTGGTATGTGTAGTTGTGCCTGAGAAATATCCAGTTAAAAATATGCAATACACTTTCTCTATTTAAGTTATTTTTATCTTTATCTTTTAAATCTACAAATTCACAAGTCATAACAATAATTTCACAAACACAAATAATTTATTTACTTTCAGCGACAATCTATGATGTACCACTTGATTTTGACAAGTAATCTACCATAAATTAACGTTTAAAAATTATTTGAAATTTAATGACAATTGTCATACTAATAGTTTATAATTTTTTTCGTTTTTACAGTTAAAATTGTTACCTGATCGATGTCAAATCAAAAAATTTAAGTTTTAAGAGACTTATTTATATATCTCAACCATTTTAAATAATCTCATCGACAATTGTTAGAATTTTCGAAGAAAGTCCATAGTGCCATTTGCCCTTGGAGTCAATATGTGAAAAGAAAATGAAAGCTTAAGTTATTTTGGAACAAAACTAATCCCTTTGTAGTTTAGCTCATTATTCTGCATGTGGACAACAGTACTTTTTTGAAAACTCAACTTCAAATTGACATCATCTTCTGATCAATATATACCAAAGCAACGTGGAATTAATCACTGTTTCAGAATTTCAAAGATAGAGAGAGAATATACCAAGAGTAAATTTATTTAAAAACTTTTAGGGAAATATTTTTTGTTTTTGTAGGGTTTAAGGGGTCAAAAAAAAAATGTACTGCATGGAATAATGTGATATAAGCTAACTAGCTCATTTCCCTATCCAGTACTTTCACTGACATTCCATCAGACACAAAACTAAACTAACTCATAAAATAAAATCATTGAGCTTTTCATAGCCGCATAAAGTCAGATACTTCCCAACATTGATTCCCTTTTCCTTTGTAATTATTCTATAACAACTGTTCTTGCAGATGTTTTTTAATTACACTCAAATCCATTTGTGATTTAGATCTAGTGCAATTACAAGTTCATGCACATGTCATTATCATTATGAGTACATTGTGGACCGTTTGATTAAGATTAGAGCAGTTAAAATAAAATATTTTTTAATTTTGAAAAATTTAAAATGTTGAGTTTTTTTTAAATGTTCAATTTTAATCATAAATGTAGAACTGCAGTTGTGTCCTTGGTTTTAAATTGTAATTGTGGTTAGACGGCAAATCTATATATTTTAAGAAAATATAAAAAAAATATGATTGAAGTGGTTTAATTCGTAAATATGATTATGTTGTTTAGATTTTAAAATCTACAATATTACCGTTATAATTGCTATTATTTATGAATGTAATATAAAACCATTATGTCAACAAAAATTCCAAATACATCCATTTGCTTCACTTCATTCCTTCACTTTTTTTCACTTTTAGTTGTTTATTAGTAAAACCTTTTTCTTCTATATCCCTCCAAAACTTGCCACCTACTATATGGAATCAATAACCCTATTAAATAATTTGTTTAAAGATAATATGCTTTTTGCAATTTAATAATCACTAAGAGAATATCAATTATTCCAACAAGACTCACAGGCGCTGATTATGCAATTTTTTTTGTTTTTTCTTGTGTATTATATGTGAGTGTTCATGAAAACTGGAAAATATTAAACTCCTTTCTTGGTTTCTTCTTCTTGTACACATATTCACAAGTAACGAATCAACGGTAGTTGAGTCTAGACGAAAGAACTAACTCTCAAACATAGCGTGTCGCATTAATATTAATTTCAACTGAGAGAGATGTTACATTTAGTGTCTAATAACAAGTCATCCATCAAAATTGTCTCCTTCCAAATGATAGTTTGAGTCTAACAAGAGAGATTAGAAACAGAAAAATGGCAAACCACAATTCAAATTTTCGTTGAAAAAAACACATACACTTGAGCCCTATTTATTTGAGCAAACTTAATTAACAAAACATATACACAATTGGAATCTTCATTGAAAGAAATACATACATTTATCATTTGAATACGTATATATAAGTTATTTATATAACAAAAGATAAATTAAAGTTAATTTATTTTTATATAATCTGTAAAAAAAATTAAGCAATCTCAAAGAACTTGTAAAATAAACTAAAAACAACTTTTTAACAGGTCATATATAAATTGTTTTCGTATGTTATATATAAAACAGTTTCTTAAGTCTTAAATATTTATATCAACATATAAATTTAAATAAATAAATTTAAATATATCTTCGATATCAATACTAGTCGAATAAGATTTTCTCGAATGGAAACAGATTATATATATATATATATAATCACTTGTGATAACAACTAGAGAATTAAAAAGAATGTTGAAAAGTGAGTACACTCCAATCCAACTCCCCTATGCCTATGAACTCTAACCATATAGGTAGTCCAGTTCACTGCATAAATTGTTGCACAACACAAGGCGAGCATTCTGGTTACTTGTTTAAGATTTTAAGCTTTAATAGTAATTTGATGCAAACTCCCTTTGACTTAAATGAGGTTTTGTTATACCTATAGCATGGTCATTCAAACGTAGCTATCACATGTACCCAAATATATGCATGTATTGAAAAACTTAACACATACCCAACATTCGTATTCCCATAAAAAATTAGCATAATATTAATGATGAAAGTGAGGAGGAAAACATTTTTTTCGATTTAAGTGTTTGTTTATTTATGCTGAATTTTACATGTGATTGGAAAGGAAATAGTTTTTTGCTTTCTATATATTTAAAAAAAACTCAAAAGTGGGTGTTTACTATTTTTAGTAAAATAACACATTTTCTCTCATATTTTTTTAAAAAAATCAATTTTTTTAAATAGTAAAAATCCACCTTTTGACAATTTTTTGAGATCCATATCAAAAACACCCTCAATATTAGTTTTAGATAACAATGTGTTTTTTTTATATTTGAAAATATTAGAATATATGAGGCAATTTTATTAAGTACAAACTTTTTTAGAATTTTTTTTATTAAATAATAATTTATTTATCTTGAGAGGCCTACAACATAGCTGTTTTAAGAGTCTAACATTATATTAATGCAGTTACGATCATATAAATTACATTTGTACGCAATATTAAAGTTTGCACGTGATTAGAAACAAATTTAAAAGATAATTATAAGTAAAAAAAACGAAGGGTATTATATTGTTGGAGATATAGATATATATATGTGTAAAGGAAACGAGGTGCTATATATGTGTAAGAAGGGTTATAAAGGCAGTTGGTGGGCTTTGTCTTCTTTTGGGATAATGAAATGGGTAGGTCTGATATAAACAGAGAGGAATCAATGAAGTTTTTGGGGTGCAGTGGCAGACTTGCACATGGGAAAAAACTGTCGTTACTCCGTTCACTTGTAGGAAAAAGGTTTTTGTAAAAATTAGGGTATATAGCCATTTGAGATAAAAATTGTAAATATTTTTTAAGATTTATTTTTTTAATAATTTGATCAATAAATAACACATTTGAAGACTAAACTGAATAATTAAAATTATATTTGAAGATCAAAATAATTAACAAAATATGTTTAAGTATAATTTTAATACATTTAATTTAGTGAGTTTTTTGGTATACCATTTTTATAAATAGTCCGTCGTAGACTAGTATTTAAAAATTATGAAAAATTATAATAGTCGGCAATATTCTTCAGAAATAATAATTCGTGATCCTTTTTGTGTTTATGAATTAGATAACGACGTGATTGATGTTAATTCAATATGATATACATATTTATTTTTTTGTATTTTTATTGAATTTATATTATATAAATTATTATCTTAGTCATAAAAATAAAAATGATGACAACCATTAACAGCTATGTTTATGAGACAATGTACGTAATCATTAAAATTTTAAATATTTTTTATAACTAATTTATATTAGAAATTTTTATTTTAAATATATTAGAATTTTTTATGTTAAATATTATTGTGATAATATCTCACATATGAGAGATTAAATATTGTTTATGATTTTAATATATGTAGGAGGACTATAGAATAGGGTGAGTACAATAAGGGATATTATATATTCTCATGAACTTGCGTGGGATTTAATGATTTTTCTGTTGAATTATGTCGTATTGATTAATTTAATAATAACTAAATTATTAATCACTGTGTTGGAGAATCAGAATTTTGAAACAGAAATTCGATCCAGAGCATTGGGGGTTGGTGTTGTCTCTGGGATTTTATTCTTTATAATTGTGATGACAACTAAGGTCTATAAGAGTAGTAATTTTGCATGGGGGCATGTTCTTTTCATCACGAGCTTGCTTACATATTTTCAATGTGTGCTTTATTTTTTTGTTGAGCAACTGTCTGGCCTAATTTTAAATTCGATTTTGATTATATTATTTAAGATTAAATATATGATAAGTGTTTGTAAGTATGCATATTTTTTTATTATAATCTAAATAAATATTTTGTTTGATTTTTGTCATTGTTCTTTTGTTTTAAACGTCCATGTGAAATTGGTTTTTAATAAAATTAGTTTTTTTAATTCCTTATATCACTAATACTTTAAAAACTAAAATAATATATATATATATATATATATATATATATATTTTGCAGGACTCATTTCAACAAAACCAATTTTTATTGTGATTAAAACAAAAAATCAAAGATAAAAAAACAAAAAATTTACAAAAATCAAAATTAGAAAAAAAAAACTTACATGTCTAAAACTAAAATAACGTATAATTACACAGACCAATTATATATTTAAGTCAATTATTTAATTAAATTAAATGGAATTGAAAAGGTAACCTAATTACTTTAATAATGTACAGATTTTTTATCTATACAAAATTTATGTTAATATATATTAGAAAAAACAATTATATATATAGAGAAAGATAATGATCAAATTACACTTGAAGAGTAATACTAAGATTTACACTTATTCAATAACATCGTGTCGAATAAATATTTTATTAAATCTATTGTTGGATTAAAAGCTACTATTATATAGATTATATCTACAAATTTTAACATTAATCTATAATAATTTACCAAGTCACCAAAAGGTTGCAATGGTGCTACCGGCGCAATAAAGATTTTAAAAAATGCCACGAAAAGGAGATGGAGAATTCCTTGATAAGCCCACTAATATGGTTGTTAGGAGCTTTTTGGACCAATTGATTTTGGCTTTCTAATGCTGCAAGATCCATACGTAGATTATCTCAGCTGTTTATCTAAAAGTTGGAGAGTTCTACAAAGCCTACTACAATCCATGATCCTTGTTGTCCTAAATCCAATTTGTGAAAAAGGAGATGACTTAATTTGTTCCACTTGTTAGGAAATATCATTAGGATTCAAACTTTAAACATTTCTATTCTAGGTGGAGCTAATTTTGGCAGTAAAAATGGATTGCAGGTCTAGGAAGCTAGAGGAGATAGATTGTATGAAAGGAATTAGGGCAAGAGTGTTGAGGAAGGTAGTAGAGTCATAAGGCAAATACATGGAGGGAGATGCATATGATTTGTGTAATGATGTATTAGAGACTAGTGTGATTGGTGCAACTTTTGGGGAGAGAGATGTACAAAACATGGTGATGTGGGGTCAGGTACTGGGGTCAATGAGGTAGATGGTGGAGGGAGAATTGTGGAGGTAGGTATTTGAGTTTGAGTGTTAGGCTTCTGTGGGAGAGGATGGGTTTTGTGTTGGAAGGATGCAAAATGTTTAGTCAGGGTAGCTTCAAACATCTCACTCGAGGTGTTAGAGTCAAAAGTATGAGGGGTGATAGGTGCAATGTTAGAGGGAGGGCTAACTATGTTGGTTTGTTGGGGAGAGGGTATGGAAGGGGTTGGTTCATGTTCAGAGTGGAGGATAGGAATAGGTTTCTTAGAATTTGAATGTACCTTCTGCTTCTTCCCCTATATGGGGTTGTCATGCCTTCATCGATATTGGGTGCTTCCTCATCCGCTACAATCCTCGGAGTCTAGAGAACTCATTTTCTTTTCCTCTCAAACACTTGGGTAGCCTTAGGTAGAGGGACACCAATTTGGGCCATAGCTTGGTCATATTGACACGTATGCAAATATTTTATAATAACTTCCTTATTATCTTCGGCAAATATGAGAGCAAATGAGGTATCATCCTCAGAAGGGGGCGGCCTGATAGCTACTTGCTTGACCTGTGGACTTTCTAGCTTCACCACTAGGTCGAACACAGTTCTTGGGAGATGCCAATCTTATGTTGATGAGATTGGAAATGTTGAATATGGGAGTAGATGAAGAGACCAAGTGTTCCTCTTGAATGGATCATCTAACTTCCTCTAGTGCCTGAATAACATAAGTACGCATAAGTGTTGGTGTTATCAGTCTAGGGTAGGGGATACACTTGATTTTCCCTATCCTATAATTGATGACATATAACCTTATATGTTCGAAGAAGATTTAGGGAAGGTTCGTCTTAATCCTTTGAGAGATGTTCTATATTAGACCCTTGTAGTTTTTCCTAACATGGTCCACTGATCCACCTTTGGGAACCACACACCCAATCAACATTTTGAACAAAACTCTATACTTGGGTTTAAGGTGTACATACTTGGATTTCACCTTGGGTTCTTTGAACAATTCTTTGTTGATTTTGAATGAGCCAACCATTGACTTATATCGATTTTTAATCAGCTTGCCTTTATTTGGGTATATAGTGATGGAAGCAAGGGATTTTTTAGTGATCTTTATAGGGAGACCCAACACAATGATTGATACCTCGCCGTTTGAGTTTGCATTTGAAGTAGCAATGTCAATTTATAAGGAAAGGGATTTGAATTGTAAATTCACCTATTGAGAATATCCTATTAAAATCTTAAGAAAATAACTCAAGATTGATCTTGGTTGTGAAAATAGATAACAAATAAAGTTCCTGGTTCTGGAAATAGAAAACGGAGAATGTTATTGGTTAGTTAAAAACACAGTTTTAGCTTATCTATTTAAGTTGATAATCAAAATGACTGAAACCACACAATGATATATTCTAGTTCACCTAACTTGGGCTACATCTAGTCCTCACAACTGTGAGATTTTCTACTAAGTGTTCAAATGGAGAACGTTATTGGTTAACGTTGTTGGTTTTACATAGTTTTTGTTAAGATCAACCTTGATCTATAACAACAATTCCTTTCCACCCAAAAAGGATTCAATCAAGTCACCTATCAATCCTTAGTGGGGATTTTATAATTCACCTTTTAAACATAAAAGGATTTTTAGAAAAACTACTCAAACTATAAACAACCCATATAGTTTTGAGTTTACACAATAATGATTTAACGAGATTGGTATAATCTGAGTATGCTCAACTCGTATTTGAGAATAGATTCTTGATAAAAGAAATCAGCAGAATGATTCAGATATATGAAGAGGAAATCAAAACTGATTCTTTTGCAATTTGATAAGCTTTCAAGTATGTAAGTGTATGTGATTGATGGATTTTCTTAGCACTTGAAGTTCATCTTCTTCCTTGAGCTTGGAGTTCTTTTTATAGATTTTAAGGTGGTTAGTGACAGCTATTAAGACCGTTGTAAAGGTGTCTGGCTGTCATGTGTCAGACTTGACCAATGACCAGACTTTTTTAAACTTTGAATGTTTTTTATTTGAACATTTTGTGTTGCTACTTTTGTGTTAATAATGTATGATATGTAGTTTCTCATTCGTAATTGTGATAACCCTTTGTTTATGCACACAAACATCTCAAAGATGTGCTTCAATCGATTTAGATTAAGACTGACTTTTGATTCGTGCAAAATAGACTGGAGAATGGTGGTCAGTAAGTTGGAGAATGATTGTATCATTCTGGGACTAGTGTCATCATACTAGATAAGGTTGTTCATCAAGCTGAAGATTGATGTTTGTTGTTGAAGATTATTTTTCGCATGCTGAAGAATATTTATCATTCTGGAGACTTATGTCACCATGTTGGAGAATGATCATTTGTCGCATTTCTTTGAGTTGTGCTTTTTAATCTTTAATCTTTTTGAGTTTTTCTTTACATAAGTTTTTCAAAAATTTATTTTCAAATTCACCCCCATGATCACTACTAATTGTTGTTATGCAGAAAGACTTTTAATTTTGCACTTATTTGCATAAGGTAATGAAAATCTTATGTGACCCATCCTTGTGTTTGTTTTTTAGAAACTTTACACATGTTCATTTGGAATAGTCATCAACAATGGAAAGTCCATACTTTTTACCATTGACATAAGTAGTCTTTATAGGCTCAAATAAATCAAGATGTAAGAGTTCAAGTGATAAAATTGAAAACAACAGTTTTAGAAGAAAAATAAGATTTTTTTTTGTTTCCCTTTATGACATGCCTCACAAAGAACATTTGATTCATACTTAAGATTTGGCAAGCCTATGAGTAATTCAAGTCTTTTCAATTGTGAAATTAACCTCAAATTTACATGTCTTAATCTTTTGTGATAAACCAGTTGTTCCTCGCTTACAAACGTAAGACACTTGACTTCTTATTTATTTAAATTAAATAAATTTATTTTGTAAATGTTTTTTTCCTTGGACAGTAAATAGTACAGATCCATCTATTTGACTTATTGCCTTTCTAGACTTTTGATTGAAGACAACATCATAACCATTGTTGCTTAATTGGCTTATGCTCATTAGGTTATGCATTAGTCCTTTTACAAGTAAAATACTATTAATAGAGGGGAAAAAACAATTACCTTATGTGTCGTGCCTAATGTTCTTACCCTTATGATCACCTCCAAAGCCTACAAACCCTCTGTTCTTGAGGGTTAGGTCTTGGAACATACATTTTTCTCTCATCATGTGTCATGAGCATCCATTGTCCAGGTATCATGATTGATATTTTAAATTTGTTGGTAAGGATATCTACAAGATAGATTATTTTACTCTTAGGTACCCAAATTTGATTGGGTCATGATTTGTTAGTTCTGAAAGGTGTCTTGTTTTTCCATGTTTTCTGCGTAGGACAAGTTATTCTATTGTGACCTTTCAATTGGCAGTATGCGCAAATAGTTTCAAGCATGGTAAATCTAGGATTTTCTTTTGGCTCTTCAAAGCCTATGTCACGTTTATTGTTTTTACTAACACCATTGATCATAGAAGCTTGTTTACTTCTGTCTATGTCGTTTGCAAGAAATTCTTGAAAGGCTATTTCATACTTAACAGAATTGCAGACTTTACCCTCTGAAGTTTTTGAAACATTTTCTTTTAGAGTTAGATTTTCTCTTTTTAGGTTTTCAAACTCATTTTCAAGGGAATTTCATTTGTTTGTTTAGATGTATAGAGTTTTTTAAGAGACTTAAGTTTTGAAGAAACCTTATGAATGTTGTTGACAAACTCATTTAACATATCTATGAGTTCATGCTAAATAGGTAGGAGAATACCTCAATTTCTTCATCAGTAGATTCATCGTTAGTGTTAGAGTCAGGGTCAAAGTCAGAGTGAGCATCTACCATAAGAGCCATGTTTGCATGCTCTTTAGATGACTCATCACAGTCATCCTATGTAGCCATACGATCTTTCTTCTTTGTCTTGAAGTTTTTCCTCTGAGATTTTCCTTTCTCAAGTTTAGGACATTCTGATTTGAAATGACCTAGTTTCTAGCATTCATAGTAGATGGGTTTCTTATTATCTAACTTTTCACTTCCTTCTATGTTATTTTGGGACCATCTAAAATATCTTTTGGGAAAATATTTCTTTTTGCTGTTCCATATGCACTTTGTTTTTCTTGAGATAAAGGACAACTCTTCATCATCTGGGTCTTCACTCAGGTTTTCCAATTTGCTTTCTTCTAAATCTTCAATTGATTGCAAAGCCTTATAATTCGTCTTATTTCCTTGGGATTTGAGGGCCAGGGACTTTGGCTTCTTTTTGGGCTCATCTTCAACTAGTTCAATCTAATGGGATCTAAGTGAACTCATCGTATCTTCTAGATGGATTTTTTTAGATCCTTAGCCTATTGAATATTTTTTACCTTTGGTCTCCACTTGCTGAGAAAACTTTTGAGAATCTTCTTAACATGGTTAGAGGTAGGATAACTCTTTTGGAGAACGTTCAGTCTAGAAACAAGAGTTTGGAATCTAGTGTTTAAGTTTGTACGAACAACTCATTTGTGCCAAATCCATTTATCCTTTTCAATAGACATAAAACAAGATTCAACAGGTAAATTATCTAGATATAACACGTTCAAATTTTTCTTTTCTAATTTCGGAGAAAAAACTTTACTAAAAATGATTGATTAACCTCGCAGTTAGCAGGTTTAAAGATTACTTGAAAACTACTATCACAAAGTTGGCTAATACTTCACAAATTATATTTTAAACCATCGACATATTGGACATCCTCTACTTTGGGAGAATTATTATTTCAACCAATACATGTCCCTTTAATTTGAGCTTTATCGTTATTTCCAAAATTGATTGATCCTCTATCCATTTTTAGCAAAGAGATAAAACAATGTTTATCCCTTGTCATATGTCTTGAGAAACCATTGTCCAAGAACCAAGGATTTTTGTTGTTGGTTAGAGGACGTTCATGTGTTAGAGTTCAAAAGTGATTTAGCAACCTATAGAGTGATGGGTCCTTGTTGGTTAGTATGTCCTTCTGTAAGTATTTTCTTTATGTGATAGCATGTAGAATCAAGATTCTCATACTTGGCACAAAACAAACATCCTTTCTAATTTTTTTTTAGCCTTTTCCTTGGCGTAGCAATTTTTAAGAGTATGTCCTTTTTTGCAATGAAGACATTTTGGTTTATGCTTTAGCTTTTGAGATAAAAAGAAATTTTCATACATTTTTTGCTTTTGAGAACTTTTGAAACCAATATCAACTTTATCAATTATTCCATATTGAGGTTTTTGACTTTTTACTTGAACAAGTGTAGGTAGATTTGTAAAGTGAACTCTTGCCATCATCTTCCAACTAATCTTCAATTTATAGATGATAAACGATTTTGAATGTTCAGTTCAAAATGAATATATCTGTTGGACACACTTCCCAAAGGTCAGATATATTTTAAAGCAATTAAACATGTGTTTATATTATTGTCTAGAACGTTCTTGACAAACTAAGAATGTTCTTGCTTTTGGGCTTGATGGAAAATGTGAGTGAGTGAGTCAGTGAGTTGTCAAATGTCAGTTTTGATACTATTTTCATGTCAGAATTATGCAAAGTTTTCTGCAGAATATTGTAAGTACAATGTATTTGTGTTTGTTGGACACACTTCCCAAAGGTCAGATATATTTTAAAGCAATTAAACATGTGTTTATATTGTTGTCTAGAACGTTCTTGACAAACGAATAACGTTCTTTCTTTTGGGCTTGATAGAAAAATGTGAGTGAGTGAGTGAGTTGTCAAATGCCAGTTTTGATATTATTTTCATGTCAGAATTACGTAAAGCTTTATGCAGAATATTGTAAGTACAATGTACTTGTGTTCTTGCTCAAAACTAATCAATTTGGAGTCACAAACTTGAGGTTGTTTTCCTCATTTGGGCATTCGACTCGAGTTCTAGGTTTCACCAGAATGTTCTTCTGTAAAACAAGAACATTCTTCGTTTTCTGTTTTGTATGAGTGTTGGATTTTGACAGTTGTTGTGTGTTAGTCCTTTGTGTCAATTACATGATGTTCTTTCTGCAAAAATGTGCAGTAAAGGTGTCCTTGTTGTCACGGTCGTCCTTGCTCATAGCTCATCAATTTGGAGATTGATCTTGTTGTTTTGTTTTGCCTTTGTTGATCCTCTTTGATCGAATTTATTTAAAACAATCTTGTGTAGATTATTAAATTCCTCTGTAATGAATAATGATGATTTTTAGTGTAGATAGATCTACTCTCGTACCCCAGGTCAACCTTAAATTACAGAAAATTTTGCTCTTTGTAAATCAGAAGATTCTTGGATTATAGCTGTGAAAGCGGAGAACATGTTTCATTTCTGTTTTGAGTGATTTCTGGATTTTGAAAATTATGAAAGTTGTTGTGTGTAAAGCTTTTTTGTTTTGTATGTGTGTTAGTGATGATCTTATGCATTGCTTTGCTTTTTGTTGATCTTATGGAAATAATTTGTCCAAAATGATCTTAAGGCTAATTCCTAACATTCTCCATTAATTACTTCCATCATATATTTCTCTCCCCCTTTTGGCATCTATCAAAAAGGTTGGGGAATAAAAATTAAGGTAAAAATGTAGGGAGCAATAGCATAAGGATACTTCACTTAAAAATCAGGTGGTTGATCAATGCATTTCTATATCAAACTTGCAAGTTTGAATTTAACATCACGGAACATAGCATGTATGATGATCAAAAATCATTTTAGTTAATATTGCAAACAAGATATGGATAAAGACAACAAAAGCAATATGACATAATTATATGCAAGCATTTTAACACACTTGAAAATATTTCAATGAATATATTCTTCTCATTTTAAAAAAATAAATAAGTTGACTTTAGTTTTAAGAAAATAACATTTTCTAAAACTCCTCCTAAATATTATGAAATTAATATCCTTTAATAATTCAAAGTTCCATAAAACAAGTAAGATGCCTCTTTGATTTGAAATGAACATGATCATACTTACTTGTTATAAATAGATCCACTTTTCATTTTTAAAACTAGAGAGAATGAGCGCATACATGGAAGGGAATAAGATGAATTCGATATCATGTCAAATATAATTCTCATGTTAAAACATATTCTTATGCTAGTAATGTTCGTATTTTTCAAAGACTAATTTTTTTTAAGAGATTTCCTCACATTAAAAGAATTATTTTGTTACAACATTTTTGTAACCACACAAATAAACAATAATGCTCTTGTTCAAGGTTACTTTCATTTGTAAGTGTGTATGAGATCTTTTTATTGTTGTTATTTCTATCTATCAAGCTTAAAATATATTTTAACACATGAGATCAATTTTCACAAAAGAAATAAGCAACAAATAAGACTCATTTACAATGATATATATAAATATGCCTCAAAATGGTCAAATATCAATTTTTGACTTCATGCATAGTCTTTTTGGATTTGTTGAATTTTAAAGCAACAAGAGACAAATACCATTTTCATAAAGACCAAAACATATTCTCTTGTTGAAATCCTTCAAAAATAAATCCTAAACAAGGATATATATTTAAAATATGTTGAAGAAGGATAGAAATTAGATATATTCATGTACAAGTAATGCCAAATAGCGATGTAATTAATTTAAACTTTAAAGTCACATTTGCATAAAAAAATAGTATGCTTTCGTAATTCAAAGAGCACCCAATCAATCACATAATATCATTAAAAAAAATATTCATTCTTATCATGAAGCAAATATCATAAGAATTGAGATTAAGTTACATGTGTTAATGATCTTGTTCAATGACGAGTTCCTTAAACCAGACATACCAACAACATCACCATAGTCAAGCACTTGTTGCACAAAATTTCCTTGTTTGCCATATCCTCCACAATAGACACAATTCTTGGATAATTGTTTTGAGGCATGTTAACCATTGTAGTTATACCTTCAACAACAATTTTCGTATCAGTAATAAATCTCTCACAATTAAATCTTCCAATAATTTGATCATGAGGATATGTTTTGGAGGAAAGGTAAGTAGTGAGGTAGGTCTAGGAATGCCAAAAGCAAACGGTTCAAATTCATTTTAGAACTTGTTGATGTTCTTCAACGATATCACTGTAATAAAAATCATTAGTTTTGATTGGATAAAACACATAAACTGTCAAGAACATTCTGCTCTTATAGAGAATGTTATGCTTTTGTGGAGAATATTCGGCTCTTGTGGAGAACGTTCTGGTATGTACCTTTTTGCTTAATTTGATATTTCTCTTAGATCCTTTTTTGTTTTGTTTTTCCATTCCATGATCAGACTTTGGACATGATATTTGAACATTATCAACTTTGTGATTTATCCAAATTTAACATTGTAATTATTTTTCTTCACCATCCTATCTTTCATCATAAAAATCAACATATTCATCAAACATAATATGCATCATTCCATATATATTTTGGGCTTTCAGATTTTATATTCTATAATATTTATCGAATGTAGAGTATTAAGAAAATATACTTTGATGGCATTTTAAAACAAATTCTCCTATACTTTCTTTGTCATGCAAAACAAAGTAATGATATTCAAAAATGTTAAAGTATGGTATGTTTTGCTTTCTATTTTTTCAAAAATTCATACGAAGGTGTGTTAAAGATATTTTCTAATAGAGCCAAGATTAAAAATATGGAAAACAAATTTTATGCCTTCTCCCCAAAATTATTTTTCAACACTAGGAGGAGTGTGAAAAATAGATTGTTTATCAATTTGGTTTTTTTGGGGGACAATCTGCTTTAACTGTCCATACTGTTCTTCCTCCTCATCATCTCTTTTAAAAGAAATAATTGTATTTTTGTGAGAGGAAAAGTAAGAACAACATATATGACATTGTACCTATGTTTTAGCCGTATGTTATTAACCAAATTGAAGATAAAAGGAATAGTGAACAAAAGTAAAAGGTTAGACCAACTAATTGAATCATAATTCATAAAAGCAATGCAATTTGAAATGTTATTAGCAATCTTATATGTCGTTTGTGACACTTTTAAAATCAATCAACTACTTTTTGGTAGCCATAGATAGTTTCCTAAGACCTATCTTGTACTCCAAAATTGGGCACCTTTGATGCACTTTATTGTTTCAACTATCTAGATGAATTCATATACAAGTGTATAAGCATATATTGAAGATTACTACACATGCTGATTTCATACCTAATAAGTGGATTGGTATAAAAAAAACCATTTATCAATTTCAACAATCCTTAATTGATTAGTTGGTTCCACTCATATAATGGATCAAATTAGTCACCAATTAGACATAAACAACTAGCCATTTCTAATAAGAGGAGTGGTACAGAAAAAATCATTTATCAGTTTCAACAATTCTTAATTGATTGGTTGGTTCCAATCATATTATGGATCAATCGAATCACCAAATTAGATATAAACAACTAGCCATTTCTGATAAGAGGACTGGTACATAAAAAATCATTTATTAGTTTCAAAAATCCTCAATTGATTGTTTGGTTCCACTCATATTATGGATCAAACGGGTCACCAATTAGACATAACCAACTAGCCATTTCTTATAATTAAACAATTCATATTGTTGGAAAGTTCTTTTGAAAGAAAATCATGTGAAATATCATTTTCATCAACGAATAATTTGAAGAATGATGTTTTAAATTTCCCTTGATTATTTCTTATAGAAATGACAACTCTTTTTAAAACTCTTAAAAACATGATTTGGTTGGAGATAATGTTGCAGTAGGTACAATTTCAAAAGCTTATTTTACAACTTCTTCGTGATGAAGAAACGGAGAATGATTTAAGCTGTTTGTTAAAACACACTTGAATGGAGAACGTTCTCCGTTATGACCAAAATGATTTGTTTTCAGTTTTTAATGATTTTGAGTTGAAAATTCATCTAAGTATAAAACATAAGGATTTTTCTTTAAACTGAAACATAAGGATGTTTATCTTACCTCAACCATGTGGGGTTTTAAATAATAACTTTAAAACCAATTTTACATTATCTTTCATATACTAAACATCCTTAATCTATGCAAAATTATTTCAACTAATGATACATGTACCTTTGATATGTTAATATTTACAAAGGTTATAGACCCTCCAAATATTTCTAATGAGAGGAGGCACCATACTTTTCCATTATGTGTATTAAGTATGCCTTGTTCATGTATCAATGTTATTTCATGATTGTTGGATGATGTTCTTGCATTACAAGTTAGTAATGATTTTGAGTCCTTGATGGTTAGTGTATCTTTCTCTACAAGATTTTTTCTTATGATAACAGTTTGGTTCACCATGGCCAATCTTTGAATAGTAAGAACATTTCATTTTGTTCTTGGAAAATGTTTTGGTATGATACAAGAACATTCTTCATTTTTTGGAAATCGTCTTCCTTTTGAAATTTTTTACCCCTTTTGTTGTAAAAACATATGGAATTAAGATGTCCAATTTTGATAAATAAGAGTGTTTTTTATTACCTTTCTCACACAAAGATATATCCTGGTTCACCAAACCCGGGTTACGTCTAGTCCTCATAATTGAGAGATTTTTTACTAAGTATTCAAAATGGAGAGCGTTCTTGGTTTTTATACCACTAGACCAAATCAGCCTTGATATGTTTCAATCTTCACCTTTGAACCTAAAAAGGATTTTTACAATCACCTTTCAGCCTTGAAAGAATTTTTACAAACACACTTAATCTATCATAAAAGATAAGCTTGAGTTACAAATGATGTGTATGATAAAAGTGTTTGGGATCTTGAAACTTCTCAACACTTTTTTGAGATAAATGAAAGACAAACTCAGTAAATAATGATCCAAATATATAGTGAAGAAAGTTGGAGTTTGCTTGAAGATTTTTTTTACTTTTTACTTGAATAAGTGTATGTAGATTTGTAAATTGAACTCATCTTCCAACTGATCTTCAATTTAAAGATGATAAAAGACTTTGAATATTTGGTTTAAAATGAATATATCTATTGGACAAACTTCCCAAAGGTCAGATGTATTTTAAAGCAATTAAACATGTGTTTATATTATTGTCTAGAACGTTCTTGACAAATGGAGAATATTCTTGATATTGTTTTCATGTCAGAATTATGCAAAGCTTTCTACATAATATTGTAATTACAATGTACTTGTGTCCTTGCTCACAACTCATCAATTTGGAGATCAATCTTGAGGTTGTTTTCCTCATTTGGGCATTCAGCTCAAGTTATTGATTTCACCATTGATTTGAGCAGTCTTGATACTCTTTAATATGTGATTTAGACTGTGGAAAATTATTTGTTTTAATTATGTCTTTTAAAGGAGAATAACCAAAATTTTCTTTTGTAAAACAAGAACATTCTTTGTTTTTTGTTGACAGTTGTTGTGTGTCAGTCCTTTGTCTCATAAACATGATTTTCTTTATGCAAAAAGGTGCAGTAGCATTGTCCTTGTTGCCATAGTTCTCCTTGCTCATAACTCATCAATTTGGAAATTCATCTTGATGTTTTGTTTTTCCTTTGATGACCATATTTGATCAAATCTATCTAAAACAATCTTGTGTAAATTATTAAGTTCCTCTGTAATGAATACTAATGATTTGTAGTGTAGATATATTTACTTTCATAGCCTAGATCGATCTTAAATTGCAACAAATTTTTCTATTTATAAACCTGAACGTTCTTGGATTAAAGTTGTGAAAATGGAGAACGTTCTTCATTTATGTTTTGATGATTGCTGGATTTTGACAATTCTGAAAGCTATTGTGTGCCAAACATTTTTGTTTTGTACGTGTGTCAGCGATGCAAGGACTTTATCATTTATGTCCAGTTTGTACTTTCTTACTTTAGCCATCAACTTTGGGTATTAGCCGTGTTTTTTATTCTTGATGCATTGTTTTGCTTTTTGTTGATCTTAATGAAATAATATGTCCAAAATGATCTTGAGTATATAATTATGTTCCTTTGTAATGAATACTGGTGATTTGCAATGTAGATTGATGTATTTTTGTAGCACATATCGATCTTGAATTAAAGAAGACGTTCATTGTAAACCAGAATGTTCTTGGATTAATGTTGTCAAAACTAGAACATTCTTTGTTTTTCAGACTGTTGTCAAGAATGATCTTCGTTTTTCAGAATGTTGTCAAGAATGATCTTTGCTTTTTAGAATGTTGTTAAGAAAGTTCTTCATTTTTTCTGTTTAATAACCAGAACATTCTTCGTTTCTCATATTTGATCTTGCTTCTTTCAAATATTATTGCTTCTGATTTATAGCACAGTATGATCATTCATTGTGGTATGAATATATTTGATCATCTTCTTCATGAAGATGTTATCTTGAAGATGTAATAATCATTCTCTTAAATGATTGATATATGATACATTCCTTTTGAGATCATTTCCTTATTGAGTGGATACTTAAGCATTTTGATGAAGTGAATGGCTTATTGCTTGTTCACTTATGCAATTCATGTTTCTTAAACAAAAGTCAATTACAATCATTAATAGACCACCATTCATAAAACTTAATCATTTATTTCATAATATTTGTTGTCATTAAAACATACATCAAAAAGGTTTTTGCCTCAACAAGTTCTTTAACTTTTATTGTTAAACTTTTATTTTCTATCTCCTATTTTGGAGGATGGATTTTATATTGTTTGTGAACTACATATTTTTGATAATGACAAGACCACTGATATTGGACAATGCAACAAGATCAAAAAGAAGATCCAAATGTCTTCACAAATAAGCTCCAAAGTCCAAATAATAAATGATACAATGTAAAGGTATATGATACAAATCAATAGTTCAAATACTTGAGAACAATTTATATGTACATATGCATTTAACATATTTTCAAAAGTCAAAACACCATTTACAAAACATTTAAAATCACATTTTTGACTAAGTACAAAAGTGTATTCGAATACACCATGTTGTATTCGAATACAACTTAAGTCAGAGGCAAAAATTTGAATGTTGTATTCGACTACACACATCTATAGTCGAATACAAGTTAAGTCAGTGGCAAAAATTCTTTTTGTGTATTCGACTACACACATATGTAGTCGAATACAAGCTAAGTCAGTAGCTAATTTTACTAATCTGTATTCGACTACACCAATGTGTATTCGAATACAAGATGAAAAATTTGAATATTTTTGAACGTTACAAAGAGGTGTATTCGAATACACATATCCTATATTCGAATACAACTGGAAACATTACAATTTTTCAGAACTGGGATGGCTCTAGAACATTGTAATTTTTCATCAAACCTCTTGGATCAATGGCCATGAATTTGAAGGGATGTTTATAGATTATAAATACCCCATAACTTCAGATCAAAGGTCAAGAATTCTTGAATCAATTCATTGAACAACTTTGAACAAAATTCTAATTTTTATTAAGTACTTGCATCAGATTTTTCATATCATTCTAAAAGGTTCTCAAGTACTTGAATTACTATTGAGTTGTTTATCAATATACTACATCTTAGACTTATTCAAACATTATTGTACCATTTGTAAAAGATAGCTTAATCTAAGATAGTGGTGTGCTATCTTAGAAGTTTTTGTTAGAGTTTTTGTAGCAAGAATCCCAGGGTGGGTATTGTACATTGTCTAACAAATATTGGATTAATCTCTTGTGGTGTGCAAGAGGACTGGACGTACCCTTGGTTATAAGGGGAACCAGGATAAATCTCAAAGCGTCCATTTACTTACTGCAGTTAATTATTAAGCCTTGTCCTTAAACTCTTAAAAATCCAACTACTATATCACTAAAAACAGAAAATTTACTAACACCTAATTCACCCCC